>CAMZMU010000044.1:51500284-51965351 GCA_947311845.1 Poa pratensis
CTTATGCATGCTTTACCTCTACTCACATATACATCTTTCCAAAGTGTCCACCTTTTATATTCAGATTTTCATCTACACTCTATGACCAATGTAGGATGTTCTTACTTATCATTATGCATACATGTGGTCCATATTACTATCTTCTATGTTACACTTTGTGAACTATCATTGAACATCCTTGCATTGAATACTTGATATCACTTCATAAACTATTTTGCATATTGCTACTCCTTTGAAGAATGAATCATTTGACTCTATGTAGCAGTAGCAATCATCTTTGATATTCATTGTTAGTGCTATATTGCAAAGCCCATGTTAGTTTTATCACCTTCATACTCGAGGACGAGTATTGGTTAAGCTTGGGGATGTTGATGCATGTAAAATGCATACATGAACTTTGCACTATATCACTCATATTCCAATCATATTTGCATCATATAAGGGTTATACCACTGTTATTTAATGATTTTAGGAAATAAAATAATTGTTTCCTATTTTTATGGAATTAACCCTGCGCAGGCAGAAAACCCTATTTCTTTCCTTTTATGTTTCAGGGACCTAAACGACGTCATAAAAATCTGGAAAAATACAGGCGTCATTATTTTGGAAGGAGGAAGACGTAGGAGCGAAGGAATCAAGCAAACGGAGGCCGGAGGGCCAAAAGGGGGTGGCCCACGCGGCCACTGTACCTGGCCGCGTGGGGCCCACCATCTTGGGCCTCAGGGCTCCGCTGCCGTCGATCTTTGCTCCACCGACCTAGTCCTGACCTAAAAACGCCTATAAAAAAGGTCCCCGACGTTCTCTGGAAGCGCCGCCACAAGACAGAAACACGAAAACGGAGATCTGGAGCTGCAGATTGGAGGGGGAAACTCCGGCGGGGCGTGCCGGGGTGGTCTCCACCTTCTCCAACGACTTCTCCATCGTCTCCATGATGAAGGGGGAGTAGTCCACCCTCTGGACTATGGGTTTGTGGTGGTAACTTATGTATCTCTCCTCTCTTTGAGCTTCACTAATTAGTACCATATGAGCTGCTGAACATGATTACGGTCATCTATGTAATTCTTATGGTGGATATTGTGGTATGAGATGATTTGTTATGCATTTACTGTTGTGTTAACTTTTATGACTTGTCATACTTTGATAGAATTGTTCTTTAGAAGTATGATGTATGTGGGTACGGGATGGCCGATGTGACACGGCATAGGTATTGAGTGACACGGTACCGCCCAACATCTTTTATCTGGGGGTAAAAAGGAAGAGTATGATGTGGGAGTGACAGCAACCATGCTAGCCTTACGAGGGTGACCTAGCAACACAAATGAGTACCTTTTTCAACATGTGTTTTAGGACATATAGCCGTCATAAAAAGCTACCATTAAAACATGACAATTGTGTGTACTTTATCTATAACATGATAATTACCGTAGATGAGAGAGAGAGGATTAAGTGAAGCCATGAACCCATGTCCATTGTTCCTATAAGAGAAAACCTTTATCTTGTCCTCTTGCATTGAAGAGGATTGACACTTTTACATTCTTGCTTTGTTACACTAAACTTTCATCCATCAAATCAACCACCTTGTTCTTTAAACTTGTTTAGTGCATAATCAACTAAAACTTGTAACACTTTAGTTGTAGGGAATAGATAACTTTTCCTTCTTGCTCCTTCGGATCGATACCTTACTTCCACATTGAGAGGTGCTACGGTGATCCCCTGCTCTTGGGGGTAATCACCTATAAATTGCCTTCCTCGGGAAAATCCTAAGTACCCGAGTCATATTCCACGAAAAGTTCCAGAGCCACCGCGCGCCGTCAACCCTAACTCGGGAGGGTTCTGAAACTCTTCCCGGCACCCTGCCGGAGAGGGAAATCATCACCGGAGGGCTCTACATCGCCATGCCTGCCTCCGGAGTGATGTGTGAGTAGTTCATCTTTGGACTATGGGTCCATAGCAGTAGCTAGATGGTTGTCTTCTCCTCTTGTGCCATCATGTTTAGATCTTGTGAGCTGCCTATCATGATCAAGATCATCTTATTGTAATGCTACATGTTGTGTTTGCTGGGATCCGATGAATATTGATACTATGTCAAGTTGAATACTGAATATTATGTCTATGTCTTTTATGATCTTGCATGCTCTCCGTTACTTGTTGATACTCTGACCAAGTAGATGCTTGTGACTTCAAGAGGGAGTATTTATGCTAGATAGTGGGTTCACTCTCCATTTAATCTGGGGGAGTGACAGCAACCCCTAAGGTTGTGGATGTACTGTTGCCACTAGGGGTAACCTAATGATGCTTTGTCTAAGGATGAATGTGTTGTTTACATTATGCATTTTACTTAATGCAATTGTTTGTTGCTTGCAACTTAATACTGGAAGGGGTGCGGACGCTAACCTGAAGGTGGACTATTTAGACACAGATGCATGTTGGATAGTGGTCTGTGTACTTTGTCGTAATGCGCAAATGAATCTCATTAGACACCACAACTTGCACATGCATGTTATGCACTTATCAATATTGTCAATTGCCCAGCTGTAATTTGTTTACCCGCATGTTATTTATTTATTATGGAGAGACACCACTAGTGAACTGTGGACCCCGGTCCATTCTTTTACATCTGAAATACAACCTACTGCAATCATTGTTCTTTTGCATTCTCTGCCAACAAATATCATTTTCCACACTATACGTCTAATCTTTTGTTTTCAGCAAGCCGGTGAGATTGACAACCTCACTGTTAAGTTGGGGCAAAATAGCTTGATTGTGTTGTGCAGGTTCCACGTTGGCACCGGAATCCCTGGTGTTGTGTCGCACTACACTCCTTCACCAACAACCTTCAGAAGTGACTTTGATCTCCTACTTGTTCGATTAAAGCTTGGTTTCATACTGAGGGAAAACTTGCTGATGTACTCATCATACCTTCCTCTTGGGGTTCTCAACGAACGTGTGTCTTTCACGTAACATCACTCGTCAAAAAGAGAAAAAAATCCATGTTAAAACATGTGTATGTCAACATTTGGTAATTCGAAACTGAGGGAGCAAGTTGCGAGAACTGGATTTCTTTACGGGTTATAGTTTGATTTCGTCTGACTTTTTCAGCAAAAAGAAATTAAACTGCAGTAATCTTTACCTAATAATAAAGAGAGGAAGGTTTCTTCCTCCCGTTTTTTCGTACGTTTTTCATCCGTACGTGTTTACGTTTTCGTCCGTCCGCGGTTACGTTTTTCGCGGTACCTATCGTTTGGTATGACGTGGATTCCTATGTCACCTGTTCGTTTCGTATCCTGAACGGAGCCGTCCACTACGCGATCGAGGAGCGCGACACCACACCCGCCTCCTTCGTCCAACCCATATAGCCAGGGACGAGCAAGGGCAGGCCGCCTCCTCTTGAGTTCAGATCGATTGTCTTCGAACCAATCCGTCCCCTGCCTCGATTCCATCCTCTCTATATCAGATCTAACGGCAAGCAGAGGGAGCCATCAAAACCTGATCCGTCAGGACGGTGGCGTGTTCTGAAGACTATCTTGGAGGTGTTCACGAGTCATGATGACGGTGATCTGCGTGTGGAGGCCGAGAAAGTCACGGCGCCACCGACGCCGGGCACGTCGAGCCGCTGTGGAACGTCGGCTACCTGAGAGACAACTGAATCGATACGAACCTACGTAGACCAAGTTTGAAAGCAACCTCAAGTTCCTTGGGCAGCAGCCGGTGGTGGCCGATCGGAGGTACACGGTGACGCGGCGTGGCCGACAACCCGGTGATGTGAGTCAAGCCCATCACCCAGCATGCCGAGAGGTTTTCGCCAAGGGCGTCCGCGACAAGCTACATGTCTTCTCTACCGACTTCATCGAAGCATGTGCCGGCGTTGACATCGCCGCGTGCTATCGATGGCGATTGTTTTTTTTTTTTGATTTTTCATACTTGTATTCATAGATAATAAGGAGGATTACAAAGCCGGATACAAGCAAAGATCAAAACGAGAAGGATACAAAGATCGTCGCTACTGCAACACGCCGTCTTCAACCACGAGGAACTCCAGCACGGTCGACCTCCAACGCCGGAGACGAAGGAGAAAGCAGCCGCCCGAAGCTCGCGCCCATGGAGCAGAAGAGCTCCTTGCCCGAAGGCGTTGATGAGCCGCATCAACCACCAGCTCCGAGGAGCTGGATCTGGAGACGAAGGTCGTCCATCGGCCGGGGGCACGCCCCGAGCATCTTCTGCCCTGGATCCGGGACTGCGCTGCACCACCTCACCGGAGGTGGCCAGATCCGCCACCAACACGCAGCAGCCGCCTCGCACCTCCTCCTCCGGCCACCAACCCACTCGTCACCAGCCTGCCACCAACGCCGGAAGGAAGAGCGGCAGGACAGGGACGCAACTGCGGCTTGGAAGCACCGTCGAGGACGACGCCATGGAGGGGAAGCCACAGAGCTGCAAAACGACGACGCCGGCCACCCCGCCTCCGCCGCGCCGCCCAAAACCTCCTTATCTACACGCCGGAACGCCGATCTGGGGATTCCCCATCCTCCCGCCGCCGGAGCGGCCGGCGGAGGGTGGGAAATCCCCAGATGCGCCGGCGGCCTTCGGGAAACGCCGAGTCGCCTCCGCAGTCGCCTCTCGAGCACTGTAGAAGGGGAGAGGATTCCAGAAATTGACGAAGTGGCTGGTCTGTTGATGGCGATTGTTGTGTCGCGCGCGAGCTATCGCCTGTGTGTTTCGGGGACAGCAATTCGCCATAAGCAATTCGATCTGTACGTAAACATAGTAAAGCTAGCTAGCTAAGGAAAGTAGTCATAAGCTCATAGCTAAGCTAGCTAATACGTCAACGTGCATGTCCCACCTAATCGATCAACTAGCCTGCTTGCTAGCTTGCTTGCACAGTAGGTGCGAATCCAAATGGACTGAAGTTTATACATGCGATGCAAAATCTAATCGGTTTCTTCTTTTGAATTTTGATCAATGACAGATTCATATAAAACTCTCATGCATGCATGCAATTTGGAACGCAATTCAATACCCTGCATATATGGCAACAGAAAAGGGAGAAGATACATCTACCATCAATGTCGAGCAAGATTTGATGAGTTCATGTCATGACACCTACAGCTCCACTAGACAACTAATATACGTACATAGAAGGGTTTCTTTTTCTCCCGATTGCAACGCACGGGTCCTTTTACTGGTAAAATAAAAATACAAGAAAAGAAGGGAATAGATCGTCGGATCGTTCTCCGCCGTCAATCTCCTGGCGGCTGATATTTGCCCTGGCCTCCCATCACCGATCAATCCAAATCCCGCACGAAAAATCCTCTCTTTCCCCCTCGCCGGCGCCGCCGCCGCCGCAACCCCACCTTCCGCCAGAATCACACCTGCGGGGGTCGCTGCTGATCGCGGCCGGCCATGGACGACGGGGACCTGGACTTCTCGAACTCGGAGACGTACCTGTGCCCGTCGTCGCTGGGCGGCACGGACGGCGGCTGCTCCATGGACAGCTACTTTGACGACATCCTCAAGGACACGGAGCACCTGGCCTGCACGCACACGCACACCTGCAACCCGCCGGCGAACGACCTCTCGCACACGCACACCTGCGTGCACGTGCACACCAAGGTCGTCTCCGCCTCCTCCGACGGCGGCGGCGCCCCCGAGTCCCCCTCCGCCGAGGGCAACTCCAAGAAGCGCGGCCGCCGGCCCTCGGGCAACCGCGCCGCCGTGCGCAAGTACCGGGAGAAGAAGAAGGCGCACACGGCGCTGCTGGAGGAGGAAGTGGTCCACCTCAAGGCGCTCAACAAGCAGCTCATGCGCAAGGTCCAGAGCCACGCCGCGCTCGAGGCCGAGGTCGCCAGGCTCCGCTGCCTGCTCGTCGACATCAGGGGCAGGATAGAGGGCGAGATCGGCGCCTTCCCCTACGCCCGCCCGCCCCCCGGTGGTGGCGGGGTTGACCTTGCCGGTGGAGGCGGCGCCCAGGTCATGAGCTCCTGCGATTTCAGGTGCAACGACCAGCTCTACTGCAATCCGGGTATGCAGATGAGGACCATGGGCGATGGCAGCGGTGCTATGGGTGGTCAGGTGTTTGGGCAGGGCGCCGGTGATTTCGCGAATGCTCAGTGCTTAGGGAGCGCGAAATCTGGATCCACAATGCCTCCAGGCTGTGGTGGTATGGGTTCGATGCCCTCGGGCTGCTTGCCAAATTCTGAACAGAGATGAAGGTTAGTTTTTGCTGTTCTGTTATTTAGACATTCTTTCCTAGCAAGACCATTCCAGGACAGAATTACTGAGTTTTGATTTAGCTACTTGCCTGCTGCATCTTTAAAAGCACCAGACACTTTATTTGTACAATGATATACCACTCGAAAGCTAAGTAACTACATTTTAATTTAGCAACTTTGCTACTGCCTCTCTAAAAGTAGCAGAGACTTGATTGATACAGCGGTACTAGAAAGCTGAGTAACTACTATTTTTGTCAAGTAGCTTTCTTTGGGGTAAAAATTAACCGAGGGTTTTATGTGAAATTATTTAGAACTGATTCTTGTGCGGTTCTGCATGGTAAACCCAGGATCGAATGTTAGTCATTTTTGTTATCAAGTGATACTGAAAGTAAAAAACTTCAAAGATCTAGCTGCTTCATACAATTATTTGGGATTATTTGGGGTTCAGAACCAATGGTTAAACTTGCTTATTTCATCATCACTATTTTTGAAGTAACACCTCCAAATTTTCTAATTATCAACAGTTCTTTCTTCATAGGTGTTGGTATTAGCATTACTAATCAATATAGATTATAGGTTAGTGTTGCTATTCTAATCTTTAGACATTCTTTTCTGAAAAGACCATTCCAGGTCAGGACTGCTCAATTTTGGCCTTTCAGTATCTGCTGTCTATAGTCTCCTGATGAGAGCATACCTCAATTCTTATTTACTGAACAATTATCCTGCTGTGCATTTAAGTTGTCGCGTTGTAGTTTGATGCATTTAGATTTAGGAACTTTAGAACTTGACTACTGCCTCGTTAAAAGCACCATAGACTTAATTTGTACAATGATATTATTAGAAAGCTAAGCAACTACTTTTTCGGAAGTAGCCTTCTTTGGGAAATTGGGAGTGTAGATTAACACGTGGTTTTATGAGAAAGCAATTAAAACTGATTCTTGTGAGGTTATGCATGGTAAACTTATGAGTATGAAGACAGCTAGTCTGTTTCCATGCATCCTCAAAATATTAGTCATTCTTGGAAAAGACTGCAAGGGCCTAGCTACCTCGTAAAATAAACTGAATTTACTTTGGTTTCAGCACCAACGGTTGCTTGCTTCACTTTCTTATTTCGTCGTCATTTAGGTTGCCAGTAATGCTTCTTACTACTGTAGTATCATTTTCCGGCAGTGAATTTAATTTGTTGCGTCATTGTTGGATGCATTTTGATTAACCACTTTACATGTTGGAACTTATCAGTTCACAAACTGATCACGCATAGAGACTAATTATCCTTTAAAACATTGACTTCATCGACAAAAAGGTATCTTGTATTAGAAATTGAAACAGTTCCTTGGAATATAACAGTGAAGATTAGTGTCCCATGTGCTAGGATGGCACATATATCATTGATATACTGGTGTCAAAAGCCTAGGGATTCATTCTGTAATGTGTGCTTATTTCATTATCTTTTACTACCTCCATCCCAATTTATATTACGTTTTGGCAAGCCAAAATATTCTACCAAAATGTCTTATTGAGACAGAGGTAGTAGGTTTCGATAAATGCATCTGACATTCCTACTACTGTAGTGCATTATTAGTTCTGTCACAAACACTCTACTCCTGTACTGTGTGCGTGTGCACTGTGCACTGTTCAGTGCAGAGTGTGTTTTTAAAAATTATAATTATGACAGAATGTGCAGTATCATATTGTATTTCATATTTTCAGGGTTATGCTAGTAGGTACCAAAGAAACAGCTGTTAAACGTGAAGTAAAACCTCCAAAGTTTTTAATTATAAATCCTTTTTTCTTCATATGCATGGGTATTAACATTACTACTCTTTACAGATTATAGATATTTTTTCGAACAAACGCAAAGGACCTTTGTGTTTCATTTCATTGAATAGGTAGAGATTGAGTTACATTCCTCCTCGAAAAGTGTACACTCCAGGTTTTGGCACGATGACCCTGAGCCCGGATGCGCTGTCTCTTGCCCACATGGCTGCCTCGTCTTTGGTCTTGGCGATGAGGGAAGACACCGAGTGTTGTGCTTGATTCGCTCATCGGTCATCCTTGAAAGGCACAGATTGTAGATTTTCCTTTTCTTTGGGTTGGACATTTTTACGACGAGCTAGTAGTACCCTGGTCTTCCATAATGCACCGGGCTTTCCCTACTAATGGTTTTATTAATAGTAGTTTTATTTTCTTTGATTTAGACATTCTTGGGTGGCATTCTGTAATATATACATCTGACTGATGTTCCACTTGTGTCAGTAACAGCAATGCATCATGTAGTTCGCGTGTGATTTTTGTTCATCTGTAGTCTTGTAACTGAAGTCATAAAAACATGAGCTAGTATCTCAGCAAATAATGAAATGTTATACGGCTACACATATACATGCTAGTTCTGACAAACCCTAAACCCTAAACCCAAACCTTTGTGTTGTGTGTGTGATTTTACCTAGTTGAGTTACAATTTGCAAACCTGTTCTTGATGTGGCTAATTTCGTTATTGCTGTCTTTCTGCCATCATAGGCTTCTTAAAGTTAGCACTGATGTTTGGTATCAAGTTGTAATTAACACACATTCTACTGCTCTTTTCAGGACTTGTGATGTGCGTATCTCCTCCTTGCTAGAGACTGACTACTGTCTCCGCATGCAAGGAAGACTGTACAAATTGCTAGCTTCTATCCATAGTGTCATGTTCCGTTTTAAGCTGTTGGAGTGTTTGTGATGGCGTCGCTGATGATGCTTCTATGGAGCCTGAAGCGCTGCAAGTTCGTTAGCTCTGAAGCTTGTCCTGTTCTGTTATGTTCCTGGAGTTCGACAGCCTTTCTTTATCCCGTAGGTACGAAGAGTAGAGGAGGGCAGGATTTCGACAGAACCGTGAATAAGTAGGAAACTCAACCATCCATGTTTTTGTTCCGGGATCGTGTCCAGTTTTGTGTAGGCCTGGAGCTGGGTATGAACCTTATGTAAACCTTGTCTCGCATGAACTCTTTCGTGTTTCGAGTGGTATGCCTGTGTTTCTATCGAGCCCGTGATTATTTGAGCGCATGAATTCAATCATTTCTTGAATGCTTTTTTATGTTGTGCTTCTAAAGTAAGTACCTTATGAATATAAACATATTGCTTGTTTTTTTTGGAGTAAACAATTCATCATTTGAGTTGGGCCCCGCCTGTACACTGAAGCAATGATGGACTGGACCTGTTCCCGTGGCCGTGGCCCAGCCATCTCAAAACTCACCCGTTGAAGACCGAACAATTAGAGCATATGCCTCGTCCAAGAGTCCCCTTTGATTTCAATCCTTGGCTGCCTCTTCATCAGCCAGCAGGAGCTAGAGGATGTGTTGGTGCCGCCGGATCGCCCAACTACCTACTCTCGAGGGCCTTCGGCGCCGCTCGCCTCCATCGCCCGCCGAGGGCGCCGTCCACCACCCGACGCCACCGTAGTCTCCCCTCCAACGTAGCGCTGCCCCGCCTCCACCTGCCGTCCGCCTTCCTCCATCCCTCGGCAAGGCCGCCCTCCCTGCGCGTCTCCACGACCAGGCCGCAGAATCTGATCACCTACCGACGAGGTCGCGGCCCTGGCACGCCTGTACGACGAGCCCCCCGCTTCCCCGTGCGCATCCCAGCGAGGTCACTGTCTAGTGCGCCTCCATGGCCCGGCCGCCTCCCTGCTGAGGTCGCCTCCACGGTGCACAGTGAACTCCCCGTCGGTTGTCCCCGCGCGCTTCCTGCTCCCCTCTGCCCGACGCACCCGTTCTTCGCCAGCTCGTCGTGGACACCCATCTCGCTGCCCGGGCCTCCCGGCACTACATCGCATCCTGCTACAGCCGTCGACCCCCATCTTGCCGCCACGGCCTTCCTGCTCGCTTACATACCGTCGCCGGCTAGGCTTCTGGAAGTCCGTCGTAGGCAGCTGAGGCCACGACGACTGGGAGTCCGCTGCCACGAAACCCAGAAGTCGAGCACTGGCCGACGGGGAGTTCAACGTGCGCCGACAGGAAGTACACCTCGCTGTAGGAGCTTCAACTTGCAGCCCCTCTTCTTCTTCAACCTCACACAACTCTCTAGGAACACAACACACACTCACCTCGCCATAGGCAAGCAATCTCCAATCTGCCGGTGCATTTCTGCATTGAAGAGAAGGATAGTTGTCCGCATCAATCATATCTCAACTTGAAATAATCATTATACTTGGTCACCTGTTCCTCTATGCGCCGGAACAAGTTTGACTTCATCCGGAAGCGACGCCCGAAAACCCCCTCATCAAAGACCGGATTAGGACTGAAATAATCATCGTAGAGATCATGCGCACCTTTGAGCCTATCCCGGGCCACGGTGAGCCTACCTTTGACAGACCCCTGGAAGTTTAGACCCCTAGAAGTTTAGAACATGGTCCTTCTTTTTCTCCATTTTCTTTTGATTGAAGATCATCGACATTGCGGCTTCCACGTCGCCGTGGTCATCCATCTCACCCCCGCTAGACTCGTCGATGAACTCTCTGTACATGAATTCATCTACGACCGAGTAATCATATGAGAATTCCTGCCTATAAATTTTAAAAACCAAATTCCGGGCCGGCAAATACACAAACACTTTCAGGACGAGGTGGTTGTCCGGCCATGCAAACATACCAGCGGTGGAGCATATAGCCGAGTTGTATGTTGGGTAGATGAACAGAGAAGACGGAGGACTTGGGCTGAATATGAGCCGGACAGTCCGAACATTTGGGCTGAATATGAGGCGGTGTTTGGGTGATTGTTTTTTGTCCAAAACCTGACAAGCAACACTTTCCCCTCAGACATTGAAAAATGTTTGAAGTGGCCGGTTGGAGATGATCTTTGGTCCCCGTCTTTCCAGATATTGATATTGTGCTCTCCCGATGCAACCTCAATCCCATCAACTATTTTTTTTAACCTTTGATCATTGTTTAAGTTGCTCATTGCAATCCCATCAACTATACTCTGCCAAGTAAAAGAGGTTATCTCTTCGGTCTCATAAAGGGACGCGGTATTATTTTTGAGTCGCAAAACAAATCCCGAACGGAAAATCCTCGCCGTTCGCGCGCGATCGAGAGGCATCACATCTCTCTTTATATATAGTCTCTAGTAATTTTGTTTGATCTTTGGGCTGTTCTGTAAGTTTCCTGGTGTTTTCACCCGATCTATCTCGCAAAAAAAATGAGCATATTCCATAGCCGACCATACCATGGAGGGGGTTACCATCTTCTTCTATTGCCTCATCCTCTCCCTCCCTCCCATATTCTTTATGCTCAGCCATCATGGACGCAAGAAACGGGCAATATTGAAGCTCCCACCTGGTCCGTCGACTCTGCTCTTCGTAGCCAAGTTCATCTGCTCCTCTGTTGTTAGTTGTTGTTATGTGGCATATGTGGTTTGACAAGGCCTGAATATCATTTTTAATAGGAACTTAATTTCTTCTTGTACTCCATTACGCCCTGTCACTTATGTATCTTTTATTACTGGTGTCAACAGGCAAGATTAGCGACGCCGTAGAAGTGGCCGGGAAGGACGTGCTATCCACATCGTCGACTGTGACGACCAGTCTCGTAAATCACAAGTACGTATCATTCTATCACACATCTCTGTGTATACTCCTCCTTGGAGCACAGCTCAGTCCCCATCTTCCCTTACACCGCTCTCCTCCTTCTTCTACTTCAGGTACGGAGAGAAAGCCGCTGCAGCGACGAACGAGGGGATGGACGCGGCGGGCCATGCCATCGGGACGGCGTGGGCGGTGTTCAAGATCCGGCAGGCCATCAACCCGAAGAGCGTCCTAAAGCCCACGTCGCTGGCCAAGTCCAGCATCAAGGTCGCGGCCGCCGACCTCCGGTCGTCGAAGAGCAGCAAGAGCAAGTAGAGTTCGAAGGGCCAGCGGTCAGCATAAGCCTGCATCGTCAACCAGTCGCCCAGCAGCAAGAACGAGTAGAGTTCGAAGGGCCAGCGGTCAGCATAAGCCTGCATCGTCAACCAGTCGCCCAGCCGATGTGCTGCCTTGTAGATTATGTGTGCTGTGCCCTGGGAACCAAGAGCAACCTGAGTGCCGTGTCTTTTTCTCTGTTGATGATGTTTTTGACTGCTGTTACGGTGTGGGCCTACCTGCCCAGGACGTTGGTTCGTTTGATGTAATGGTGAAGGGCGTAAGCACTGCTTGGTGTTTGTACTAACTGTTGTTATGGAAACGAATGAAAGTTTACGTCTAAGCAGGTATAAGTACAACCACATATATCTACTTATTAACCTTAAAAGAAGTTGAAACTTTATTAAGAAATGTATTCTCACAATGAAAACTGATTTTGCATTGCATTATGATTTTCAAATAGGATCCTTGAGAGCCAATCCCAGCTATTCAAGCTGGAGCGTGTTTCTGAACGACTGAACCAAAGGTCAAACCAGAATCTTTCTCCCTCGCAAGAGAAAAAATAACACAAAACCACCACATTTGGGGGTGAGTTCTAGCATAGCCACCACAATTTAGATTTTTGAAACATAAATACCACTTCAGGGGTTGGTGTGGGACGCAGAGCACTGATTGTCGCCTGTTATCGTTTTAACCACGTTTCTGGCAGGTGGGACCCGTTGTCAGGTGTGACGTGGCAAATCTCGGACGGACGCCGTTAACGCGCGCGTTAGGGCACGGGCGTTGACCACGCTTATATGTGCATCTGGAGTCTGTCTCTCTCGCATTTCTGCATCGCCAACACACCGCCCCGCCCCCGCCGCGCCCGCCGCCGCCGCCGCCCCGCCGGAGAAGAAACAAGGAAGCGTCGTTCCGCCATGGTGTCATGGGGCGACGGAGAAGAATCGTCGACCGATGTGAGCTCGAATTGCAGTGTGAGTTCTTTGCCATTTCTAGGGTTCTACTCGATTTGTATGGTGAGATTAGGGATTTCTAGGGTTCTACTCGATTTGTATGGTTCGTGACGATTTAGTTGTTATCCTAGTCTAATTTGCGTTGCCATTTGCAATTGTTAGAGTATCAACACCATTTCCGTTTCCGAGTGGTGCGGAGCAGCCGACGATGAGGACGAGCATGTGCTCTGTCGATGTGGCTATGTCGCGGCCAAACATGTTGCATTTTTTGGCTACAACACTGGCAGGAGGTTCATGTCTTGTGAAGGGCCGGTATGTGCACACTTTCCCCAAATTTTGTGCAATGTAGCTAATTTTAGTTAGTGATATACATAAATGAAGTGTGTGTCTGTGCTTTGTCATTTAGTAACCTGAGAAGTGTGATTTCATGCAATGGATTGATCCAGAACCTACTGATGCTATGATAAAGTCATTGGGGGAATCTATGGGAAATGTATGGAGAAGTAAAGCAAGGCAGAGTCAGTGATGCTCTGGATTTCATGGATCAGAAGTTTGCTCATCAAGACCAATTAGAAAAGCTCCACATTCATCTGAGAAATTTACAAGATGAGGTTGCCAAAGAGGTGGCTGAAAAGCATGTGACTTTAGCACACAAGGCTAGAGCTGAACAAGCACTGATGGAAGCTAGGGCAGAATTACAAGAGAAGAGGCTCATTGATGAAACCACCTGTAACATGCACAAATGCTTGTTGAAGAAAGCTGAGAAGGACAGAGATAAGTACAAGGAAGAGAAGAGGAAGCTAGAGAATTATGTTGCTGAATTGTTGTATCAGAAAGAGGACCTCAGGAGCAGGTTCAAGAAAATTAAGGAAATTTGTGATGTTTAATTTTACTTTGGTCATGTAATGTTGACAAATGTGTAATGCATTGTTGTTGAATTCAGCCTAGTTGTTGGTTTATGACTTATTTGCTTCATTATGAACAATTTGTGATTTGTGAGTTGCAATAAGTACAATTAGTATTATCTGTAGTTGAATGGTTATTATGTGTCAATGAATGCCCAATTGTTGTGTCCATCAAATTTATGCTGAATTTTTTAGTCCATTTAAGAGGATGAGTTTGGTCTCGACAACTTGTCGACAACTTGTTGAGACCTTTTGAGTCCATTAAGAGGATGAGTTTGGTCTCGACAACTTGTCGAGACCTTTTGAGTCCATTTAAGAGGATGAGTTTGGTCTCAACAACTTGTCGACAACTTGTCGAGACCTTTTGAGTCCATTTAAGAGGATGAGTTTGGTCTCGACAACTTGTCGAGACCTTTTGAGTCCATTTAAGAGGATGAGTTTGGTCTCGACAACTTGTCGACACATTCAAACATGACATAAATTGACATTAAACAGACAAATTTTAGGATAACACTTAACATTCAGATTACTAACAAGCATCATCCACTCCAGAAGTACCAAAATATAGAGGTTCTACATCTATGAATTGCTCCCAGCAATTCAACATAGGTTTTACATCACAGAATTGCTCACAACAATTCAACCATGTCTGTTGTAGCATAATAATAGGTTTTACATCACAGAATTGCTCACAACAATTCAACCATCTAGAGGTCCAACATTCTTGTCCCTACCAGGACCTGCATTTGCCCCAGCTGTGAAGTAGCCCATGGCACCTCTCCTTGATGTTGTACTACCTGAAGCAGAAGCAGTAGTTCGAGCTTCTACATCATGAGTTGATCTGGGTGCAACAAATGAAGACCTTCTTGGCCTGGGAGCAGCAGCAGATGGTTCTGTCATAGGAGGTGCAGCCTGAGAGGAAGATGAGGCTGCTCCATCACCACTTGGGCCTGCTCCATGGGGAACTGTCATGTTTGACTGCACATAAACATAGTTAGTAACTAAAAAAACCAGAGTTAGTTTGATAAAAGCAGTAATCATTTTTTATACTGTTTTCATACCTTGTGCTGGCTTTTCCTAAATGCCAGCTCAGGTTTCAGTGGTTGTGCACAGCTAGTGTATTTGTGTCCTTGCAATTTGCAGTTGCTACAGGTAATTGTTGCCATCCTGGAGGTTTCCTTTGGTTTAGGGACCTCAAATTTCCCTTTTCTCCTCTTTTCCTGCCTTCTTCCCTTCAGGTTATCTTTGAAATCAGGTGGCATAATGTCTTCAGTGTCTGTTTTTGTCCAGCCATGCTGCTGTGGCATTGGATAGAACACTGGCCTGTAGGCCTTTCTGTACATAGGTTTCTTGTAGAAATCTGAGACTAAATCTTCTGGATATTTGTTTGCTCTGTAGATAGCACTGACTGCATGGTTGCAGGGCAAGCCAGATAAATCCCACTTTCTACAACTGCATGTTCTCTTATCAATATTTACCTCATATGTGGTTTCTCCACTAGCTACCTGCCACAGTCCTTCATCTGCTCTTCGAGGAACACAATTTCTTGCATATTTTTTCATCAGTTCTAGCCTCTCACCATAATGTGGTGTAATTTCCCACAGAGACTTGTTCCCACCCTCTCTCTTCTCATCAAACCTGACCATTTGCCTGTCATAGATCCCTACAAGCATTGTCACAATTGGCTTGTTTCTTTCATCCAGTATATATCTATTGAACACCTCACTCAAGTTATTGTCCACAAAATCTGTCTTGCAGTTTGTGTTAAAGGCCCATCTAGCCCAAGTGTGTACTGGAATATTGGAAAGCCACTGCCATGCTAGCTCAGATTGTTTTTTCAGTTCTTCCATTGCTTTGTCAAATCCATCCTTGGTGTAAGAATAGGCTGCATTGTCCATGCACTTCTTCAGGTCATCTCCTCTGAATCCTGCAGTCTGGAAGTTGGCATATATGTGCCTAAGGCAGAACCTTTGAGGACAGTTTGGGAAAACTGTGCTCACTGCTTTTATCAAACCTTTTTGCCTGTCAGACATGATGGTGTAGTGTCCAAACTGGCCTTCCTCTCCACCAAGTGCTTCCTTCAACTGCTCCAGAAACCACTGCCAATTTTTTGTATCTTCTTTGTCAACAATGCCCCAAGCAACTGGGTAAATGTTGTTATTGCCATCTCTGCCAGTAGCTGCTAGGATTTGAGCTCCAGTTGTCAATTTTATGAAGCATCCATCCAAGCCTATGAAGGGCCTGCAACCCTCCAGGAATCCAAGCCTAGCAGCATTGACACAAAAAGAAAAGACCATGGAATCTTGGCTTGTCACTTATCCAAACTTGCTGTCCTTTCTCCAGTGCTTCCTTCTCTGCCTTTGTTGGCCCTATCTCTGTGGTCACAATGCATCTTGATCCTGGATTTTTATCTATCACTATTTGCAGATAATCTCTAATTCTGTGATATTGATCTCCATCACAATATTTCTTGCCCTTGTCCTAACTCTGTAGGCCATTTTCTTTGATACAGTTACACCATATTCCTTCAAAGCTTTGTCAGCAACAGATCTGATCCCTGTGTTAGGAGCTGACCTAAAATCATCCACAAATTCTTTGCTAAGCCACTTACTATTAACTCTGGTGCTTTTGGGTTGAGTAGGACAAGTGTGTTCCAAGTGCATCTTCTTGATACAGAAGGTGTTTTCATTCTTTATTTTTGCAACTGACATAAAGAAGGGGCACTTGTGTTCTTCAGGAATTTCCTTTATTTCTTCTTCTTCTTCTACATCTTCTAGTGCATCCTCTGGCTTCTTCTTCTTCTCTGGTGGCTTGCAGCACACAATGATCCTATCAGAGCAATTCCTGTGATAATGAAAATTCCTCACTTGTGCAATATGAAGTCTGCACAATGCTTGCCTGAACTGGTAAACATCCTTGAAACAAAGCCTAAGCCTGAATTGTTGCTCTGGATTTTCCATTGTGTCATCATACCAAACCCTCTCTTTTTGCCTCTTTGCTCTGCTCTTCCTCCCATTTGGCAACACAAATACCTCTGGCTGAAACCCATCATCATCCTCTTCTTTAAGAAAACCTAGGTCCTCTTCATCATCAGATGGAGCCCAATCTGTCCTAACAGAAGGTGGTGCATGAGAATGTGATCTGCTAGTTGGGCCCTGCCTCTTTACTATCTTCTTCACTTGCTCCTCTGGTTTCTCTTCGTAATAAGTGTCAAAAATATCTTCAGCTTCAGACTCATCCTCACATAGCTGTTCATCAAGTTTCCTTTTCCTCTTAGCAATTATTTCATTCATTTCTTCTATTTCCTTCCTCTTCAGCTGCTCTGCTTTATCTGGGTCATACTGGCAAGGATACATCCAGCTGTCATCTTCAGATGCATGTCCTTCTTCTTCCTCTGAATTTTCTTCTCCTTCTGCTGATTTCTGCAAACTATCTTCAACTACTGTGAATAAAGGCTGAAAATTCACACTGGCCTGAGTTGGCAAAATTGTTGTTCTCACACTACTCTGGCTCCTCCAAATCAACAACAACTGGACTAGGATATGACCTAGCATACAGCTTCTTCTCCTGCCTCTTCTTTGTTTTCACAGGGGACAATACAATGGCTTGCTTTCTCTTGTCCCTCATCACTGTTAGTACTAGCTTTCTCGACCTTTGAAACTTTCTGAGCATCTCTTGCACCTTAATATTGCTGTCAAGCAGTTCTAGCCCATTCAATCCTTCCCCTTCTTCTTTCACATAATACATCGAATCACACAGCCCGTACCCATTCTTCTCCATCAGCCCCAGCAAATACAACCACCTAATGTCAGACCGGCGCGCAGTGGTCGACCAAAATTTGGCATCGTCGAATTGGATGTACAACTGTCGCAACAGTGGAACATGGGGTTCCCCTAGTGCTGCCAAAGTGGGTCCACCCCATGTGGGCCCAAGATGAAGATGGACAAGACCAAGACTCAAGTCAAGCTGGCGGGTTCACCGTCAAGACACGCATGGCCTACGACGACTAAGGGCTCCGGTCCTGGGGACCTTCCGGGTCCCCGAATCAAGCAAGAAGGCCAGGAAGGACCCGAGAGCCCGAGTTCCCGGCAGGAGGCCAGGCTCCCTCTCGGGTACTTCCTACGTTCCTGTGGATAAGCACTCCACCTCACCACGGAAGACTTGGGAAGCAAGGCGAAGGCAGCGCGGGCGGGAAGCACGTCCCGTGGTGGTGTCAGCTCCTGTCCACCCCAAGGCGGACGCTCCCACCTAACCCAGAGGAGACGCTAGGCTGAGGAGAGGCCACGTCTCCCCCTAAACTAGATGAGGAGGGTCCTTCACCCCGAAGGTCCCTCATGCCCTCACGTGACCCTGTGGCAACCCCTTAGCCTATAAAAGGAGGACCAAGGCACGGAGGAGGGGAGAAGAAGAGCAAGGACGAACACAAGCTAGAACCAGAGCAAGACTAGACTAGGGCTGCGAGGTAGAGAGGAAGGTGATCTCCTCCGGGTCAGGATCTGTCCTTCTTCTACCTCGCCAAAACCCTTCCGGGTACCCTGTCCGGGAGGTTCCATTGTAAGCCACACTATGAAGAACTCATCAATCCAGACATGCAGGAGTAGGGCTTTTAGCCTCCGGGCGGCCTGAACCTGGGTAGCTCCTTGTGTCCCTTTGGTTGCATGCTTTGATCGTGGAGAGGAGAGCTTGATCTAGACTCCGCCCAAGAAGACGATTCTCAGCCTCCTTCGCGCCCCGTGCCGAACCTAAAAGGGGGTATCCTATAGGTCATCTGGCGCGCCAGGTAGGGGGCGCAAGTGCTGGATTCATCTTCATCAAGTTCATCGGCAAGTTCTTCGTCAAGCATGCCTCCAAGGAAGAAGGGAGATCCTGCGGCGTCCAAGCCGGTCTCTCCCTCACGCACCAAGCTTCAGCTGAACGTCGTGCTGCTGGCGCACGGCGGAGCGCCTCTCCGTCCCCGCCTCCCATGGAGAGGGTGGCGCCGGACGAAGTGGACGGTCGCGACAAGGACAACGGCCCTGGCGGAGCGGCGGCTCCAAAGGGCACCACCATGCCTCCTCCTCGCTCAGGGGAGAAGAGCGTCTGCAACGGCACCGGCAAGGAGCCCACCGCTGGAGGAGGGAACCACGGCGTTCGCCCCAGCGGGGATCCACGAGCATCCAAGAGCAAGACCTCCGCGCACTCGCCTTCGGACGTGCAAGCTCGCCATGATGCTCTAGTCGCTGCCAAGGCACTGATGCAGTTCCCTCCAAGCAGCGGCGACCCCAAGGTCTACCAAGAATGGAGGACTCGCGTCGAGAGGCTCCTCGACTTCGCCGATGGTGGTCCGTGGGTCGAACCCACTCAAGCTCCCACCGTCGACAACCCCGGAGCAGCACAAGACAAAACACGTGATCCGCGAGGCCAGCCTCGTGGTGAACGTCAAGCCAAGACGGCGCCTCCTCGCACCGCGCCACCGATGGCTGATCGGCTAAACCGCGATCACGGCGAGGCCATCTCCATCGGGTCGTCTACCTCGCGCAACCCAGATCTTCGTGACGAGCTCAACAGCCGTCAGAACGAGGATATGCGCACCCGCATCGAGCGTCGCCGAGAACGTCACCGCCGGGAAGATCGGGGCATCGACCTCGCCGAAGGCTGCCTCGCCCTCGCTCCCGAGTTCCGCCACTTCAACTGGCCCAAGAAATTCAAGATCGACGTTCTCCGCTACGACGGCACCACGAACCCCCGGGACTTTCTGCAGATCTACTCTCTTGCTGCGATGGTTGCCGGGGCCGACGAGGTCATGATGGCCAACTGGTTCCCGTTGGCCCTGAAGGGAGATGCCCAGACTTGGCTTCTCAACCTTCCCAAGTGCTCCATCCGTTCCTGGCGGGCACTGAAGGAGCAGTTTCTGGGGGCTTTCCAAGGCGGGTACGAGCGCCCGGGGGCTCCCAGTGATCTCCACGACTTCAAGCAGTTGCCGGGTGAAACTCTCCGCAAGTTCATCCAGCGCTTCACCCAGAAGATGAACACCATCCCGTGCATCAAGGAGGAGTTGGTGATCCAGTCCTTCCACGCCAACGTCCGCAACCCCAAGATGCGCGAGAAGCTGAGCATCCATCGCGTCGAGTCTGCTCGTAAGCTCTGGGAGCTTGCAGACCGGTGCGCTCGAGCTGAAGAAGGAGCCAAGTTCCCCGGGGAGGATGAACCCGAGGACAAGGCCGCTCCAGCTAAGAACAAGAAGCGGGACCCTGGACCCGACAAGCGGATCTTCGTCACCGAGCCTCTTCCGAAGAAGACCAAGCCCGCGCCGACTTCCGAGGAAGAAGGTGAAGGTGATCCCTGGTGCCACATCCATCCAGAAGGCAACCACTTGCTCAAGGACTGCCGCATGCTCAAGAACCTCGCCGTCCGGGAGCAACGCCGAGCTGATGGGGTCAGTCAAGACGGTTGCTACAACTGCGGCACTGCCGGGCACATCGCTCGTGACTGTCCCACGGGTCGCCAAGGCGGAGGCGGCCGTGGATGGTACCGAGGCGGTGGCCGCGGGGGCCGCGGAGGAGGACGCGGCGGTCAAGGTGGTCGCGGGTACAACACTCCGGAGGCCGCCCACGTCGGCAACGGGGAAGCTCCGGCTCCCCAAGGAGGCAACGGCGGCAAGTATCAAGAAGTCACGGGAGTTGTCGGGTGCATCCACGGAGGGTCTTCTCTGCCTCCCTCCAACGGCGCCTGCAAGAGACTTGTCCGGGAGCTGAACGCGGTTGCTTCTGCTCCGTCCAAGCCCCTGGACTGGTCTAGCCAAGTCATCACCTTCGACCCAGAAGACCACCCTGCAAACACTGCCGGGGTCGGGACCCTGCCGCTGATCGTGTCGCCCGTCATCCACAACTACAAGGTCACCAAGATGCTGGTCGACGGAGGCTCCAGCCTCAACCTGCTGACGGCGAAGGTCCTGGCTGTCCTTCAAATCCCCCTGTCTCGCCTACAAGACACGGGGTGTTCCAAGGCGTGAACGGAAGTGTTACTCGACCCCTCGGGAAGATCACCCTTCCGGTCACCTTCGGCGACTCCAAGAACTTCCGCACCGAGGAAATCGTCTTCGACATCGCCGACACTCCGCTACCGTACAACGGCATACTTGGCAGACCTGCTCTGGCCAAGTTCATGGCCGTCTCCCACTTCGCCTACAACATGCTGAAGATTCCGGCGCCGTGGGGCGTGATCAAGGTCAGGCCGACATCGACGATGCTATCTACTGCGTTCACCAGCTGAACCAGACGGTGGCAACCACGGCGGACATCCCTCAAGGTGTACAGGAGGATGATGATGGGGCTCTCCCCGGGGGCGAAGGGCACCCCGGGGGCTCCACATCTACTCCACCCAAGAAGGCGCCATTCCATGGCGATCCGCAGCTGACCAAGAAGGTGGCGCTAACCAGCGACGGAGTTCGCTCCATCACCATCGGCGCCCGCCTCACCGACAAATAGGAAAGCGCGCTCGTCGCCTTCCTTCGGGAAAACTCTGACGTCTTCGCGTGGGAGGCATCAGGTTTACCCGGCGTACCAAGGGAGGTGATCGAGCACAAATTGGCGGTCAATCCGGGGGCTCGCCCCGTGAAGCAGGTTCTCCGGAACCAAAGCAAGGAAAAGCTGGAATTCATCATCGCCGAGGTGGACAAGTTGATAGAAGCTGGTGTCATCCGGTCGGTTCCCCACCCAAGCTGGGTGGCCAACCCCGTGGTGGTACCGAAACCCATGACCTTCAAGTGGAGACTCTGCATCGACTTCACAGACCTGAATAAGGCCTGTCCCAAGGACCCTTTCCCCCTGCCGCGGATCGACATGATCGTGGATTCCACGGCCGGGTGCGAGCTGCTGTGTTTCTGGATGCCTTTTCCGGGTACCACCAGATCATGATGTCACTCGAGGACCAAGAGAAGACGGCCTTCATCACTCCCAAGGGCTGCTACTGCTACACCCGGATGCCTTTTGGCCTCCGAAACGCCGGCGCTACCTTCCAGCGCGCAATGCAAGCATGCCTTGGGTCGCAGCTGGGCCGCAACGTCGAAGCGTACATCGACGACATCGTGGTCAAGACCCGGTACAAGGACTCCCTCATCCAAGACCTGCACGAGACCTTCGAGAACCTCCGCCGGGTCAACTTCAAGCTCAACCCCGACAAGTGCGTGTTCGGGGTCCCCTCCGGCAAGCTGCTGGGTTTCCTGGTCTCTCACCGAGGGATCGAGGCGAATCCGGACAAAATCAAGGCAATCGAGCGCATGGAGGCGCCCCGGCGGGTCAAGGACGTACAGCGCCTCAACGGGTGCATCACTGCACTCGGGCGCTTCATCTCAAGGCTTGGGGAGCGGGCCTTACCGTTCTTCAGGCTGCTCAAGAAGTCAGGCCCCGTGGAGTGGACCTCCGAGGCCGAGGAAGCCCTGCAGTCCCTCAAGCGCTACCTCGCCTCGCCACCAATCCTCGTGGCACCAGAAGAGAAGGAGCCCCTACTACTGTACATTGCTGCCACCAACCAGGTGATCAGCGCTGTGCTCGTGGTAGAGCGTGACGCTCCTCCGAAGAAGTCAAGCAAGATCAAGGGCAAGCGACCCGGGAACTCTCTCCGGGGCAACCGTGCAAGAAAAGGCTGCCGGGTGACCAGGGGTCTCATGATCCTGGCGTCACTGCAACTTCACCAGCGACGCGGATCCCGTCGGGAATGGAGAATCTCCCTCCGACGAGACTTCGCCGGGGGCTACTCGTCCCCACCCCAAGACGTCGACGAGGGGGAAGCCGAGCCCTCTCAGGACTCGGCGACCCGCAAGGTGCAGCACCCGGTCTACTTCGTCAGCGCAGTGCTGCGCGACGCCCGGGAGCGGTACCCCATGATGCAGAAGCTGCTGCTGGCAATCCTCATTGCCTCCCGCAAGATGAGGCCGTACTTCCAAAGCCATCCCATCACGGTGGTGTCCAAGTACAACCTAAGAAGCCCCCTGGAGAACCCACTTGCCACTGGTCGCATATCATGGTGGGCCATGGAGCTTCAAGGTTTCGGTCTCAAGTTCGAGCACACGGACAACATCAAGAGTCAGGCGCTGGCGGATTTCACGGCCGAGTGGACCGAGACGGCGTTCGACGACCCGGAAGAGGAAACCTGCCTCCCCGGGAAGGAAGATCCTAGCGCCTGGATCATGCACTTCGACGGCTCCTACACCAAGGGGAAAGGAGGTGCTGGGGTTGTCCTAACCTCACCAACCGGGGACCGGCTGAAGTACGTCGTCCAGATGCACTACCAAGGGAACATCTCCAACAACACGGCGGAGTACGAGGGCCTGCTCGCAGGACTTCGTGCTGCCATCGGCCTCGGCATCAACAAGATCGTCGTCAAGGGTGACTCTCAGCTAGTCATCAAACAAGTGAACAAGGAGTACGCGTGCCCTCAGATGGCACCATACGTTGAAGAGGTCTGGAAGCTGCAGCGGCGCTTCGACAACTTCCGGGCTGTGTACGTCCCACGGGGAGAAAACACGGCCGCGGATGAGCTATCGCAGGTGGCGTCCAAGCAAGAACCAGTGCCTCCCGGGATCTACATCGAGGTCCTCAGGCGACCTTCGATCCCGCCCGAGAGGCTCGCGACAAGATCTGCGCCGGGGGCTGGCGACCCTTCTACCTCGACAACACGGGTAGCCAGCCCAGAAGCTCAAGACCCGGCAGCCCCTCCAGCGGAGGAAGCTATGCTTTCTTTCCGTCGGATGGTGCTACCGGTGGAAGGAGCCCACCCACCCTGGGCCCGGGACATCGTCAAGTACATCATGGAGCACGCCCTCCCGGAGGACGATCACGACGCCGAGCGGGTGGCTCGTCAAGCCAAGCTCTACGTCATGATCGACGGCGAGCTCTACCGGCGACGGGACAACGGAGTCAAGCTCCGCTGCATCCCTCAAGAACAAGGCCAAGTACTGCTACGGGACATCCACGAAGGCACATGTTCAAGTCATGTGGCATCAAGATCACTGGCGGGTAAAGTTTTCGTCACGGGTTCTACTGGCCAACAGTCCTCAGTGATGCGGAGCAGCTAGTCAAGACCTGTGAAGCCTGCCAATACTATGCGAAGAACATACATCAGCCGGCGCAAGCTCTGCAGCCAATTCCAATCTCCTGGCCGTTCGCGGTCTGGGGGCTGGACATCGTGGGAAGATACCGAAGTCTGTCGGGGGCCATGAATACCTTTTCGTGGCCATCGACAAGTTCACAAAGTGGGTGGAAGTGATGCCAGTACCAAGACAGACAGCTCAAGCAGCCATCAAGTTCATTGAAGGGATCGTGTACCGCTTCGGAGTACCCAACAGAATCATAACGGACAATGGCTCTCAGTTCACAAGCCGATCCTTCCTCAACTTCTGTGAAGAGCTGGGAATCAAGGTGTGCTTTGCCTCGGTGTCCTACCCAAGGTGCAATGGGCAAGTGGAGCGAGCCAATGCGGAGGTCCTAAAGGGTTTGAAGACCAAGGCCTTTGACAAGTTAGAAGACAAGGGCAAGAACTGGATTGAGCATCTACCAAGTGTCTTGTGGTCCCTCAGAACCACACCAAGCAGAGCCACTCAAGAAACACCATTCTTCCTTGTCTATGGAGCAGAAGCCGTCTTGCCAACAGAGCTCAGGCATGGATCCCCCCGGGTACTTGCCTATGATGAAGACGCACAAGCTGAGAGGAGGATTGATGACATCAACTTCCTGGAAGAGGTGCGGTGCCGAGCTTCCTTACGATCTGCTCGATACCAGCAAGGGCTCCGCCGCTATCATGATCGCCATATCCGTTCACGGGTACTGGAACCCGGAGACCTGGTTCTCCGCAAGAAGCAGAAGCTTGATAACATGAACAAGCTGTCCTCCAAGTGGGAAGGACCTTATCGGGTGACGCATACCCTGAGACCCGGAGCTGTTTATCTGGAGGACGAGAAAGGCAGGCCGGAGGGCAACGCCTGGAACATCGAGAATCTCCGGAAATTCTACCCCTGAATACGAACATGAATCGCAGATAGTTCGAGTCAACTAAGCACGCCCAAGGGGCTAGTGTTCTGTATAAGGGTGTAAGAATCGTCGCCAAGGAATAAAAGATAAGTTTTTCAATTCCGTGAGCCTCTCTTGTTGTCGTGAAGTGTGTTATCCGTAACAACCCCCAAGCAGGGGGCTGACATGGTGCCGGTGGCTGACAGGTCGAGCGCGAGCAGCCTATCAGTAGGCGCTGCCACCTGATCGTGCCGTACTGCCGCGGTAAGAAGTGGAACGGGCAGTGCTGTGTTTTAAAGAACCTAAACACAGAAATGCACATTCAACTTTGCTTGCGGGTTGCTCCGGATGAAACACTTTCACGACATGTAAGGGAGGGTCCATTCTTTTCCTACTGAAAGTGTGTTGTGTGTAGCGCCTCTCCCGGGACAGGAATGGATGCTGAAGAGCGGCTCAGGAGCTGGATACCCGGGAAGGACAGAGTAGATCAAGGCACGGCAAAAACCAGCTAAGTCTTTGCATGTGCATCTGGCATTCTAGGCATAATATCTCGCTCGGAGTCAATATACCACCAACCTGCGCATGCTTGACAGTTGATGAGAACCTTTGCGGGGGTAATGCGTCCTCCCCGGCGAACGGTCAGATTTCCCTTCTGGCCTAGTACCCGTGGCTGTGGAGTGGACTCCCGGAAGGCATAGTGCTCTTAGGGGTGCTGCTACTGGTGCGGGCGGTCAGAGCACTTGTCACCTAAGAGATCTCCTCAGAAAACTTGACGGCGCGTTAGTGCAAAAGGTTTGGGAAATGACCCCGGGAGTTGAGCCCTAGGATTGCATTCATCTGAACTTACATTCTGAGTTTACAATTCTGATTACATTCAGTCGAAGCTTTTCCTGGATACATATCTAGCCTATGCTACTAAGGCCAGCTCAGGGCTCCTGGCTGTGCAGCTCTGTCTTTCTGTTTTATTGCCTGCCGGGTGCACTCTTCTCTCCGGGGACGCCTGGGTGAAAAGATGACACGCGTGCAGAATCTTGTCAGGCGCGTCGACCCCCTTCTGCCGACCAGGGCGCTCCAGGGCCAAAGAGACGGAAGATTCCGTCCGCCAGTTCGCCTACGGACTGACTCTCGGCCTGCAAAAGTCCAGATCAAGATCAAGGTCATCCAAGAAGAAAGGCGGAATCATGGAGAAGAGCAAGCAGTGAACCTGCTCAATGGCCTCGAGTTCAGCCACAACCAAGGACAGCTCCGGAATACCGGCAGTCCTTTCCTTCAGGATGGACCACAGGTGCGTCCTCCTTACTGCCCTAATCCTTGCCTCTTCTTGGGCAACAGGACCAGAGACGGCCGCCAGGCGAGCAACATTCTGGGCAGCAGAAGACGGGACGCAACCTCGCCGTCAGTGGCTCGGGCTCCAGCTTCGCTGGGTGCCTCCGCCGCTCCTCGAAAGACGGACTCCGCCGTCGACACATCGGACAAGGCCCTCTCTGCTTCGCCGGACATTGTTCTGCGGGACGAGGGGAGGCAAAGGAAGAAGAGGAGCGGAGCAAGGCGAGAAGATGTGGCGAAGGGGTGGAGTCTGGATGGTCTTTTATAGGCCTCCCCTGCTCCACCTACCCCTTGACGCTACGGCTGCTGCAGTAATGGGAGCGCGTTTTGCAAAAAACTCGTTCTCATTCACACGGACGCGACACGAAGACAAGGAGGAAAACAAGATCTTCTTCATTTACAAGGACTACAAGGGGACGATCTTTTTTACAACAAAAAGGTTGGCTCCCGCCGAACAAGGAGCACCGCCGTACAATGGAAGACGCTACTTCCAGAAGTACGACGTCAAGGCCGCCAAGGAGGAGGTCAACGAGATCTCCATGGCGCCCGTCCGAAGCTCCTCGCCTTCAGGAAGACGAGCTCCCCTCGACCTTGATGTCAGATGAGTTTTCCTCATCTTCATCCTCGTCGTAGGAGCTCGAGCTGCCGCTGCTGCTCTCCATGCAGCACTCCACGCGTCCGCCATCGACACCGAAGATCTTCACGGAGAGCGTAGCATCTCCGTCGTACCGGAACACCAAGCACTGCCCCCTGGACAGGCGGCGGGCACGGGAGAACGACTTCCACCCCGGACCCAGAAGCATGGCGCCTTCAGTGGTGCGCTCCGCCATGGCCCAGGAGGGGCCATTGGGGCAGCCTTCCACCTGCAGCCAGAAGCCGGAGGGTCCGATGTCCTCCGTCGCCATCGCGAAGGAATCCGGCAGGAGAAGCCGGCTGCGAGGCCTGCGGTTCAGATCCACGGCGAACTCGAACGGCGCGAAGCTGGTATGAACCATGCTCCTAGGAAGAGGGGCAGCGGTGCCGCGGCCTCCACGGCCGCCGCGACCGCGAATCCCACGACCTCGCGGAACAGCTCGACCACGAGTGGAGGGGCCACTCTCCGCAGCAGCTGAAGAAGTACGAGGGCGCCCAACTCCTCTCTTCGCTCTCGCCATTGGCGCTGGCAGCTTGTGGGGAGGCCTGGAGTTGGACCAAGGAAGAAGATGACCGAAAAGGCCAGGGGTGCGCCTCGCTTTTATAGCCGCGGCAGTGCCTCTGCCAAGCGTCTCCTCGGTTCTTCCGTTAGTGGGAATCGAGGGGGCCCTCGCAGTTATTCCCCCGAGCGGAGTAACTCCAAGACCTTCAAGGCCATCAGTGAAGCGAAGCTGAGAAGACCAGGTACCCGGGACCCACTTTGACCTATCTTTAGGCCATGGCCCCGGCAGCTGGAGCAAGAGCCGCCGGGACCATGCCCGGGGGCTACTGTCGCAACAGTGGAACATGGGGTTCCCCTAGTACTGCCAAAGTGGGTCCACCCCATGTGGGCCCAAGATGAAGATGGACAAGACCAAGACTCAAGTCAAGCTGGCGGGTTCACCGTCAAGACACGCATGGCCTACGACGACTAAGGGCTCCGGTCCTGGGGACCTCCCTCTCGGGTACTTCCTACGTTCCTGTGGATAAGCACTCCACCTCACCACGAAGACTTGGGCAGCAAGATGAAGGTAGCGCGGGCGGGAAGCACGTCCCGTGGTGGTGTCAGCGCCTGTCCACCCAAAGGCGGACGCTCCCACCTAACCCAGAGGAGACGCTAGGCTGAGGAGAGGCCACGTCTCCCCCTAAACTAGATGAGGAGGGTCCTTCACCCGAAGGTCCCTCATGCTCCTCACGTGACCATGTGGCAACCCCTTAGCCTATAAAAGGAGGACCAAGGCACGAGAGGAAAGGGGACGGAAGATAGAGCAAGGACGAGCACAAGGTAGAACCAGAGCAAGACTAGACTAGGGCTGCGGAGGTAGAGAGGAAGGTGATCTCCTCCGGGTCAGGATCTGTCCTTCTTCTACCTCGGGCCAAAACCCTTCCGGGTACCCTGTCCGGGAGGTTCCATTGTAAGCCACACTATGAAGAACTCATCAATCCAGACATGCAGGAGTAGGGCTTTTAGCCTCCGGGCGGCCTGAACCTGGGTAGCTCCTTGTGTCCCTTTGGTTGCATGCTTTGATCGTGGAGAGGAGAGCTTGATCTAGACTCCGCCCAAGAAGACGATTCTCAGCCTCCTTCGCGCCCCGTGCCGAACCTAAAAGGGGGTATCCTATACTCCCGGTGTCCGTGCAACGAGACACGACAACAACTCCCACAAATCTTGCCTAAATACAGTTTAATTTGTGTTCAGTGAAACCGTGTAAACTCATAAACCTAAAACGATAAAATCCCCAAATTCAGAACCCCAAAATTCAGAACAGAGGCACATAATTTCTTACCGTCGTCAGAGATGTAGTGGCTGAGCGGGTCGCTGCTGCACTGGCTAGCCGGAGCCAGCTGCGAGCACCCCTGCTCCGACGCGCGCTCGCGCTCCGGCCTCGCCTCGCGGTCTTCCTCGCTGTCGACATCTATGGCGGCGATGTCGAAGCTCGGCTGTCGACATCGATGGCGTCCCACTTCAGCACAAGAGCCGCTCTGCCTCTCCGGCGAGCCGCCGTCCCCGTCCGGCACGCCGCCGCCACCTCCGGTCACCATAGGAGTCGCGAGAGAGAGACTGAGAGAGACTAGATTGAGTGAGTTTGGTCAACACCCGTGCCCTAGCGCGCGCGTTAACGACGTCCGTCCGAGATTTGCCACGTCACACCTGACAACGGGTCCCACCTGCCAGAAACGTGGTTAAAACGATAACAGGCGACAATCAGTGCTCTGCGTCCCACACCAGCCCCTGAAGTGGTATTTATGTGTCAAAAATCTGAATTGTGGTGGCTATGCTAGAACTCACCCCCAAATGTGGTGGTTTTGTGTCATTTTCTCCTCCCAAGAAGAAAAAATTCTAGAAAAAAATAAGAAGAAAAAAAAACCGTAGGGACCAACCGAAAAACAAAACAATATGTGGCAGGCGGCCTGTTTGGCCCAAGGATGAGCGGTGGGCTGCGTGGGCCGACGGCGGCCCGCCTCATATACGGCGAGCTCCCACGCACACGCAGACAGACAAACCTAGCGCCGCCGCCCCGCAGAGCGACGATCCCATTCATTCTCCTGCGCTGCGAGCAGCTCCTCCTCCTCACTCCAGCCGCCGCCGCCGCCGTCGCCATGGGGATCACCGCCCAGATCCCCGACATCATGGGCGAGCGCCAGTCCGGCCAGGACGTGCGCACCCAGAACGGTAACGCCATCACCCCCTTCCTGCTTCCTGCTTCCCACGCCAGATTCCGCGGGGCTGCGTGGTGCTTCTGTGAGATCTAGTGGCGCGCTTGGATCCCACGATGCGCGCCTGGCTAAGCGACGCTTCTATCCGCATTTGGTTAGCTACCCCACGGGAGCTCTTGAAGCACGGCCGCGCGTGCGGCTCCCATGGCAAGGGTTTTGGTTGCAGTTTCTACCAGTATTGTTTAGCAGAACTAGAGGTCTCAACTGCCACCGCACGACCTCCCTCCCTTGCCAAGCAAGGCTCCGATCTCCATGAGTTCCCAACCGTGCCCTAGTGGCCCATCCGTGTAGCCCTTTGAGCGCGCAACGGTCTAATTTGTGTTCGATCTTCTCTGATCCGTTGCAGTGGTGGCGTGCCAGGCGGTGGCCAACATCGTGAAGTCCTCGCTCGGGCCTGTTGGGCTCGACAAGGTATGTGCCTTCCCACTTCCCTTGTCAGCGAAGCAGCATATAGGTTCTGGATCCCCAGTAATTTGAATAAAAAGCACCTTGTTAGAATGTACTAACGTGGCGCATACGCGACTTACAGATGCTGGTGGACGATATTGGTGACGTTACCATCACGAACGACGGAGCCACCATTTTGAGGATGTTGGAAGTCGAGCACCCGGCAGCCAAGGTGATCATACCCGACAGACAGTCAGAGCTGGCCCTTTTTTTTATTTGATCGCTGCTCTGTTCTTACTTTTTTTGTGTGTGTGTGGTTCCATTTGTCTGTAGGTTCTTGTGGAACTGGCCGAGCTCCAGGACCGGGAGGTTGGAGATGGAACGACTTCCGTCGTCATCATAGCTGCAGAGCTGCTCAAGGTAATAAAACGAGGATTTACTGCTATGTTTTTTCTTGCCTACAGATTTCCCTTTTGTTGTTTATACACTTGATGATGTTTGTTTTTCTTTTAACCAGAGAGCCAATGATCTCGTGAGGAATAAAATCCATCCGACTTCTATTATCAGTGGCTACAGGGTGAGCTTGTGAACCATATATGTTTGTTGCAGTAGCACTTCCATTCTGAATGAACATTTTGAACAGAACATGTAATGTCTTATGTTACTCACTTTTCCCCTTCGTTATTCTACCAGCTTGCTATGCGTGAAGCTTGCAAGTATGTTGAAGAAAAGCTTTCTGTCAAGGTAAAAGAATACTCTATCCGGAACTAATGGCAGTAGAACTCTGTTTTATTCTGCTCTTATTGTCACGCTGACATGAGTATTCATCCACACTTTTAGGTTGATAAACTTGGAAAAGATTCCCTTGTAAACTGTGCAAAAACTAGCATGTCTTCAAAACTGATTCACACCGACAGCGATTTCTTTGCAAATCTGGTAAGTTCCTGTGGTCATATCTGCAATTTAGGTTTATTAATCATGCCTTGTTTTTACATATGCGTGCTCACTGAAGATTTGAAATTTGATGTATAGTTTTCCTATACTTGATTTTGATGGCATTTGTTTAACTGAAATTAATTAGTCTATGCATGTATTTTGAGGCAGACAATAAATTATTCTGGTAATGCTGCCATGTTATTGTGTTTATCAGACAAGTTTCTTATCCGTGGGACTAAAAGTTATTTATTTCTACTGTCTTCTTGTTAGTGTTTGTTAAAAAAATGTGATATTCAATTGACTTGGCAGTGATTTCTTAGGTTGTAGATGCAGTTCAAGCTGTGAAGACTACAAACTCCAAGGGAGAAGTAAAGTATCCAATCAAGGTTGGTAAAGTGCATTTGGTTACAATATTACTTCAATAAATCAGAATTTTCTATGTGTAATGGCTATATTAAGTCATGTGCACTTGTACTATTGCACTCTTCTGTTACTGGGTCTCTTCTTTCTGAATGTAGATTTTAATGTGTACAGACTTGTGTGGACACGTTAGACACATGCATTTAATCAGTTTTATGACGTTTCACCATTTGCTGGTCCTTCTGGTTATGTATTAGACCTCCTCGTATTACATGTGCTAGTGTATAGTTATCTTATGTATGTCTTAATATTGTGCTGTCCTTTTCCTTGATATTCACATAACAATTCTACTGCCACTCAGAACTTTTCTCCCATAATAATGTTGTGATGTGCTTTTATGTAACACATGGTATTTGATTCATTTAACACGAGTGCCACTTCAAGTTTTTTGCTTATAACCGATTGCTTTGTTTGGTCTGCAGAGTATTAATATTTTGAAAGCTCATGGTAAAAGTACCAAGGAAAGTTACCTCCTGAATGGTTATGCACTGAACTCAGGCCGTGCAGCTCAAGGAATGCCTACTAGAGTAACCCCTGCTAGAATTGCTTGTCTTGATTTTAACCTTCAGAAGACAAAAATGCAAATGGGTGTTCAAGTCCTTGTGTCTGATCCAAGGGAACTGGAGAAGATCCGTCAGAGGTATGCTCATTTCTCTCTTTGCCAATCCATTATTATACTTGGTTTTGTTATCCCGGGAATGAGTCTGTAATAACTTAATCCTTGTTTTTCATTCTTCTGAATTCTGATGGATCTTCATGCTCTTTGCCTTTACAATCATTTTGTTTTCGAAGTAATGGTCTCTAGTAGTATACCTAATACCTCGCTCTTTTCCTCAGGGAATCTGACATAACAAAGGAGCGAATTGAGAAAGTTCTCAAGGCTGGTGCTAATGTTGTATTCACTACCAAGGGAATTGATGATATGTCATTGAAGGTACGTTTTCATCAACTCAGGCAGAACTGGTTGCTGTTTCTGTTCTTAATATGATTTTGTATATGGTTATACAGCACTGCATCACAAACTATTTGGTTGAACTGGTCCACGTTAGTACTGAATGGCATATTCTGCTTAGCTGCTGGTGCCTTTGGTTGGGTGGTGCATACAAAACATGTAATACTACACTTAGCATAATATGCTTTATGAACTTAGCCTTTTCGATAGAATTCTACGGATATCATTGCCATCTTATGTTCCTTTCCAACAATACTGTCTCTGATTATGTCCTCGGAAATTTTGTTTCATAATTTATTTGGTTTTATAATTTGATCTACTAGGTTTGTTGTGATGTATGTGGAAATAACTACCTGATGACTGTAACTAAATGTGCTATTTTGTTGTGTGGCAAAACATCATTTCAGTACTTTGTTGAGGCTGGGGCAATTGCGGTAAGGCGTGTGCGTAAGGAGGATTTGCGCCATGTTGCCAAGGCAACAGGTGCAACAATGGTATGGCTTATTTCTTCATATTGTTGATTACATGGTTATGTTGGCAGTCTTTTCATACTTTGTACTCTTTTATTCTAATTCATGACTTATCTATGCGGTGCTCGCATGAACTTCCTTTTGGCTGAAATCCCATTCATCACACAACACATCATCTGAACTCAATGACTTCATAATATTGGAATACATTTATTTGATGATTTACTGGTGTTGAATATGCTATTCTAGCATGGAAGATTTTAAGGTGCTATAAATCGATTAAAGCATTAACTTTATTTGGAAAACAACTTCTACTTCTGACAATCCCAAGTAATAAGGCAAATACTTGCCTGTTCAAGCATAAGTGAACTGTTTGTCAATATCCTAAAGTACAAAGAACCTGCAGGTGACTACTTTTGCTGACATGGAGGGTGAAGAAACATATGATCCATCATTCCTTGGACATGCTGATGAGGTTGTTGAAGAAAGGATTTCTGACGATGAAATCATTCTTGTTAAAGGCACAAAGAACACAAGTGCGGTTAGTCCTTTTCGCATGCCAATCTTCAGCTAGTTTTACTATGAATGACAACAACTTTTGTTTCGAAGCTAGCCGCATCTCACTTGCATACCATTTGTGCAGGTTTCCCTTATTCTTAGGGGAGCAAATGACTTCATGCTAGATGAGGTTGAACGGTCTTTGCACGATGCGCTGTGCATTGTGAAGAGAACTTTGGAATCTAATATGGTAGAACCTTCTGCTCCTATTCCTTTACTTTTTTTTGTTGTTGTTTGTTCCCTGTTGAATACATAAACATATTCCGTTGTCATGATTTATGTGAAAATGAGAAAACATGAATATTGTTTCTTCTTCCTTAACCATTTGAATGAGCCACTTAAATACTTGATGCTTTAGTATCTGGATCTGTTGTCTGGCATTGCACATAGTAATGCTAGCATTAAATCCTCTTCTGTGTTTGGTGAATGTAGATCTGTAAGTTTCGTTATCTCACGTGCACACACACACACAAGCATTGTCTTTAGAAACTAATTGTCGTCTTTAGTGTATTTAACATGTATGGGGGCCATGCAGGTGGTTGCTGGTGGTGGTGCTGTAGAAGCTGCATTGTCTGTGTACTTGGAAAATCTCGCTACAACTCTTGGATCGAGGGAACAGCTGGCAATTGCTGAATTCGCAGAGTCTTTGTTAATCATACCGAAGGTTTGATCAGTTATATTTGGTGCATGTATGATACTATACTTTACCACATATAATATACTAATGGGAGTATGGCTGTCTGATGACAGGTCCTCTCTGTCAACGCTGCCAAAGATGCAACTGAGCTTGTGGCAAAGCTTAGGGCATATCATCATACTGCCCAAACAAAGGCTGATAAGCAACATTATTCGAGGTAATTTGTGGGTTTACAAGCTCCGTTACATATCCAAACGGATTGTGTTCCTCTAATTTACCTTTGCAAAGACATGGCCTTTTGAAGATTAGTCTCAGGAAAATAATTTTTCACTCTGTGATTTGCTTATTAAGCAATGAAATATGCCATTTTTTCCCGCTCAGTACGCCGCAAGCTCTACTGCAGTGTCCACTCAGCTTTTCTTTTTTTTGAGTGCCTCTGCCAGATTTTCCATGATAATAATTTTTGGCATAGTTGTTGGGAAAAGTACACCAGGATGCATAATTAATTTTGTAACTGTGAACTGCTTTCAGATATTAGTTATTTACTTTTAAGTGTTTCCCCGCTGCTGTTTTGTTCTACTACTGCACATCTTCTGTTTTTGCTTTTATCTGCCAATGCACATGCTCCAATTTGTTTCGATTTTTCGCTGCAGCATGGGCCTTGACCTGCAGAAAGGTATAATTCGAAACAACCTTGAGTACGGCGTGATCGAGCCAGCAATGAGCAAAGTAAAGATCATCCAGGTCGGTACACACACGCACACACACATTCAACCTGTTAGCTTTCTTGTTGCCACAGCCTTGTTTGGGATCCGTCACTCCTCTTACATTTCCTTCGCTTTGCAGTTCGCCACGGAAGCGGCCATCACCATCGTTAGGATTGATGACATGATCAAGCTCGACAAGGAGGAGTCCGGGCAAGAGGAGTAGGCAACCACGCTGTTTTACGATCTCTGGTCACCGTTTGTAATGTGGCTGCCTGGTTGCTGCTGTAGACTCGTAGATTGGTCTGGTGTGATGTTTTTTTCTTCCTTTTGCTATGCTAGTGGACAATCTCGTAGAGTGGAATGTTGTATGGAGATGGATAGTTGGATACTGCGTGAAGGTGTGTATCACGATGCGTTGTTTGGATGTATGTTGATGGAAACAGATTTTGCCCTACAACACCAGGGCCTCCAAGCTTTTTACGTAGTTTAGAGAATGTTCCCCATCAATCATCTTCCTTTTCCTTGAGAAGGCAGCTTGTTTGTACTCTAGAGATTGTAATGTTTACCTGTAACTTTGTTCTCTTGGATGACTATCTATATTTTACTTCGAAATTGGCATAAACAGAAGGGCAATATACATGCAAAACCATACGCAGGAGAAACTTCCATTGGTGTGACTGGACAACATATTTTAAACTACCAAGTCGCAAGTTAACATAAGGTAAGCAATAATCAACCACTAAAGTCTGTTGTTACCCTGATAAGCATAAATAGTGCCATTTCACCCGGAAAGTGTTATTTGCTCCTGAACTTCAGTGCTCCATCCATTTAGCCAATGGTGTATCCCATAAACATGCAAAATTTCAGTTTGAAATAAATAAGCATAAATAGTGCCATTTCACCCGGAAAGTGTTATTTGCTCTCGAACTCCAGTGCTCCATCCATTTAGCCAATGGTGTATCCCATAAACATGCAAAATTTCAGTTTGAAATACTCTATATTATTGGCTATACACAAATAACAAAATTGGTAAAACTTAGAGATTTGAAAATAGGCACATTGACATCCATAATTTATTATTTTGGTATAGCTCAAAATACAAAGTATTGGAGTTGATATTTTACACGTTCGGTGGAATATACTACTGGCTACACCCAGAAATTTTTTCAGAGTTTTTTGAATTGCATAAATATGATTTTCGAATTTTTTAAATTGGAGGGATCAGTGATCTCGGGAGAAAAAAGTCTCCACTCTATAGTCTACAGCACCACGAACTCTCAAAACAGCCCGCCCAGGTTCGAGGCTTAGCCCGATGGCAGCGACGTGCTGATACGTCCCAGCCCGCCCGGGTTCAAGCTTCCGTGACCCACAATTACCGCTATCAAAAAGCAGAGCTGCCAGTTTCTTCGGCCGCTCACCAAGTCTTCTCTCCGGCGTCGGCCTGAAATTTTCTCTCCGGTACACCCCATTCCTCCTCGCCCCCTCCCCTGTTGTTATAGTTTGCGACTGTTCTTGGCGGTCGTGGAATGACCAGGTCAGCCTCCGATTTCAGCTAGGACAGTGCTATTTCTATCCACGATCCATGGTTTCTTTGTTGGTTACCTCGCGCAGTACGATTTTGGCAGGGCCTCCTCGGAATGACTCGAGACATTGCTGTTACGATTTTTTTCCCATTTCATGAGGGTAAAAGTGAAAGCAAAACTGTGGTTATATGAACCATCGGTTCTACTATGATACATTACTGTTATATATGACTTGTTTCAGTTTACCGCAAGTAGACGCTTGAGTAGCACCTAGCTCATGATCTTGTTCCCCTGAATTTTTCCCTTGTATTATCAGAGGAGCTTAATTTCTGGCCTGTATGTGATTTGGTATTTTTTTCTGTTGGTATCAAGTCCCTGTACTGTTCTTATGAGTATTAACTACACTGCTGCCGCTGCTGCTGCTGCCTGTCTATAACATGGCTAGAAACTACATGTTACAGCTGCGTTGATACGAAAAGGTGAAGGGGAGAATTCACCAAATCTTCTTCCATCCCCAATCCCTTGGGAGTAGAAAAACACCAGTGGTAAACGAGAATGAGGAAGATCTAGTTTGCTTGGATTGCCTTGGTTTTCTATTTTTTCTCACAAACCAAATCCAAAATTATGATATTCTTCAGTATCCTCCCAGTTCTCAGTGGTAGGACATACCAATACTGCGATACTAGTCCATGTATCTAGATAAGGTGGTGCACAAGCGTGGTCCCCTTTGTGAAGATTTCTTCTTTACCCTCTTGTGATTGTAGGAGTAGCACTATGTCGTGCTTGTGATTGATTTATTTCCATTTTTGCTGACTGATTTCGGTCAATAAATTTTGGCTTGTATAACGGATGATGAATGGTCCTTCGATAATGTAAATAAAAATAATAATAGTGAAAGTAATGGTGTTTAGGATTTGTGTTGTGCAGTCAGGGAAATATACATTTCAACTGTATTGCTATATTAATGTTATTATTACCTTTATCTTTTGCAGGGGCAGATTTTGAGGCGTCTTTGATCGAGATGGTAGTAGCTGACCTTGGTGGTTGGTCTATTCACTTGCGTTCCTGTTTCGCTCATGTGCTCAGTCGGTATTTTTTCTTGCTAAACGCAGGTAAACATTGAAGATTATGATGAGGATGGCTTTGTTCGCGCCGGCACCAGGGTTATTAGGAATGCTAGCGGGAACCCACAGCCTGGTCCCACAGATGCGTTTATTAATGTATGTTGCAAATATAATTATTACAAATTGAACCCCTTAGGTTTTTTTTTTCGAAAAGGGGAGCCCAGCCTCTGCATCGAAAAGATGCATACGGCTTTTATTTCATTTATTCAACAAGTGCTGGCATAAAAGCCTTACAACGAACGAACATACAAGCGGAAGCCACCAAAACAATACCACAACTAGCACAAACGACGAGGGAAACGGGGCCTTATGCCCCGACCTCAGCGATCGCCGGCTCCCTGGCTGACTCCAGAGATAGCGCCTTGTGCACACGCTCCAAAAGTCGCCTCCACCATCTTCGGCCAACCAACTCCAACATGTAGATCGAAGCGAAGACTCTCGCCAAGCCTGTGGTCGATGCCACCATGGCACCAGACTACGCCTCCCACCCTGCACGAGTCAATCATGTGACGACTTCCGTCAAGTCCCCGCTGCGCCACGCCGCCGTGACCCGTCGTCGTTGTCGTCGAAGATGAAACTCTGCTCCACCAATAGACCCCTCCAGACATCCCTTGTTCCGAAACGATGCCCCCAAGAGGGAGAGCAACACCAAGGATGTCGCCATCGTCCGATCTGATAAACCCAGACCTAGGGTTTCCCCCAGAACTATGGAAGACGGGCGAATCACGGCGACGACACCTTCAACAAGGTAATGGCACCCCCGGGTGCCACTGTCGTCGGCTCCAAAGAGCCCGGCTTTCACCGGCCGACCTCCATTTCCTAGAGCACCGCCCAGGGCAGAGCCGTCGGAGAAGGAGTTCATCACGCCGTCCGCCACCGATCTGCCTGGAGAAGGCCACCACGAGCTACAGGCCACTCCGGAAGCCTAGGTGGCCGCCAGAGCCGACCCGAGCAACGACGTACAGGCCGTCGCCGCCGCCTGCAGCCGCGGGAACGCCTTGCGGTGACCGGGTCGATGCCGTGCCGATGTAGAAGACGACGAGCGCCGCCGCCGAGTTGCACATCGCTACCGCCGCTGCGCCAAGGACAACCCGCCGCCGCCGCGCCGCACGGGCCTATGCCCGGGGACGCATCTGGCGGCGGCCAGGGGAGGGGCAGGGAGTGGAGAGCTCGCGCGCGCCGGGCGTGGGGCGCCCCGGTGCGGCCCAGGCGCGGCCGCACGGGAGCGGGGGTCGGCGAGAAGGGGAGAGGGCGCCGGCGACGGGGTCAGGGGTGGTGGCGGCTAGGGTTAGGGGGTCGGGGCATTGAACCCCTTAGGTATATTCCAAATAGAAACAGAGAATCACAAACTCCTAGGACCACCACAATTTCGAGACACTGTTCTTGGCCTTAATTGAGGGGACCATGATAATTGTTAATTGATCGTTGCATGTCTTGAATAAAAAATAGCATTGAAAATTGTTTAAGTAGATACATAAGCTAACCTCTTTCCTTAGTGTTATCTTTTTCCTGGACAGCAATATCCTTGTGCTTTGCTATCACGTTTTACATCTAGAAGAAGTTCACGCTGCCCTTTTTCAGAATTCTGTGCCTGAATCTTCAAGTTCGGTAGGGAGCCTCTTCAGTTCTGATGATGAAGAAACCAATTTAAACCAAGAAATTAAGGTAATTTTACCAAGACGTCAAGGTAACCAATTTTAACCAAGATTTCTCTAGACCAGTCTTCTGAATGTTCCTAACTTTAGCAGGAGCCAAATTGCTTCTCGAAAAAGAGGTCTTATTTACTCAGTACAATGAACTTCTCCCAGGAACAAGTTGATTTGGCATTCCACTGTTTAGGTATGAGAGTATGCATTGACTTGCAAAAGTAGCGAAGTTATGTTTTGATTTTTTTTTAGATGATGCAGCATATGTTAATACGTAGCCACCATAACTACACTCCTTGTCAACAAAGCTCTTAGTACATTCTGGCAGAAACTAACCAAATAATACTCCTATGATGGTCAACAAGCTTTGAACGATTTTTTTAATTTGCTTCCGCAGTGAGACAAACATGCTGTGACTCTAATTCGCATTTGACCGGAAATTTCTTTCATATTTTTCCTAGCAGCAAAATCCCTGTTTGACCATGCCTCTTCTATCACATCCTCATAGCCTTTGCGTTTCATCCACATTCCCTTAAACATATGCTTAATTCAGGTGAAGAAGCGCCACTTAATCAGCTTGTGGATTGTATTATCACTGCTCAAGGAGCTGGCTTCTATGGAGTCAAGGAAAAGGGACATGCAATAAATGAGGTTCTTTGCAGTGCCTTTTGTTTTCTATAGTGGTTGCTTTCTTCAATGAGCTTTAACTTTAGAATGACATTTTTTCAGGTAATGGGTGAACGGTTCTATGGAGAAGCGGATAAACGTGCTGCTTTGCTCGGAATGGGTTTTACGGAGATGGATGTATCATCAGCTATTGACAGTTTTGGTAGGTCTTTTAAATTATTCAATATTGTTAACTTCTGTTACTACTTTTACTGCTTATAATCTCTGCAAGTATTATTTATGCAAAGCACATACTTTTCATCCTATTAGAATGAATTATTTGGTGCACTTTTCCTTCAAGCACGAACCTGTTAGATTGTCTTAAGCTACATGCCTACTTCTTATGTAACCTGCCTCCCCTGACATTATCAGAGACTATTTTATTAAGCCGCCATCAAGGCATATTATTAATTAGGCAGGTTCATATCTGATTGTAAAATGTCAACCAGATAAACAGTGATTACATCAAAAGTCACAAGCCGAGTTTGTTGGGAGAGAACTTCTTTTGCACATTTCCATTTCTCCTCACGGACTTTAGCTGGAATGTTTTTGGGAGATAGCTTCACCATTTCCTTGCACATTAGCCCTCCCAAGGATCTGTCATCCCCTTGCTCCCAAAGTGAGCACACTATTTGGCAATATACTTTGACCATCATTTTTTTGAGGAATTACAGCAGGAGTGGCTCCTACTGCTCATAAATTCATAAGATGAACTAAAACAATTTTACATGATATTTCACTTTAGTTCTCCCGAGGATTTGTGTTGGATTCCATACTCAAACGAATTTGGGGAAATCAGACTACAGGTAGAAGATGAACTGGAGGCTCAAAACAGCCGAACCATCTCGATTTCTCTTCTTCTCTGTACATATACAACATGACCCATATGTCACTTTTACACCACAACCCTTCTAATATTTCCTATTATCCTACAGGGCCAACCACACACCAACACTCCCCCTCAAGATGGGGCGAAAATGTCTAAGAGCCCCATCTTGTCACATAGCTTCAAAAAGGATACAACACTCACACCCTTTGTTAATACATCAGCGAGTTGATCTACAGTTTTGACAAAGCCTACTTGGAGTTCTCCCTCATCAAGCTTCTCCTTAATGAAATGTCTGTCAATTTCAATATGTTTAGTTCTATCATGCTGAACTGGATTGTTCACAATATTGATGGTGGCCTGATTATCACAGTATAGCCTGAGAGATCCTCCTCGGAACAACCGAAGTTCAGTCAACAATAATCGAAGCCAAAGTAACTCACATAGACCTGAAGCCATGGATCGCAGTTCTGCTTCTGCTGTGGACCTTGCAACAACACTTTGCTTTTTACTTCTCCAACTAACTAGATTTCCACCCACAAAGGTGCAATAACCTGACGTGGATCTCCTGTCATCCAAGCAGCCAGCCCAATCAGCATCCGTATATCCTTCTACCTCTAAATGTCCATGGTTTGAGAAGAGAATTCCTTTTCCAGGACAACCCTTGAGATACCGCAGAATTCTGTTTACAATTTCTAGATGATTTGATCGAGGATCATGCATATATCTACTCACTAGGCTTACAGCATATGCAATGTCAGGTCTTGTGTGGGATAGATATATTAATCTCCCCACAAGTCTCTGATATCTCCCCCTATCAACAGGTTCCCCTGAATTGGCCGTGATGCGGAGATTTGGTTCAATTGGCGTGGCAGCAGGTTTACTTCCAAGCATCCCAGTTTCAGCAAGAAGGTCCAGTACATATTTCCTTTGAGAGAGATAGATACCTTGAGCTCCGTAAGCTACTTCAATTCCCAGGAAGAAGTGAAGAAAGCCAAGATCTTTGACCTCAAAAGATTTCGCCAACATTTTCTTCAAGTTCCTAATCTCCTCATCATCATTCCCTGTAATCACAATGTCATCCACATATACGACCAAAATGACAATTTTGTCTCGGTGATGCTTGAAGAAGAGGGTATGGTCAGCATTGCTTTGTTGAAAACCCAAATAGCAGACTTCCTTGCGAAACCTCCCAAACCATGCCCTTGGCGATTGTTTAAGTCCATAAAGTGATTTCTTCAGTCGGCACACTTTACCCTCTGTCTCAGGCCCATTGAACCCTGGTGGAATTTCCATATAAACTTCTTCATCCAGATTTCCATGAAGAAATGCATTCTTTACATCTAGCTGAAATAAATTCCAGTTGTTATTTGCTGCCACTGAAATTAAAGTTCTGATGGTGCTCATTTTTGCAACTGGGGCGAAGGTTTCATCATAGTCCACCCCATAGGTTTGGCTATATCCTTTTGCAACAAGTCTCGCCTTATATCTTTCCACTTTCCCTTCTGGTGTTTGTTTTATGGTGAATACCCATTTGCAGCCAACTACCTTCTTATTAGCAGGAAGTGGAGTGATTACCCATGTATTATTCTTGTCAAGAGCAGCCATCTCCTCTAGCATTGCTGCCCTCCACCTTGGATTCAATTTGGCCTCCCGCCAGTCCCGTGGTAGAGGTCCTATAGAGTCCAGCGCTGCAATAAAGGCCTTATAAGATGAACCAACAGTGTCATACGTGACATAGTTAGAAACATTATAAGGATCAAATTTGGAGGGCAACTTTCCAGCATTAGGGCGTGGTTGCTTTCTGTGAGCTATAGGCACATCAAGATCATCATGCTGAGGAGAGGTGTTACCATTATCTGAGGGCAGTCTAGTATCTTCAGTTTGACCTTGAGTATCATCTCTTTGGTCAATCTGTTGCCCCTCATGCTCCTGATGCTGTCCATATGCCTCACCTTCGGGTTCTACTACTTGTGTCAGCTCTTCGGTACGCCGTCTTCGTGCATATACCCGAACCTCTTGTTCTTCATTTGGTTTTGGCCAATGTATCACCTCATCTAGAGCATCTTGTTGCTCCCCTTGCATTTGCTCATGTCCTTCTTCGGTAGAACCCACATCTCTATCATCATGACTATCTTCTCGTGGTATTACTCCAACGACCACTTCTCTTGATGTTGTAGAGTTGCTCTCTTCTCCTTTCTCTCCCCCTGTCTCGCTGTCCAGATCTGAAACATCACTAGGAAATGAATCAGGAAAAACATCACTCAAGTCAACAGGTTCACCATAATATGGTTCATGTTCCTTGAATACAACATCCATGCTCACAAACATACGTTTCTCCGATGGGCACCAACATTTATAGCCCTTTTGTTTTCCGGAATATCCCACAAATACACACTTCACTGCTCTACGGTCTAGCTTCCCAACTGAAGGTCTGTAATCCCTCACGAAACAAACACATCCAAATACCTTTGGTGGCACAACATAAGTAGTCTCACCAGTTAAACACTCAATTGGCGTCTTGTTGTTAAGCACCCGAGAAGGCATTCTATTCATCAAATAAGCAGCCGTCATCACGGCTTCACCCCATAGATATTTAGGAACATTCATGGCTGACATGATACACCGAGTGATTTCTAAGAGATGTCTATTTTTTCTTTCAGCCAGCCCATTCTGCTCGGAAGTCCCTGGACAGCTAGTTTGATGGATAATTCCAAAGCTTGAGAGGTATTCATCAAATTGTTTATTTACATATTCTGTGCCATTGTCTGTTCGAAATATCTTCACCCGTGCATCATATTGATTCATGATTAAACTATGAAAATCCTTAAAACATTCAAACACATCACTTTTACTTCTCAGCACATACACCCATGTAGTCCTGGTGCAGCAGTCAATAAATGTAACAAATGAACGATATCCGTAAAGAGACCACACTCCACTAGGACCCCACACGTCTGAGTGGATGGTTTGAAATGGCACAACACTTCTATGATCAGATGAAATGTAAGAACTACGAGTTATCTTTCCGTACTGGCAGGCATCACATACTAGACTTTCCTTGCAAATTTTACCATAAAGGTTGGGATAAAGCTGACCTAGAGTGTTAAAGGACATGTGTCCCAGCCTGCGATGATGAAGAATAAATTCCTGCAATGATGCCTGAGACAGAACAGCAGCAGCCACAGGTGACCTCTTATCATCTAGGTAATATAGACCATCACGCATGATCCCTGTCCCAAGCCTTTTTCCAGTATAAAGTTCCTGGAATAAGCACCACGTCGGAAAGAAAACAGCAGCACAATTAAGCTCCTTTGTAATACAACTGATGGATAACAGATTTATAGGGAACGAGGGGACATGTAATACTGATAGAAGAGGCATGTTAGGTCCACACATGATTGTTCCCGACCCTAGAACAGTTTGAGAAGAGCCATCAGCTAGCCTTACACTTTGCCTCTTTAAATCAGGAACATAGTCAACAAAATTTTCATAAGAGCCGGACATATGTCTAGAGGCCCCTGAATCTATTAGCCATGGTGTATCAACCATTTTATAGTAACTCATGGTATGATACGTGTCGCCACCATAGTTCGTAGATGCAACGGATTCGGGTGCATTGGAAGTCCTAGTCACTTGCTTGTCCTCCATATCCATCTTCTTAAATTGACACCACTTCTTCCAGTCATCAAATGACATCTTCACTCTCACGGTTTGAGAACCCCTTTTAACATCCGCATTATTCCCACCTCCAGGTCGCATACCACTGCCTCGACCACCATTACCAGCACCTGTTCCACTAATGCAAGCAGGTTGTGTAGCTCCGCAGCGATTACATACACCACGAAATGCAAAATTTACATTTCGACAACCTGTATTTGGGCATAGCCAATCCCCATCTCGCTGCCAAGATTTTGCAGCACCATCATCATGTCCTTTACCTCTACCTGATCCATTATCCAATTCATTTTGGGTTCTACCTCTTGTATTTCTGCTCTCCCACTTCTTACCAATCCCAGCAAGCAGAGCTCGGTAATTTGCAGCCATAGCTTGCACCAAGTAGTCACCAAAAACACCACAAACTTTGCACTACCCACAGCAGATGCTATGGCGCAGATCAAGTACCAATTCGCCGGCGTTACCTATTAGCACTGTCACCTCCTGTTCTGCTTCACGACACAAGACAGAGCAGATTCAGCTTCAACACCGTGTCAAAACTCTTTGCCTTTGACTAAGCTGCAATAACCGGCCTAATCCCAGCCTGCAGAAGCTCTGTTGCCTTCTCCAGGTCGCCACCTACTGAATCCACCAGTGCCAGACCCCAATCACTGCCTGTGAGCTTCACGGACTTCGCTGGCAGTCACGCCCAATCCTCCCAATTCCTGTAGCAGCTCCACACCTCAATGCGCTGCTTGATGCTCCAACAAATCTCCTCCTATGGATGAGCAGGAGCCTCTACCTCACCCTTCTCTCGACTCCTCTGCTTCACTCGCGAGTAAATCACGCCACCAGACACCGTCGCAAACCTCCGGCCGCCTCCGCAACACCCTGAGGCAGTCAGCTCCAGCCCGGCCGCCTCCGCAACACCCTGAGGCAGTCAGCTCCAGCGGCCACTGCACATCCTCTCCCGGTGCTCTGATACCATGTTGGATTCCATACTCAAACGAATTTGGGGAAATCAGACTACAGGTAGAAGATGAACTGGAGGCTCAAAACAGCCGAACCATCTCGATTTCTCTTCTTCTCAGTACATATTCAACATGACCCATATGTCACTTTTACACCACAACCCTTCTAATATTTCCTATTATCCTACAGGGCCAACCACACACCAACAATTTGTCATCCCTTTGCTCCCAAAGTAAGCACACTATTTGGCAATCTGTTTTGACTATCACATTTTTTTTTAGGAATTGCAGCAGGAGAGGCTCCTACTGCTCATAAATTTATAAAAGGAACTAAACAATTTTACATGATATTTACAAGTGCCTGGATAGAGCCATGGCTCTCTTTTATTGAACAAGACTCTCAAACCTGAATTAGGGAAACAACAACTGATATATAAGCATGATCTATAAGCAGGCTTAAGACTGGAACTGAAAAGATCTAAGTCATAGCAGAGTTGCCTCTTCCACGTCTGAAGTTCAGGAATGATGCCATCAAAGTGCTTCCTGTTTCTTTGCTTCAATATATTCCAGGCACCTAGGATAACAACTTCCATGAATAGCGGTTTATTCCAAGCAGTAGCAGCATTAGATAATTTCATACTTAACTCAAGGCTGTGATCCCACTCTTTATCTAGCTGATACCAACAATCTTTGCTCAGCTGACAGTCAAAGAACAAAAGCTCCCTCGTTTCCCTTACTTGCTGACACATGAGGCGCTTCTTGTCAGGGATTGGACAGTTTTCGTCGAACCAACATGTCTGTAGTATTCAGCCTATCCATAAACAAAAGCCATGCAAAAACTTTGTATTTCATCATGCACTTTGTTTTCCATATTAGAGGAAGACACGGTAGTGGAGAGACATCTCTGAAAAAGAACTTGTAAAATTTCTGCACTGTGCATTCATCCTTCCCCAGACATAGGACCATTTATCCGGCTGTGTTTCATCCCTGTCCAAATCCTGAACTATAACCTGCAAATTGTCTAACTCCTTGCTGGCTTCCATGGATAAAGGCAGAAATAAGGTACAAGTAGGTCTGTCCTGTGAGATATATTTTAAAACGGAGCAATCCTCCTGCTGAGCAAATGAGAATAAAATGAGGCAACAAGTCTTGGTGGGACAAATCTTCATGCCACACATCTTTCCACAACAGAACTGTGTCACCCATATTTACTGAACAAATTATAATTCAGAGGCTGAAGACATCATGCCACCAAAAGGAACCACAAGGCTTCTTTGCATGCGGGGCATCATTATGATAAAATATTTCCCAAACTAGGGACATCATGTTTGCGAATGAACTTCTGCAAATATTTTGGGAGCAACCCCTGATTTTGTACATTCAAATCCATTATGCCCAAACCCCCCCCCCCCCCCCCCCCAATCTTCTTAAACTATCACATTCTGACTGCCCTTCTCGATTGCTAACACCATAGCATCCCTGCATGCCAGGATTTCAATGATAAGACCACCATTCATCCCATCATATTTAGTGCTCCATGCCTGGAGATCAACTCCTCTATGGTCTCGAGCGACAGCTCCCGTGGCTGCACACCCCTGCGACATATTGATCGCACCATCACCATTAACTTTTATCCATCCCTCCTCTGGCTGAGTCCACCCCTGTACTGCTTTGAGGGGTTGGAGCATCGAGAGATCAGACAAGCTCCTCCACCAGTTTCATAGAACAGTGAGGTTGGTAACTGATCTTGTCATGTGTATAGCTGTTACGATTACTCCAGATCGCCCACATCACCGAGATAACTATAGCCGCTTTGTCCTTGCAAAGGAACGTCGGGCCCAACACCAAGACCAAGTTACTGGATGTAACTTTGGCAGTTCCACCGAGAAAAAATCAAGTGCCTCGTGCCAGAATAGATGTGGACACATGCTTCAAAAGCACATACATGCATAACGTATGAAACATGATGTTAGGATAGAACAACTGCTGCAGTCCACAGAGTATCAGCATGTCATTTTCAAGCTGACGACTATTGACCTTAATAATCTACTGTGATGAGCTCCTACAAACCTTGAAATGTCACGTTTCTTACCCTTTTCAGGTGAGGAAGCACCAGTCCAGGAGTTGGCTGACTCAATTTTCGCAAGGCGTATTGAGCGGGAACAGGTGATGAATGATGACGAGCTCAAAAGAGTGAAAATTGCTAAGCATCTACTCAGAGATGATATAGGGGCCTTCACCAGTCGTGTCGTCAGACAACCATTTGGAATTGGGTCTCTAAAGGAAAAACTCCATGCCAATCTAGCCAAGACCCCATACTTCGTATATGCAAGTGTCTTTGACATCACCAAGAAAGCATGGGGTTATCTATCACGTTTCTTGTTTTGATGTGCAACCTGAGTTTGTCGATGCTCAGCAGTTCTCGGCATTAGCACGCGAAGAAGGTTATCTCCACAATCTTCCGCGAGAAAACAGGCTGGTTCTCAAGTCCTGAATGACGATCATCCAGGACATGTTCTCATCCACAAGACAATTCTGGCCATCATGGGACTGTCTATGGTGTTACTTGGGAGGTCGCAGAAGCTGACCGGATATGTGAAGAGCTGGAGAGGATGATGAGAAGTTCACGTGCAGAAGAAAACCGAGCGCAGATTATTGTTTAGTTTGGTGGATTTGACCTGGTCCTTCGTGGAACCTACAGCCCGTACAGAGGTGGGAAGACGGCAAGCGCAGCTATGCAAATGGACTATCTTCAGTTCCAAGATTATGTTCGTGTTGTTAAGCTAGTCAGAGGTCGCATGGGCTGATGTAGCTGTTGTATGCCTGTATGACACCATTCGTCCTTGGACAACTAGGTGTTGCCTTGTTCCATTCCGTAGCTTCATGAGACTCGTAGATGGTAGTAGGATGGAGTGAAGCTACGGAATGGATATTTATGTGGCATGCTATACATACAGTAGTTTCGCCTTTTTGTAGTGTTTGAAATGCCCAGTTCTCTGTTTTCCAAAATTACATGTGAACTGGACAGGGTGCCTGCTGTTTTTTGTATGATTCATGCCGATAAAAGAATATCTGATTTGACATATTTTTGTCTTGTATGTGTGTGTATATATGCATGCTGATAAAAGAGCTACAAATTCTAACAGAACTGAGTATAAATTCAGAATGTTTACAGTTTAGAATGATCAAAAAAAAAAGTATGGAATGAGCAAAGAGGTTTATGTTTTACAGTCTATCTTTCTGAAACCATTCTGAATTAAACAAACAAATGCTCTTGGACTAAGAAAATTAGCAGAAAATTCAGAATGTTTATAACTACATGAGCAGAAAAGGAGATTGCCCAGCTCCGTCGCATTATGCTGGTAAGGCCCCCCTAACTTATCTATTTGTCGATATGTTAATTGTTTTTTGGCAAACTTTAACTGTGGGCAAGGCTTCATGTTTACAGTTAAATTACAGGCAGTGTTACTGAACCTGAAAGCAGCAAGATCGACGTCCTCTGCTGCTAGCAAGAATGCATAAGGAATGAAGAGTACACTGCTTGATCATTTCGTTTTGCTTCATCACTTGATGTATTTGTTAGGGTAATAGCAGAAAACAAGTTCATCTTAAGGCTAGGGACATGAGAAACATCAGGAACAGAGAAAGATGAAGTAGAGAGGGTGCCTCGACTAGAAACAGGAAGAGAGGTACCATCAGCCGTGATGACACGAACAGGAGAAATAAGAGAGCGAAGAGCAGAAAGAATAGAAGACGCAGAAGTCATATGAAAAGAAGCTCCAGAATCCAGATACCACGGGGATGACATACCTGATTGTGTAGAAGGTGGTGGTCGCGTGTTGCCAGAAGATCCAGACACAGAACCAGCAGAACCCGGCAAGGAAGAGCCGGAAGCAGCGAGGAGACCACGAAGACCACGGATAATGTCCTGATCAGACAGTGCAGCAGCAGAAGAACCTGAAGAGCCTGAAGATCCTGAAGAACCAGTCCTCCGACGAGCAAGATACTGCTGACGTAAGCTGGGATTCCTCTGCCAGCAGCCAGAAATATCATGGCCAGGCTTGCCACAGTAGGTGCAAGGACCACGAGAACCATGAGACTGCGGGGGCTGACTCTGACCCTGGACCTGAGGAGTAGGTAGTATCGGCGGTACTGAAGACCGCGACGGAGGATGTGGCGGAGCAGGACCACGAGCAGACGGCACAGGAGGACCACGAGCAGCAAGAACAGAGGGAACCTCCAGAAGACCAGCACCACGAAGACGAGTCTCCTCAGCACGAAGCTCAGACAGGACCTCAGAGAGCGGAACACGACCACGGGCAATGAGCTGTGCACGGCGTGGCTCAAACTCCTTGCGGAGCCGCGACAAGAACTCAAAGACGCGCTGAAACTCCAGGTCGGCGCGAACAATCAAGCAGCAGGGACAGGTGGCACATACAGGCGTACGAAGAGAATCAAGCTGACGCCAAATAGCAGCACTCTGAGTGTAGAAATCATCAATAGTCAAATCGCCCTGCTGAAGGGCATGCTCCTGGCGGACCACAGACAGGTAAAGAGCATCCCCAGACGGCTGATAACGCTGACGAAGAAAGGCCCACTGAGCAGCAGCAGTGGGAAGAGCCATAAACTCAGCAGCATACTGAGGCAAAACACTGGAAGTCAGAACAGCAGCAGCACGAGCATCGTCATCTATCCACTGAGAGTAGGCAGTCAGATCCTGCCGGTATGTCGCAACAGCAGCAGAATGGTCCTGGACCTGCCGGTCATAAGCAGTCAGAGCAATAGCATCAGCACGAGTGGCGGAATCCTTGTCCTCCTGAGAAGCATCAGAGGCAAGGGCAGTAGGCGTCGGTGCAACAGGCACCGAAGGAGCAACGGGGTGGGGCGGACAGGAGACCTCGCCAGAAAGCACACCCCACAGACGAAGACCGCGCATGTGGACGCGCATGAAGTTAGCGAAATCAGGGTAATTCGCTCCATCAAAGATAATCGGGCAGCGAGGAATCGCAACATAGCCCGACGAGGTAGACATCTCTCTCTCTCTTTTTTTTTTTTTTCTTTCCTTTTTTTTTTTTTTTAACACAGAGAGGAGAGTCAACGTGCTACAGTAGACAGATCGATCGATGGAACAGATCGAGTAGCGCTCGAAGATTAAATCGAACCAGAGCAGCAGCCTCGGGCTGGAAACGGATCGGAGTGAGAGCAGTACGTGCACGGATCGGAGAGCAGTACGTGCACGGATCCTGACCACGACGGGAGAAAGAGGATCAGACGTTGAGCAGCTTGCTTGGAGAGGAGCAGTACGTGCATGGATTCAACCACACGTGAGCAGCAGCAGCGAGCGTGCACGGCCGGGAGCAGCAGGATCAGCACGGAAGAGAGCAGCAGCAGCGATGGGAGCGCTGGGAGCAGCAGGATCAGCACGGCCGCGTGCACGGATCAGCGACGGGAGCAGCAGATGGGCACGGAAGCAGTAGGATGGGCACGGGAGCAGTACGAGAGGATCAGCAGATGGGATCGAGACCAGCGTCCAAGGATCAGCAGATCGGATCGGCGGCGACGGCCGGGGCGCGGCGGCAAGGAGCCGGGGGCGCGACGGCGGCGGCGGCACGGACGTGGAAAAAAAAAAAAAAGCCTAACCTAGCTCTGATACCATGTTAGGGTAATAGTCTGCTTGTATTACCAGGGGCCAAAGGCCACATATATATAGTACATGTACAGGTGAATATGCAGGAAGACCCCTAACATACGGGCAAAATACAATATGCACAATCTACTCTAACAGTATTTATACATGGCTACAGAAATTCTGGATTCGAGCTCAACATGGTGAACTGGCGGATGCGACTCTCCGTGCAGAGGTGGCCGGCTCGGAGCTGACGGAACACGGTGGTGTGCGGCCGAGGCTCGGGAGAAGCCGACGGACGTCGACATGGCGGCCGGGGGAGGACCCGAGCAGGGAGAGGAAGGAGATGGAATCCTTCTCGTTTTCAGTCTCCAGGTTTCATCCGGAGACGCTATAATCCTCAATGAAGCAGGTGATGGTCCTGGGCTATCATGAACTCTGAGAGAGGATCATCAGCTCCCGAGACCTCAGACTGAAAAAACCTACGTTGCTTAGTACTTCCAACCCTACGTAAAATCTGGTTGGTTTGAATAATGTCTCGCAGGAAGACTGGAAAATTTGGCTTTGTGGATCGATGCTCTTTTTCAGCTTTGTATCAAAATACTGATATCTACAACTTCCATCCAGTCTGATATGCTAGAGATAGGAACGGCAACAAATAACAGCCAAGGATGGAAGCGAGAATAAATCCTCTGGCCGGTAATCTGATTGATAGATCATTTTGGAAAGTGCTGACTGATTTTTAATTAGCCGCAAATCACTCAACCAATCAAACGGTCGTCTACTCTGATCTCTTTCCATTTCTTCCGTTGTGCTGTACTTATATACCAGGCCCCTCTTTCTCCTCCTCCTCCTCCTCCTCCTCCTCCTCATCGTCCCATTTTCAAACAGATCGAATGGATACAGGCAGGGGTTCCTCATTCCAGAGTGCAGCCATGGCGATCGACCAGCAATTCGATGCAAGTTCCTCTCTTCCAACTCCCCTGCTCTCGCACGTCTATCATCCACATCTTCAATTTCCTTCACTTATTTATTTTGTTATTTATCTTCTTTCCTCCTGTCGATCCTTCACTAATTGGATTGCCATGGGTCTAATATTTCTACTCATTGCTTTTACAGCAATTATATTAGTTTTTTCCCTCTTGTTTCTGTACCTTCAAACTGCCCGACAATATAAATACCATAATTATAATTTTTTGGGTCGTCAACAGTACGTATATGAAAATTGATGAATGGTACGATCGAGTTGACTGTAAGTGTTCAATTGATGTAGTTCGTATATACATCAAATAAAACAAAGGTTGCTCCATTTAGAGCATCACTAGCAACCGATGTAAGAAACTGTATCTGCTCATCGAGTTGTTCCTTTCCATCTCGATTGTAAATTTTTTTTTTGAGGACAAAACGGTTGTATCCGTCATTCGATTAGAAAGAATAGAGTGTTATGTACAGAATTTTGAACTAGGATCGTACAATTTTTTTTTGCCGGAACTACAACGTACAACTTGTTGATCTTATGTAATTATATGGCAGATCATGAGTATGGAGAGTGAGCAGGGCAGATCTGGCCCTTCTTTTGAAAGAGCTTCAAAGGTACATGAGAAATTTCAAGGACAGTATCCAAGATTCACCAAGCATATGAGGGCAACACACGTTGTTTGGGGTTTTTGGCTGGTAAGTCTCTGTTTACTAGGTGATCCAATACATGTTCAAGTATCAGATTAATTTTAGTTTCCTTTTTCGGTTATTCTGCATTTGACTTTGAGTTCTCTTTGGCTTTTGTGTTGTTTTTTCCAGAATATCCCTCGTGACTTCTGCAGAATACATCTTCCAAACTATGATGCTAGAATGACATTAATAGATGAGGATGGGCAGCGCTGTTATGCAGTGTACATAAGTGAAAAGCGTGGTCTGAGTGCTGGGTGGAGAAATTTTGCAATAGAACATAATCTTATGGTCGGCGACACTGTGATCCTTAAGCTCGTGAGGCCGACAGAATTTAAGGTAAGTCCTTCTTGATAGTTTTTAAATTCAAATGTGCGGCAAGAGCACTACCATGAGTTCATCAGTGATATGATTAACATTGGAGTACTATTGTTTCTAGGTGTATATGACGAGAGAGGGTGATGTCAGGCCCAAGGAGAAGATCAGATCCCTCGAGTCGAAGACTGAGACTTTAAAGGATGCTTGCAAGGCCATGGATGTTGAGATGGAGGAGATGGTGATCCGTGCACATCTTCAGTTACTTCCTGTTTTGTTTCGAAAACATCTTGAAGACCATTTTTTCTGTTTTGAGAACATCTCCAGTACCTAGAGTACTGTTTTTTTTGGTGCACATCAACTTCAACTTGTGCACAACTAAAATTTTGAATTTCGTGGCATTTTGTACAACAACACTGCTATAAGTGTTTTCCAGATTTATGTTGTCATATCTTGGGCAAAGACAAGTACAACAACAATGCTATAAGTGTTATCCAGATTTATGTTGTCATATCTTGGGCAAAGACAAGTATTGGTGTATACGATAGACACTAATAAGCATGTATGCGTTGAGAGAACACTAATGTAGCTGCATGGAGGCTGTTTGTGATCTCTGTTCTTCAGTTGTTGCAGGCGTAAGAATGTGCAGTGAGTTAGTCTTGTATATCAGCAAGGCATGTGTTTGGGCATCATTCGGTTGCGTTAAGCGTGCTCTTTCTGGAAATCATTCTGTTCGGTGCTGTCGCTCTTTTAGAGAAGAGCAGAGTACATCGAACAGTCATGAGTTTCTGCGCAATTGGTTTCACGCCAGAATGCTCAGAGTTTCGTACTACCTACAAAAACGGTAATCTCATCAGCCTGAATATTCTAAGTTAAACTACATATAGTGAAGTGAGAATAATAACAATAGAAATGGATAATTGATAAGGTAAAACTAGGTATAGTTATGCGTAATTTGCGTTGGGTTACTAGCCTGCGGTGCGCGTATGTGTATATGCATATGTGAGACTGTGCGATCGATGCGCGCCATGCTAGCAGGGTAAAACCCAAAGACTAAAATATGATCTCGGAAGAATATGCTGAAGCGATCCCTGATTCGCTGCAGGCCGTGCGTTTCATTCAATCGTGCATTCGTGCCGGCCTTTTCCCTTTCTTATTTCTTCACTCACTTACTCGTGCTCCTAGGTACCAGCAGGTTATCATCGTTGATCGAACTAGTTAGCTAACCCGCCGCACGAGCTACCAGATTCCACGCTGGGAGCGAGCGAGTGCGTGGTCAGAGGAGGGAGAGGGAGCAGCGACCAAGAGATGAGCACCGGGATCATGGCGGCGGAGGCATACATGAGGTAGCTCCGCGCGCACCCGCTCCTCACCAAGGCCGTCTCCTCCGGGGTGCTCGCCGCCTGCAGCGACGCTGTTGCGCAGAAGATCGCCGGCGCCAAGACGCTCCAGCTCAGGAGGCTCCTCCTCGTAACGGTATACCTACGGCTATGTGAGGTGCCTTCTGTGTCTTTGGGGCTCGAGCTTGCATAATCGAGGTAGTGCGCCGCACTGCGCCTAAGAAGGGAGATATGAGCGTTGTTGATCGAGGCAGTTTGTTGTCATGGCAAGCTCTCGTGGGTTTTTCACACAAGGCTATGAGACTTGCTGGCGAGACCATCATCCACTCGATGTGGGGGACAAGGAAGGAGAGTAGCCGGATGACCTTCTGCAGTGCGGTGATCTCGCCTGTTGAGGTGGGGACTTTGGTGTGGGAGAAGTTGGCGATGCGGGCTTTCGTCCACACGCAAGATTCAGGAGACTAGTTTTGTTATTTTCATGTTAAGGGATTTTTCCCTAGCTCAGAAACTTTGTAAATAACCCTCTATTCTATCTAATCAGATGACGGATACGACCGCTTTAAAATTCAAAAAAAAAATACCTACGGCTATCACTACCCTCTTTGCTTCCTCGGTTTCTTGCGTTCAGTTTTTACTTCCACGGTTTCTTGCGTTTAGTTTTTCATCACCTCTATCTTTCTTTTTTTGGAAAACGTCACATTCATCTTACTAGCAAACCTTTTTTTTCTATAAAGGCTTTATTATTTAAGAGTTTAAAAATTACACCGCCCTCCACATCACAAAGATGCATGGCCACACAACGCAGTGCCACAATTAAAAGGATGGCAACAGACCAAATACAAGTACACAATTGTAAAGCACAGATGCCGAAAGTGGGCCCATCCAAAAATCACGTGGCTATCCATGTTTGACAAAATATTTCTCGTCGTTTCATTCAGTCGTGTAGATACCTCTATAAAAGGGTCTCAATTTACCACCCGTTGTAATATGGATCACAGACGGATAAAACTTGTGCAACGGTAAACTATCTGCACGAGAGAATAATTTTTATCATTAAAAATCTTATTCTCGCGATGGATCGCGAACAACAAATAACATGGCCATATGATTCAAAATGCGCACTGCGGCGAGCATATGATAAAATAAACTGAACTTCCGCATAAATATGATGCACGGACCACGGTATATGGTGTTCGTTAATGTGATCACTTTGACAACTTATTGCTGAACTTATTGCAGCTTGTAAGACATATTGGATGACTGGACCACGATAATACGGGTAAATATTCATATTAAGGGTTTAATTTTACTCTAGAACTTTCTCTAAATTTGCATATCCGGTCGTACGCTACAAACTACTTTTAAGATTTTTTTAGGCGGTACGCTTTAGCAATATATACCAAGATGTTAGGATATTAAAATATAAGCAGAAAGAGGTGAATGCACAATTTCTAAACCAAAGGAAGCACACCTATTAGGGATAGTAGCTATAAACCTAATGACAAGTTTGGCATCTCACACTATTCTCCGACTGTAATCTAGTGACATATGATCCCTGGTCCACACATAGACAAAATTTATACAAAACAAGTACATTGTATAATTCGTGTAACTGCCACAAAATGATTGCCGAGGCATGTGATTTTCTCACTTTCACATTAAAGGATGTTCTTTTACGACATGTTTCTAAGGGACAGAGTCAATACGCGAAGTACCTTTTGTTCAAAATTACAAATGTATAACAAAAAACATCATTATCCATATTTAGTAACATTGTTGTAGTTAAATCTGCTAATTAAGTAACAATAACTTGCTAAACTGTAATATGATTAAAGTAAGTTATAAAAAAGTATAAATTTTAGTATAAATTATATTTATACTATTTAACTTATTTTGATCAAGAATATGCCTCGGAAGGCTTTGGCTTATATTAGGCAATGCAATAATCTTGTTGTCATAATTCAAATGCTCTAGTAAGCTGTGATGCTCTTAAATATAAACACGAGTCATATTAGAAGTTCTGAACTGTGTAAACTATTTATGATATGTTTGATTAATATAAATTCAAAAAAATTAAGTGTCTTTCTTGTGAGATCAACTGAGCATATTTTATCTTTTTCCTGATTTAACGTGGTAGTTTGAAGGTGTATCAGAATAGTAAATATATGAAATATGGAGAAAGATAAGAAGTTATACTTAAAAGTGGATGAAAAATCCGTGTAGTCAATACCAAAAAAACTAAAACATGCTAAGTAAGTTTGACTAACTCAAAAAAGTTACAAAATCACAAGAACAGGTACACGAATAAAACATGTAATATTCAGAGATGTTAAGTTTGTAGATAAAATTGCAACCCATTTAATCTGGTGCATGACCAAGCGGAGCTAATGACACTGAGGTAGCACAAAGTGGATCAGACACTATTTTTGGGGGTTATTGCGAGGGTTAAAATGGTAGGAACATTGCTACTTATTTACTGAAGGTCATCATATTAATATCAAGTACACCCGGTCTGTACAACTCAATATAAAGTCGATACACTGGGGATAAACAACCTAATTACTAAAAAATAGAAGGAAAATAAAAATAAAACACATGAGACCCAACTGTCATGTTGAATCGATCAAAGACATACAATAACAACGACATCAACCGGCGCCTTGGACAAACATTCATTGCAAGAAAAGTTCTCCACCCTCGTGATTCCAACACTTTTCCCCTTGGCGCCGCCGTGTGTTGTGCCGTTCCAAATCTACCTAGAGGACCGTCGTCGTTGTCCGCACAAGATTCGTACAACAACGTTATATGGCAGCGGCGAAAGGAGTCACTGAATGTGGATATATGGTGGTACTGGTCATGTATCACCGCTCTTATCACCGATTGGATGACGCGGGTTTTGGTGAATTTTCATAAGGAAAAAATGTTGGAATCTCACAATTTTTACCGTGGTGAAGGAATCATTTTCCACTAAAGCCCACTTTAGTATACATATTCACTCAAGATCATCACTAGAGTCGTAGGAGGTGCCATCGCCATAGTCTTCTTGATCTCTAGTGACGCCATCCGAAAACCCGCCTGTCACGATGAAAACAAATCCAAGTTGATGTACAACTTCCGTTTTAAAAGTAAGGCGTATATCTTTAGTCAAAAGTCAACATTGTGTAACTTTGACCATTCTTATGGACAAAAATATGAAAACTTAAAATTTCATAAACCTAAAATGAAAATGTATTCTATGGTGAGTCTATTGATACTAATTTGGTATTCGAAATGTTCACATTTTTATTTATGCAATCACGCTATGTTGACTTTTAATTAAAACTATACGCCATCAAACACGGAGGGAGCAGTATAGTTGACCGAACCTTTTTAGCAAGATCATGTATATTTTTGAAGAATACGGTAAACCGGCACCTGATTGGCTGCAGTTCACTATTCACGTGACCTGATTGGTCATCATTACTCAGAGCACTTAATATGCACGTCCTACTACAACCAGCCTGCCCCAGATTCGAGCTGGTTGACTGTAGAAGTGCTACCAAAGAGTACGTGCTCAGTGAGTGCGAGCTCAGAGGAGCAACGACCAAGAGAGCATCGATCGGGATCAGAGCGCGATCGATCCACCGATGTCTGAGGTGGTGGCCATGGCGGGGGAGGCGTACATGAGGCAGCTCCACGCGCACCCGCTCCGCACCAAGGCAGTCACCTCCGGCGTGCTCGCTAGCTGCAGCGACGTCGTCGCGCAGAAGATCGCCGGCGCCGGGAAGCTCCAGCTCAGGAGGCTCCTCCTCATAATGGTACCATCTTGGATTGCTGTTTTCTTGCTCTGGTACTAGTTCACCCATCCATGTCATTCTTATCTTCCATCCCTCTCAAAGCAGAGCAACTTGAGCCAGCTTCAGTAATCAAGTTCAACAAGCACAGCAAGGTCGTGTTTATAGTTCACAGAGATCTACTAGTCCAGTAGCATTACTCTGCATTACCTACCAAAGATTCTGTATAAGTTTAGAAAGTCTTGTGAGAGCAGAGCAAATGTGAGAGCAACTAGAGGTCTAGAGTTAATTTAACAAATCAAGTTTAACAAACACAGAAAGTCTTGTGGTATTTGGTCCACATAGGTCTACTGATTCTGTATAATAAGTTCAAGGTTAACAAACACAGAAACTGCCCACATTCTGTATAGTAAGTTCAGAAGCGAGAACTGCAGAAACACCGGCCACATTGTCAAAATCCATTTTGTGTGTTCTGACAATGTCTGAAAGTTTTCATACATGATACATGTACAATGTTCTTACATCTATAGTACAAGAACCTGCGAAGTACAAATTAAAATTACCCATGTGAATGTATGGTTAAAAATAAAATTACTATATGGCTGTCTTTTTAGCTGTATACTGAACCAAGAGTCCAAGCAACTCTCACTCTTCTGTTAGTTGTACTCTTGTTTGGTTTCCAACTTACATACATTGACTTCGTGATTTGGCAAACAAAACAGCTCTATGGATTTGCGTACGCGGGACCACTCGGCCATTTTTTCCACAAGCTGATGGACAGGCTTTTCAAGGGGAAGAAAGGAAAAGAAACTACAGCCAAGAAGGCAGCTGCTGTTTTAGCTTGGCATTAATAGCCATGAATCATGCTGTCATTTGGTCTGAACTTGTGCAGCTCAACTGATTGCCTGGACTATATATGCAGGTCATAGTGGAGCAGCTAGCTGCATCACCACTGAACAACTTGGTGTTCATGATGTATTACGGTTTGGTGGTCGAAGGTATCAGTCTGATATTCATATCCGATACAGGTATCTATACATAAAATTAACTTTCAGAATTTTGCCGATGAATAAAATGCACGCACTTCAAGTTGTGTCAAGGAAAAAATGCATGAATTCCGGTTTTGCGTAAGGGAAAAATGCATGATATTTTGGCAACATGGAAAGTAAATTTTCGTAAGATTTCAGGGAGACCATTTGGGCAAGTGAAGAGCAAAGTTAAGAAGGACTACGCCAACATCCAGTTGACATCTTGGAAGGTAGTGTACCATTCGTCCACTCGTCGTCTTATTTATACCTTGTTTTCAGTCCACACTTGTGCATGTTCAGTCTGTTTTCTGCTCATCTGAAATACCATAATTTGCATCCAGTTCCGGCCAATCGTTAGCTGGATCAACTACGAGTATGTCCCGCTCCAGCACCGAGTTCTCTTCGCCAGCTCCGTCGCATCATGCTGGTCAGGCCCCTCGACTTATTTATCTGTCTGTCGATCTGTTAATTGTTTGGCAAAGTTTAACTGTCGGTAATGCTTGATGCTTACAACCAATTATAGGGCAGTGTTCCTGAACCTGAAAGCAGCAAGATCAACGTCTTTGCCAGCAGCTAGCAAGAATGCATAATGGATGAAGGAACAAAAGGCTACTCTGCTTGCTCATTTGGTTTTGTTTCAGGCATCCATGGGTTTGTATTTGCATGTTAACCAAGGAAGATGAACATGCCACAAGGGAGAAGCTTGAGGAATTTTGAAAAGAGTTGGAAACATAGTTTTAACAGTCTTCTTTTATGGTCTAAAAAACACGGTCAATGGAGTTCGCTGAAAGCATTTATCCACATTTTGATGCATGTAACATATAGAGTGCAATACTTGCTGTTTGGACTGGAAATTATGACTGTTATCAAGATCTGTTGCTTGTTGAATTTCAAGTGGTTCGTACCTTACTGCCGATCAACATTTCACAGCAAAGAACTCTTGTGTGCTGAAGCTCATATATTCTCCTTGAATGCATAACATCTAACAAATGAGTCGTACAGAAATGGGGCAAACTTCCCCTGAACAACGTTGGAAAATCACCCGGGCATCTACCATCAGCAGTTTCTTACACAATTAAGCAACCAGTGCCTAACAATAATTTGATCTTGTTCGTATAAAAAAGAACAGATACGAGGGGACAACAACATGCTCTCTTATCTTTGCAAGGCGACTAAGAAAAAACACATAAACCAAATAAGACTAGGAGGGTCACTTCTGCTTCTTAGATATCTTCGGTGGGTTCTTCGCAAGCGCCTCACCCTCATCACCAGATGAGCCCTCGACAGGTTCGTCGGGAACATCGTTCGGAGCGTTGTGTCTGGTGATGTAGTCCTTGACCTTGAGGATCACCATGCTCTTCTCTCTCCGCACCGCCAGCTGCTCCGACAGGGTACCAGACTCGGAGCTGACTGTGAACGATTCAGCTCCGAGGACCAGGGTGGCCTACGCTCTCGGGTCAGGGGAGTCGATGCGGCGGCGGCCATCTGGTCCATCTCTCTCTGGTAAACCTGCCAAGAAAATTCAGTCAGATGGGAAAATTAAATGGGACATCTATTTTCATAGAATTGGCCTGTTGCAGGACTGTTCACCAGTGCAAAGCGAGATGCCAACACACTACTATGTTGGTGGCAATCAGAGGCAGGTACGAGAAGTGAAAGCTAATCAACTATTCAGCAGAAGATCATGAAGCCTTCGAGAGAAACTAAGCAGAATTCAGACTGACACAGGTACTAGAGAGAGATGCTAAACAGAACCAAGGAGCTAAGACTGTAACAGAACTGAGCAGAAATTCAGAATGTTTACATTATAGAAAAAGCAAAAAGGTTCCTTCTTTACGGTCTATCTTTCTGTGAACATTCTGAATTAAGCAGACTGATGTTCCTATACTACAAAATTAGCAGAAAACTCAGAATGTTTATAACAGCATGCACAGAAAAGAGACAATGAACTACAAATTGTAACAGAATGAGCATAGTTCAGAATATTATCCAATCATATTGTGGCAATTAGTACTAGTTCAATTAATCAGTAAGGTTTATGTTTTACGGGACAGTGAGTTTCAAAACTGGAGGCACACCGAACATCTGGACAGGTTACTGACGGCGTTCCGGTTCTACTCCTTGGAGACCCTGACCTCCGGCAGCTTGTCGATGGACGCCCTTGGCATGGCGTTCGTGCCCATGATATCAAAAAGGTTAGGGGCCTGCATTCATCTGTATGTTTAGAGAAACATGCACTCAGTGATACAGATCTCAGACAGTAGCTTTGGATGAAACCATGCATGTATGATGCCAAATTGCAGATGATGATCGACTGACCTGGCTCCGGACTACACGCTGCACCGCGCCGATCGACCTTCTCGCGCACAAGCCGGGCGATGAGGAGGCTGTATATCACATTAAGATGCATTGGCCAGGAATAAAAAGATTTGTCTTGGGTTCAGTTAGGCCCCAAAGTTTCAGCCAAATTAACCAAGGTTCTGAAGCATTGGACGGTATGTTTAGTCAGATGAGCAATCTCAGCAGTGTAGTGATCCATATCATGATGTGGATGACAAATATATGAGTAGAAATGCACAATACAGAAAACAGACCAGTTGCTTGTTGGATTTCAAGTGGTTGGTACCTTACTGCAGATGGACATTTCACAACAAAGAACTCTTGTGTACTGAACCTCATATATTCTCCTCAAAGACATAAAATCTAACAAATGAGTCGTACAGAAAGGGGGGCAAACTTCCCCTGAACAACGTTGGAAAATCGCCTGGGCATCTACCATCAGCAGTTTCTTACACAATTAAGCAGCCAGTGCCTAACAACAATTTGATATGTTCGTGTCAAAAGGAACAGATGACACTGCAAGGCGACTAAGAAAAATCACATACACCAAACGAGACTAGGAGGATCACTTCTGCTTCTTAGATTTCTTCGGTGGGTTTTTGGTGAGCGCCTCGCCCTCGTCGTCAGACGAGCCCTCGACAGGTTCATCAGGGACATCGTTGGGAGCGTTGTGCCTGGTGATGTAGTCCTTGAGGATCACCATACTCTTCTCCCTCATCGCCGCCAGCTGCTCCGACAGTAGGGCAGCTGAATCGGAGCTGACCGAGAACTGTTCTGCTCCGAGGACCAGGGTTGCCTTCGCTCTCGGATCAGTACCCAAAGTCATTGCTGCGGCGCCTGTCTGGTCCATCGCGCTCGGCTAAACCTGCCTGAGAAAATTCAGTCAGATGGGGAAAATTTGACGGGTCATCCTGAATATTTCATAGAATTGGCTTGTAGCAGGACCGTTCACCGGTGCAAAGCGAGATGCCAATACTGCAATGTTGGTGGCAACTAGAGGTTATTCCGAAGAGTGAAAAATAAGCAGCGATGCAGAATTCGGACTGAAACCATTACTGAAGAGAAATAGAAATATTAGTAATACTAGTACTATGTTGTTGGCAACTGGAGGCTATTCTGAAGCGTTGACATGTCAAATGTTAGCAATGCGGCTGTGCCTCTACACACTGCAACCAAATTTCGTCCCTAGCTCAGAAACAGAGGCAAGCGTGTTTCTAGAATCGTATCCCGAAGTTGTGATTACGAAACCCTCATGTCTACCGTACCCAATTACATGAACCAAATCAAAGTGCCCTAAGCTGCAGCAGCATCAGCAAAGGACGGCGACTTGGGCGTGAGGTACAGGATGAGGAGGGGGAGGTGGTATGTGAGCTTGAGGTCGGACCTTATGCGCGGGGACGGAGAGGTGGCAGCGTGGAACCTTTACCGCCGGGCCGGGGACGGCGATGGCGAGGCAGAGTGTGCGGCGGCGCTTCGACGGCCGGCGGCGGTCTTGCCGTGGTTGTTTTAGGGCAGCAGGCTCGCCCGAGAATTTTAGAGGACGTAACTGGATCAGCTATCCTGGGCCGCCAGCCGTGGGCTAAAACGGGAAATGGCCCGTGTAAGTTTTTTTTTGAATTTACTGGCCCGTGTAAGTTTTGAATCATCCGTGTAAGTTGGTTTCAGTGAGTGCGGATTTCCTTCAGCGATGGAATATCTTTTTTTTTGGTTGGTTTGTTGTAGCTAATCACGTGTACCACGCGATCAGCGATGGAATATCTTAATGCTCCAAAGGCATCGAAAGAAAAATATGTTTATCTTGTGGGCGTCAATTAAAACGATTGTACAAAGCAATTATCGTGTCATGGCCGGACTGTAGTCAAGTCAACGTGAAGCACATATGCCTCTGTCTCTACAAACAAAAGCTAAGGATACTAGCGATCGAGCCGCATCTATAAATATACTAGTTGAATTGGCGCGGCGACACGCGGCGCCCTTGCTGAGGATATGTTGTCGCGCCCTTGCTGAGAATATGTCGTAATAACTTGTTTATTTCCTTAGTTGTATTATATATATTGTAAGGGAAGGTGGTAGTTTTAATTTGTGTAGTGTATTTAGGTGGAATTCAATTTGGATGCAAGCTATAGTTAAAGCGAGTGTGTTTGCATTTTCTGGAAATATTCATCTGATCGACATTTTTTTTAATGTATGTACGTAATTAGAGATAAGTTACATTACTTGCAAATATGGTAGGTAAATTTGCATGGTCAAATATGGTTCCATTTTGCTGTAATTTTCATATGAACCACCATAATTAGAGGAAATATATTATGGTTATGTCTAAATATTATATGTCCGTCTCGTCGTAAATATGTGGTTTAGTTCCTTGGTTAGATCAAATATATTGTGTTAACATCTATTAAGCTGAACCCATCTTTAGTATAATCAGGGTTCAACTGGTTCGGAATATCATCTGACTAAAAATTAATGTTAAGTATTTAATCTAGCTCAAAAATCGGAGGAAATAAATTGTTTGAGCGTGTATGAAATTCAATTTGAAATCAAGCCATAATTAGAGAAAATGAATTTTCAAATTAAATTTACAAAGCAAGCCATAATTAGAGTAAATAAGTTTGCATTTCCTCGAATTATTCATCTAACTGAACATTTTTTTAGAATACGGTGACTAATTTGATTTTTGCAAATTTGTATAATTAGGGTTCAACTGATTCGAAATATTCATCTAACTGGAAAAAAATTTAGAATACGGTGGCTAATTTTATTTTTTGCAAATTTGTATACTCAGGGTTTCAAATTATTTCGAATATTTGAGAAGTTTCAGAAGTTTTGGAAAATAGAAAAGCAGAAGGAAAAGAAGGGGAAAAAAACTCGGAGCCCGTTTGTCTGGCCCAAGCCCACTGCAAAAAAGGGAAAACAAAAAAAAAGGCCAGAGCCCATGTGCCCAGCCTGAGCCCACTGCTGACGTCAGCAGTGGCCGGAGATGCGGCGGGGACGGCGACGTCGTGCAGGCGGCGCCGCCGCGAGTTTCGACGGAGAGCTGGGCGAAGCGGGCGCGCGCCGGCGCGGGCTGCCCGTAGGCGGTGGCGCCGCCCATTTTGGGCCGCCGGAGCGTCGCCGGCGACGCCCAAACGCGGCGGAGGTCAGCCGGCGCGGCGGCGGCGATTGCGGCGCGTGCGCGGCCTCCCAGGACGCGGTGCTGGGCTAGGAGGTAGCGGCGGCGACGGCGCAACTCGCCATGTTCTTGGATCCGGCGGGGGAGGAGCAGAAGGGCGGCGCGCCGCGACGGCGGTGACCCATGGCGACCCGCGGCGTCGCGGGAGAGGAAGGGGAGAAGGCGAGTTCTGCCGACTTTTTGCAGGGAAACCCTTCGGTTTGTGACAATTCGCGAAAAGGTCCTCCCACTCGTCAAATCGTGGGCAGCGCAACAAATTGTCGGATGCGAGGGGCGTTTTTGCAATTTCGTCGCGGGGATGCGCCTGGGGCCGTCGGAGCTGGAACGGACGGCTCAGATCGCTCGCGGTACTGTAGATGCTACAGTACCACGCGAAATTGGACGATCTGGGCCGTCCGATCAAGATCGGACGGCTGAATTTCCGAGCAACGGGAGGGCTTGAATCCCTCCCCCTTAATATATAGGGGTAATTCTCGGCCACCGCAAATGCAACGGACGGGTGCCGTTTTTCTGCAGTTTAATTTTTGGGTTGCTTTGAGTCTTACAAAGCTAATCATATGTCCGGGTAGCTAGCTTTCACTCTTTTTCAACCAATGATATAAGTGGATCATGTTCGTACTTACGCTAATTGGCTGACAAGTCCAGGTGCTAAGAGAACATGTAGGTTATTAAACTCGGCAAAGAAACAAAAGCTGCCAGGTTAATGGAGGACGAATGTCGTCGTTATATAAATTCCCACATCACATCCTTTTTTGTTCCTCCATGCATATGAGCGGCATTATTACCTTTTTGGTTCTTCTAGTGGCCAAGGTTATAATTAGGTTAATCATGGAGGCCTCTTTGCTAGGTGGCACCATGGATGGATGACGATCGACGACTGTAGATACGTAGTGCATCTTTGTGCTGTCGAGTGTTGATATGCCAAAGTGAAAATGTGGAGTGCGGTTCCTGATTCCCAATCTTAAACATTGCGTTGTTTTACTCGTTAATTCTATGGCTAGCTGGCACTAGTCCTTCCCCTGACTTAATTATTAACCAGCTTTGTATCTTTGTCGCCTGAACACTTTTATCTACCCAGCGCGAAGTTTGTTCTTTAAAGATCAGTACGTAGTGCATAATCCCAACAAAAACTGAAAATGGAGCTCGAGCTCGAAACACAAAATGATCCATAGCCATGTATTTAAAAAGAAATAAAAAAATTATATCTTAAGGTCTCAAAATATTCTACATACATTATGTATGTGCTCAAGACGATATACTACTTATGTTCTAAAAACAAGTCGTATAAATTATTTCTGAAGTCGAACAAATTAAAGTTTGACCATGTTTATATACAATCAATAATTCTAACATTTCTAAAAAAGATAGTGAATCGTTTATTTAATAACATCGATTTGACATTACATATAGAGACTGGTAATTTATTCTAGAAGTTTGGTCAAACTTCACATGGTTTGATTTTTGACAAAAAATTATACGACCTCTTTATACTAGATGGAGGTAGTGTAGTGTAAACGTGCAATATTTCGATGTGAAGTATTTCGTATTTATATAGGCTAGAAAATGACAGGAACGTGAATCTGAATACATGCAACTATGCACATTTTGAAAACTCTAAACTTTGTTTTAATTTTATTGCTTTTGTGTAAGCCCTGAATACAAAAAAAAAAAGAACTGCATTGAGTTTTCTAACACAAGCTGGGCAGGCAGGCGGCAGTCATGTTAACTTAGGACACAAGCCGGTGTGTGAAGATGCAGGACGAGTTTGCACAGCTAGCTAGGCGCTCCCTTGATCCACACCTGTTAATTCTTGCGTGGCACCTCTACTCTACGTTATCCTCTGTGGCTGTCCGAGAGAGGGAGGGCGAGCGATGAATGCATGGCGCCGCACTTGGTAGACACCCATCAATTACTACTCGAGGCGTTCAAGACCAGGGACGCCTGGTACTATCGATGCGTCCTGTCCTGCTCTGTTCGTTGCCTAGCTTTGGCCTCACGCGACGACCATTTCAGCTTCAGGTCCGGAGTTGTGTCTAGCTAGGCTGCTGCGGGCAGTAGCCGTAGCGCACATGCATGCTCTACAGGCAGCATGCAGCTGGATGAGTAGAAAAGAAGACTTTCTGGCTGCTGCTCCCGTTCTCTCGGGCGATCATATCCCTGAAGCTACGGACCTCTACTGCTGCTGCATCGCAGGCAGGCCTCGCCGTATCGCAATGGAACATGGAAGCGGTCTTTGTTCTCCTCCTATAAATTTCTGTGCAAAAACAAACAGATCAACTGATCCAAATTTGACTTTGCCGAACCAAGCCAAAACCACTGAATTTTATCGGGTGCCCCACCTTAGCTCGAGGCTGAAATGTAACCGCCAGATCACATGGTACCGGGTCAGTAGCCGGGAAGTGGGACCCGCAGGGAGATGTACATGCACTTGATGTCCAGCTTTTTGTCTCCCGGCCGTTGCCGTTGGTCACTCCTCCACTCGAGTGATCTTCATGGCATCGAATGCGAGGAGCAGTAGCAATTGTCAGTATTGCAATAGCGAATGTGAGCGAGTCGGACCGAAAAGAAAATCGTTCAAGTTTTGCTCCATCGACTCCGATCGAGTGTCTGTCTGTCTGTCGACCACACACGGAAAGATCCTTTTGGAACAAAGCAAAGCAAAGCAGCATGCATGCATTCGGACCCGTCCATCTCGCTAGCGGTGTACGTGTACGTGCAAAAGCTTCTCTGTTTCAATCATTCTTCCTTGCAGCCACGCTCCTATAGTTTGTCAAGGATCGCAGAAGCTTCCCTGTTTTCCTTGCTTTATACTACTACTGTGGTATTCGTATACTTTCAAAGACTCAACCAAGTTATGTAGTACTCGTAGTAGATATTTATGGATAGATAGTACGAATGAGAACACATATAAAAGTACATAATTATCTTAATATGCATGAAAAATTGTTGCTGGAGTAGTGCCATGTTAGTTGGGTTTCTTAGATTTAGGATGAAATGCATTGTTGCAAATTTTATTTAAATTATACAGGATTTAAATCATTTTTGGATAATATAATTGGCACAACTTAAATAAGCGTAATAGTAAATAAAATTTTGTATAACTTAATCTCGAATATCTATTTACCTCTAAATTAGCGTGATTACATAGTTAATTCTACACTTCACATGTGAAAAAAACTGTTTGCGACGGTGTATTGGGAAATCTATATTAATAAAAACAATACAAATAACAGCAACATAATTTATGATAAACTAAAAAAGTTCAATATAATATGAAAGAAGGGTTGATATATTAATACAATCATTAAAATTAGTCGACAATCAAGCGGTCCTAGCCGCACAAAGAGCTTGCATACAAGTTATAGAAGTTTTAAATTGTTTATCATAAGGTGATGAAAGACTAGGATAAGTGTTTCTACTGTTCCAGCAACGAGTATATATTCTGTTAAAATTATTCTGTACGGATTTACAAATTTAGAAATAAAGTATCTACTCACGAATACAAGATACAAAAAAAGATGACAGAAAACTGATCATTTGATGGTAGTGTAATTTTACAAGAGCAATAGGTTATGCCGACATGAAATTATGAAATTTATATTGATTTATGTAGTGTCACAGTACCAGAAACAATGTAATTCTAGAGAAACATTACTAAATAAACCAAAGAATATATAAGTATTTCTGAATTTAAAATCTGAAAAGAAAGTTAATTTGTCGTAGAAGATAGCCTATGAAAATAATAAATTTTACGTGCATATTTTACTTTATCTCAATGACGACTTTATGATCTCTCAGTTTGGAATACTTCACTAGATCACTACCGTATGCCACAGTCTCTAGCGAGAAGCCAAGAATGCATCTTTCTCAAACCTAAGCTCCCGAGGAATGGTGAGCTCTCCTTGCTCCAGCGGTTTACACGCTCATGGTTCGTTGGATCAAGAGTGAATCTATCTCAACCATCCGTTTTGGTCGGTTTGGCATAGTCGGTTTAGGAGGTCAACTTTTACACGCACAGGATGTAATGCGGCGCGCCTCACCTCCTTGATGTGGCGTTGCAACCACGCCACACCGCTCCCCCCATCTCTCCATCTCCCGCCGCGATACAATGGCCGGCGACGCACAGGCCCTGAAGCAAGTGGTGCAGCCGTGCAGGATCTACGGAGGCTGCCAGGGACCTCGCCGCGCGCCGCGCAACCGATGGGGACGCGCTGGACAGCCAACAGGGATAGCTCAGTCGCGTTCCCGGACGCCACCGTCAAGAAGGTCCGTCCACCTTCTCCTCATTCTCTCAGCCTAATTCGAATTAGATCTCGCCCGGGCCGGCGACAAGGTAGCCTTTAGCTCCTCGCATAGTCGCCTCCCATTTTCGTCCCCTCCGCCTGCCCGAGAGCAAGCACGCCGCTAATGCCTTCAACTGTGGCCTTCATTGGCATGTCCTCTTCACAGGTCACAGGTGCCATATCTACGCCATCTCAGGCCAGTCCCCTTCACGATAGCGTCAACGGAGACGACGAATAGGTTCAGCCGCGCGTGAGAAGAGATAGCCACCTAACGGAGCAGAAGGAACTCTGCGCCGCTCGCCTCCTGCGTGCAGTTCCTCGCCGACTAGCTCGCCGCCTCTATGGATGTCGTGGCCCCACGGTGCACATCCAGCCAGTACAGTTCCAGAGCCGTCCGTCCTACCCGCCTCGGTCAACGCCGCCGCCCAGCTCGCTGTCCCACTGCTGCCCAGGTTGGTGTCCCACCGCCGCCGCCGTCGGGTGATCAGTCTTTTTTGTTTTGTTGGAGACGTTGTCGGGTGATTAGTCGGGAATGAATCATGGCGTCAGGTGAGGAGGGGAACGAATCTCTGGTCATTTTCTCCTATTTCTTTCTGCCTTGTTATCTAACGACTTTCTGTTACTTTGCCATGGCAGCAATGTTGCCGATCCCATCGTTGTAGCTGACAAGAACGAGTCCAAGGTCATTTTCTCTCCAACTTCATGCCATTTAGTTAAATCTTTAGGATTATTTTCGTTCCATTAATTAGCAGCATCACATAGAAAAAACTGCAGCATCACATAGAAAAAACTGTACAAATTGGATTACAATTTGAGTCGTTCAAGTGCATATAGATTGGCTACAATCTCCTCAACATTGATTTCATAAGTAAGCAAGCAGGGATCAGAGATGCGGGGCCTTAGATTTTGTGGATTTCTGTGTACTGTGCTTTGGGGATGGGTGGAGATTAACCAAGTTTTATTTTAATCTTGTGTTTAGCCAACTCCCGCAAGTTGTGAACAGGCCCTTGCAGTAGCTTGCCGGCGGCGAGATGATAGTGGGATTCTCACCTTTCCCACTTTCATGCTTCGGCAGCAAGCTTGTCGCGTGTTCCTGGCCTTCTCCCCCTTTCACGATGTCAAGCATATTGTTAATTGGCAAAATTACTGTTATAGATGACTATGGTTGTCAATTATTTCTTTTCTTGATGTCAGGCCTATGTTATTAATTACCTACTATTATTCTTGGATGGTTGAATGCTTTAGTGTGTCGAACATTACCTTGAGTGGACACTTTGTGTCACTGAAACAACAACATGGTTGTTGTATTGATATTGAGTAGGTGTGTGGTAGTCAAATTCTGAATGAGTACTCCAATGTATCACAAGATCTAAAAAAGGTTACCAGAATAATGTGAGTTTAGGCAAGATTTATCTAAGTGTAGGCTATTGGTTTGGACCTAGAGGAATCCTTTGATTTTCTCTTTGAAGGATCGCTGATTGCAATCAGATTAATTTGACTTTTTTGTTATTTTATTTTTGCAGGTGGTAATTTAAGTATGTTTTATACCACGATGGTATCTACTTTTTTAATTGCTGCTAAAAGAATTGAAAATCACAACACAGATTGTAGATGAAAAAGAGAAGGCGAGTGCTAGGTTTGTTAGCAAGACTGGCTTCAGGATCCTGTTTAGGATGAGAAGGTGTGCTTGTGATAAGTTTAGGACCCTGAAGAGAATAAATGATCTGTGCAAACGTTTTGTACATTTGGTATGGATTCCTCCGACCATCTAATTTCCCTTCAGCACAAGATCCCACTCATTGTGTTTAACTGTACAAACACCATATAAACCTAATAGTCTCTAAGAGGTTAAGAAACTTCAATTTAGAGTAGGACCACCAACCGACGAGCAATCACCTAGGAACAAATCTCTGTAGAATGGCTGGAGCGTTGATTATGCAAACAAATTAAAGAATCATTTTTTCAAAATATACAGATCATAATTCTTATATGTTCGATCATTCAGTTCTGGCCAAAGGATCTTGCCGCAAAGGTTGTTTTGATGTATCTTTGCAGGATAGAAAATCTTTAGGTGTTGATTTCTTAGGGAACTCTCTCACTCCAAATAACTAGCTCTTGCATAACCAGTCCTGCGATCCTGTCCAAAAGATAGGAGTCATATGAATGGAATATCGTTTAATTTTTTTACAATTTCAACAAAAAGGTGGAGTGGCACCTTAAATTGACATAGTGATGTTATATGATAGTTGATCGGTTAGTCAGTTTGGATGAGAAGGCAATGCGTGTATATTTGAAAATTGAAAATCACTTAGTTTGGATTGAGAAGGCAACGCGTGTATATCTGAAAATTGAAAATCAGGGTAAACTAATGAGTTTAGAAGAAGATTTAAGAAAAGAAGTGTAGAAGCACCAGCGGCTTGTGTTTTCTAGAGCTCAGTTTTTTAGGGGTGTTTCTATACAGAAGATACTGCTGATAGTAAGACGTGCAGGAAGATGACCCTGCACATCGAATCATGACTATGAATATGAGTACGTTCTACATGCACAACTGTATGAATTCACATTTGTTAACCACTCCTTTTGATATTACGGCCTGTGTCATTTCATAAATAAAGTATATGCTGAGCCTGGTCTATATTGTTCGAGGTTACATATTTTGTAGCCCTCACAACAAATTTTCAGTTCAACCGCTTAGGTATTCTATAGCAGATTAGGATATTCAGATTCACTCCATGAACGAACTGAATGCGGCCATAAAATACATCAACTGAAATCATGCATGTGTCCTTTTGTACTGCATCATCGAGCTTCTTATGTTGTACATGCTGATTTTAAGTTTTGATTCATATAGTTCAGTGACCTCACCTTGCTGCACCGATAGTTTTGTACGATCTCTTTAACTCATGAAGAGGGGTCATGCTTACAAGAGTGTTGATTGGAATGTCGATGAAAAATTGTTTTCATGTATGTTGGGCTACGTTAGATGCTGTTTGCTATTGACATTAACACGCCGTAACTGTTTCTCTTTTGATTGTGCCGGTTTATTTCATGAACAAGGTGTTGGAGGTCGTATAGCTTTATTATATACGGGCTATGTTAGATGTTGTTTGCTATTCTGACATCAACACGCTTTAACTGCTTCTCTTCTGATTGTGCCGGTTTATTTCATGAACAGGGTGTTGGAGGTCGTATAGCTTTATTATATACACATGTTCTTCTAAGTTCCAAAGGAGAGGATATTTGGACATCATGCACAGGGTGCCTATCAGTGAAGCTATGAATGTGAATAAATCTTCAATTTACTCTTAGTTTCATGTTTTATTATTATTCATCATCTCCCATCAGACTTGCTTACAGAATAAAGTTGATTTTGTTGCTTGGGTGGCGATTATTTCTCACGCCGACAGGGGAATAGAAGGGTGGGCGTATAGACACAGGATATGGCCGGTTCATCCTTGTTGTGGTGCACATTCCTGTGTTGTTTGGGGCTGTGTTTTCCTGACCGTGCTTGTTGTTTTATTGTTGATGTTTTTGGGACGGTTCGTTGCTCCCTCTTGTGGATTCGATCTGCGGTTCGTCCGTTCTGTGATAGGTTTGTCATGCGTTGTTGTGTACTTGCCTTGAGTGTTTGTTCTCCCCTTTTTGGGTTCTTTGTGTGACGCCTTGATTTGGTTGCGTTGTTTTGTCTTAGATTGGTGTTCTGGAACATTTTTTAACGGGTGCTCCTGGGCATTGATGCCGTTTTTTCTTTGTCAATGAAATTGGAGTCGCTCTGTCGCGCCATGCGGGAGCCGGTTCTTCTGTAGTGAAGTGTGACTGATTATGTCGGTTTAGGCATTGTTGACCATGTCCGTCTGGCGGTCTGGGTAGATTGGTGATAGGCCGTGGGCACAGCCTGCGTCTTTATTTGCCGTAGCGCTGTTTATAATGTAGGATCGACAAGGGGTGATGTAACTAGGATCATGGTAGGGAGGCAGCAAAGTTTTTGCAGTCTTATCGGTACTATATATAAAGCAGTTTGGCGTCATTATGTTTCTTTGTGTGGGAGAGCGTTTGGAGTGTTTATGTTTGCCTGTTTAGAGAGTGTTGACCGAGGCTTCAATTTTTGGTTGTTGTTTGTGTCATGTTAATGGTAATTGGAATAGAAGGTGCAGAGGATGTCGCTCAAGTATGGTTGTTGTTTGCTTTTCGCAGCAAAATGGTGTGTTTTTGAATTTCTTGGTTTTTGGTTGTGTACAGAACTGACAGGTCTGTTTACCTCCAAAGGTTCTGTCGGCGTTGCCTACCGTTGTGTTTTTTGCATGTTAGATCTCAATTGTGTTATGAGCTGTTATTCTAAGAGGTATAGCTTGTTTCCTTTCGGTGTACATGTTTATTCTCCTAAACGACTGTTATTTTGCAATGTTGTTAACCACTCTATGCACAACGGTCGTCTCACTGATCTGCGGCATCTGCCTCACAGCTTCGTCAAGCAGATATCGCAGTGAGACTTGCACGAGAGCTCCACCTCCTACAAATGTTCAGGAAAGCAAATACACTAAGGCTCTGTCCGCCGATGACTCATGGAAAGCAAAAACATCCGAAAAGCGCCTGATATGCTCGAATAAGATATAGCATCCAATCTAAACATACCTATGCAGGAAGTGAGCCACAGGACAAACTTCACGGACCCGACTCCGTTTAACAACTGCAAGACTGCACAACAGGCGCGGCAAAGCGCGCCCATACCTTCTAGTAAGGAGTGATAGAAGAAAGAGCTAGTCTGCTTGCTCAGCATGTGAACCACTTGGCTACACTGGATCCAACTCAACGTTATGCGTGCATTCTCTCACTAGGGATGGGACTAAAACTTGAATCCCGCGACTTAAACGAGTAGTTCGGAACTCAACTCAGCTTGACTCGAACTCGTTACTAAACGAGCCGAGCAAAGTTTTCATTTTAGACACTAATGAGTTATAGTGAAAACAGAGGAGTTTCAAGCTACTCGTTTTGCTTATTTATTCTGGCAAAAGAAAATAAGTTATATGTATATTTGTCTCATTCAAGCTCGGCCAACTAAGAGTCAGTTTGGCTCGGTTCAAATTTCATGCCTAGCTACCATTATTCGGACTTTTAGGACCGGACATCTCAAAACTTTTCCATTCACTCAAGGAATACGTGCTTATATATCTAGCCAGTTTTTCGAGCAAAAGCAAGTAGATGAAATGTCATGAGAACCAAAAAGGAGGGGAATAGATACTAAAGTCAAGATTGGTTTTTTGTTCTTCCCCCGCTCGGTATCAATTCGATTCTGCAGCGATGGATTGCAATCATCCACTGATACACAACAAAAGAATTTACCTTTTCCTTGCCAAGACTCTTTTCTTGCTTCCACCATGGCTATGATCGACATAATAAGAGAAAGAAGATAAAAGGGAAGAAAAGGAATCGACTACGAGCAGCAAAGGGATATACTTAAAAAATACCTTGGGAGATATGTACCATAGGAAATATCGCAGCTTGAGATTTTACTAATATGTACATATATCCATTCGTGGAATTCAGCTATGCACAATGGCATACCAATATCCGTTCCCCCAGCCTTCCACCTTCAGTTCAGGCTGAAGCACATAATGCTAGCTTTAGAACTGTTATTGCACCCACATACACACGCCACAAAACTAAGCACTGAGGGTAAACCAAAACTAGCAGCGGTTAGCAGCGTACATTAACCTTAATTCGCTTCCCGCGTGTTTACGAATCGCCACAAAACTAAGCACTGAGGTAAACCAAAACTAGCAGCGGTTAGCAGCATACATTAACCTTAATTCGCTTCCCGCGCGTTTACGAATCGAGCAAAGAACTCCGACTGGCGGCGTGTCAAAAGGATAGGAGCAGGTCGTCGCCGTCACCGGGCTGGACCACCACGTCGGCGGCTGCCACGGCGGAGGCGATGGCGGGCTGGGAGAGCATGTGCACGACCTCGCGCATGGTGGGTCGAGCGGTGCTAGCCTCCTCGACGCACGCGGTGGCCACGTCATAGAGGCCCACCAGCAGCGGCACGGGCTCGGGGGACAGGCGGCGATCGGCGACGGCGAGGACAGCCATGCTGCCAGCGCCATCGGGGAGCTCCGCGGTGACCTTGCGGACCCAGTGCACGATGTCGACGCCGTCGCCGAACCCGCCAACGGGGCGCCGCCCTGTGATGAGTTCCAGCAGCACCACGCCAAAGCTGTACACGTCACTCTTCTCGTCCACCCTCAGCGTGTACGCGTACTCTGCCACGTCAAATGGTGAAACATGATCAGTTCATTAGTCAAGACAAAAACTATCTGAATTAATGACCAATGGGTCCAAAATGTCCACAATTCTTAAATGCAAAAGGAAATCTTGGTCTTGTCTCTGGGTGACATATGTTAATACAAATGGCAACAAGATATTCGAGAAACAGGGTCAGGACAAAACAGCACTAACAATAATAACCACTAATCACTGTCACTGTCCCCATGCTACTGGCAGCTCAAATCCTGAATGTTTGTCTTCTCCCTAGTTGACCTTGTATATGGCAACAAGAACTGGGCCGGTGTGTGTTGGTACAAGCAGTGCTGGAAACTGAACAAAAATCCAAGAACAGAGTACAGAATGCAGTCAAGGTAGGGCCAGTTCAGTTGGCCTTCAGATAGAAATTTCCTAAAAAAAATTATAATCTCTAGCTCTAGTAGTTGTCATATGTTTGTATCAAGACTGCTGTTTTATTAGATTTTGTATCAAGAGCATGAATCTGTCGAATGAGAAATGGTGTGGTGATCGCTCATCAGTGACAGAGTGTACCTGGGGCGATGTAGCCGTAGGAGCCGGCGATGGCGGACATGCACTCGGAGGCGCCGCCGCCACCCCCGCCGAGGAACTTGGCGAGGCCGAAGTCGGCGACGTGGGCCTCGAACGCGGAGTCGAGCAGGATGTTGTTGGACTTGACGTCGCGGTGGATGATCATGGGCGCGCAGTCGTGGTGGAGGTAGCAGAGCCCTCGCGCGGCCTCGAGCGCCACCCTCGCCCTGGCCTCCCAGCCGAGGTGGCCGCCCTTGCCGCCGTGGAGCATCTCCCCGAGCGAGCCGTTGGGCATGTACTCGTAGAGCAGCAGGTTGGTCTCGCGGTTGGAGACGAAGCCCAGCAGGCGCACGATATTGCGGTGCCGGATCCGCCCCAGCGTGCCCACCTCCGCCGAGAAGCCCCTGTCGCCGCCCACGCCGCGGCCCACCAGCCGCTTGATGGCCAGCTCGGCGCCCGTGTGGGTCACGCCGTGGTAGACGATGCCCGCGCCGCCCTTGCCGATGATGTTGTCCTCCTTGAGGCACTCCACCACGTCGTCGGCGGAGAAGTCCAGCTTCTGGAACACCGTCATCTTCCACGCCCCCGACCGACGCCGCGCCGCCTCACGCCACGCCTCGCACCCTTTCCTCCCGCCCAGGAACGCGGCCACGAGGGCGGCGAAGACGGCCGCGAGGCACACCAGCATCTTCTTCGAGTCCCAGTGACGGAGGGACAGCACGCCTGCGCCTGCGCCGGGACCGAGATCGCTGCAGGCTGCCGCGTCGTCGGCGGCTGCGAGGGGCCCGCCGCAGAGGCCGGGGTTGCCGACGAAGGAGCTCTCGTTGAACACCAGGAACTGGCCCTGCATCGGCACCGCGCCGGAGAGCGCGTTGTAGGAGACGTCCAGCGTGGTGAGGCTCGTCATGTTGGACATCCCCGGAGGCAGCTCGCCGGAGAGCGCGTTCCTGGACACGTTCAGCGTGCACAGGATCTTCAGCGACGTGACACCCTCCGGTATCTCTCCAGTGAGGCGGTTGCGGCTGGCGTCGATGGCCGCGAGCGACGCGCAGCGCGTGAGCTCCGGCGGGATGGCGCCCGTGAGGGCGTTGCCGCTGACGTTGAGCCTGGACAGGTTCCTCAGCCGGCCGAGCTCCGGCGGGAGGCTGCCAGAGAAGTTGTTGGACTCGAGCGACAGCGTCTGCAGCGCAGGCAGGTTTCCGATGGCCGCCGGGATCCTGCCGCCGATCATGTTGTTCCCCAACAGCAGCATCCCAATCTTGCCACCGCCGATGACGTCCGGGAGCTCGCCGGAGAGCAGGTTGTCAGTGAGCTCGAGCATGTTGGCCTGCGGCAGATCAAAGAGCCCGGCCGGCACGGCGCCGCTGAGAAAGTTCTTGCTGAGCCGCACCCGCACGAGCGTCTTGCACCCGCCGAGCGGCTCCGGGATGGGGCCGAAGAAGCCGTTGTCCATGAGCACGAGCGTCTCGAGCCGCCCGCCGTCGCAGAGCCCCTGCGGGACCGGGCCCGTAAGGTGGTTCGTCGTCACGTCCAGCGTCTTGAGCCGCCCGTTCCTGCCCAGCGCCGCGGGCAGGGCGCCGGTGAGGTTGTTCTCCCAGAGCTGCAGCACCTCGAGCTCCGGCAGGTCCGCGACATACGCGGGGATGCCGCCGCGCAGGTGGTTCCGGAACAGGTTGAGCAGCCTCAGGTTGGTGAGCTTGGCGAGGCTGGCGGGAATCTCGCCGGCGAGGTCGTTGACGGAGAGGTCGAGCGACTGGAGGCTGGCCATGTCGCCCAGCTCGGGCGGTATCTCCCCGGAGAGCCGGTTCCATAGCAGGAAGAGCGTGTCGAGGTTCTTGAGCCTGCCGAGCTCCAGCGGGATGGGGCCGGTGAGGTTGCAGCTGCTCATGTCGAGCCGCACGAGGCTGCGCAGCATGCCGAACTCGGGGGGCACGCCGCCGTCGTACTGGTTGTAGTAGCCGAGGTACATGTCCTGGAGCAGGGTGAGGTTGGCGAGGGAGGCCGGGATGGCGCCGGAGAGCGCGTTGCCGTTGAGGCCGAGGTAGCGGAGCGCGGCGAGCGCGCCGTAGGCGGGAGGGATCGGGCCCGAGAAGTAGTTGCCGCCGAGCTGGAGGTACGTGAGGGTGGCGGAGGAGAAGGGCGGGAGCGGGCCGGAGAGGTTGTTGTTGTAGCAGTCGAGGAGGGCGAGGGACGGGAAGTACGGGGCGGCGCCGGATGGGGAGGGGAATGGGCCGGAGAGGTTGTTGTTGGAGAGGTTGAGGTGGCGGAGGGACGGGAGGGTGGGGAGCGTGGCGGGGACGTGGCCGGGCAGGGAGCAGGCGGCGATGGTGAGGTTGGCGAGGGCGTCGAGGATGGAAAGCTCGGGGGGCAGGGTGCCGGCGTGGAGCGGGAGGGCGGTGAGGTTGATGGCGATGACGCGGGAGGTGCCGGGGTCGCAGGTGACGCCGGTGAAGGCGCAGTGGGCGGGGAGACGGCCGCGGGGTCCCAGTCTTGGAGGAGGGATGGCGTCGCGGTGGGGTTGGGCACGAGGGAAGACTTGAGCTTGCCCAGCGCGTAGATGTCGCGGTCCGGGGACGCGGCGGCAGGAAGGAGGAGGAGTAGAGCGAGGAACATGGCAGGAGGCATTGTGGCAGCGCCGGCGGCGGCGGCGCGCGGTGGGGTGTGTGTGGAGCAGAGGAGCGGGGCGGAGGCGGGAATAAAAGGGGGACGGCCGGGGTGGTGGAGGAGGGAATGAGAATTTGGAATCGATCGAGTGGGAATCATGGAGCGACGGAACCAAGTGGCCGGCGGTGAGTTCTCAGGTCAATGCGGAAGGCAGAGGTGTCAGCGAGTGAGCGAGGCGTGCCGTGCTGCATGCTGCCCGTAGATGTAGCGAGCTCTGGTCTGCGATGGGACGCGACGGGACGGAGGCCATCATCTGCTCCCGTTGCTGCAGGGGGCAATTAATCCACGGCACATAGGGAAAAAAAATAATCTTAAGAATTTCAACCATACAAATTTAGGTTAAAAGTCATCCAAAATGCATATGCAAATCCTTTGAATCAAAGAAAGACACATGGCTTGGTGGATCTCGGTACTTGTCGATGAGAGGGCGTTGTTTTTCCTGGTTCAGTGTTCACTTTTGCCGGGGCGACGTTTTGTTGGTGGCGGCAATGCTTCTTGGGATTTGGTCTCCCCCAGGGATTCAGCCCCATCACCATGGCGACGGAGAGAAACTCGTTGGAGTGGTGTGCTTCTCGAGGACTTCTTTTGATGATCATCATTAAGCTTTATCGGCGGTTCACCCTTCTTCTTCGGCTCTGGGATGGATGTGATCTTTTTGACCCGTTCGACGACTTCCCGTCCGCAACCAACAACGTCAGGCCGGCTCTGAAAGGAGCGACAGCGACGGCGCGCCGTCGACACGGTTTAGAGGTTGAAGACGAAGGGCATCTCAAGAATCTTGTTGTAATTGCGTTCTTTGCTGAGATATTTCAGTGTTTCTTTTAATGATAGGGTCCTTTTCGCGGCTTAAGGGAAACATGCTCATTAAATTTAAGCCCCAAATTTTGGATTCAAGCTGCATATTGTGCGGAAATAATCTGGTCAATGACAAGTAATTAGTTAGCAATTATTCTAGTATATTTAAGCTCAAATTGGCTTGCAAATTGACAAAACATGCTGCCTATGGTTTGGCTTCAAACTTTAGACTACATACCAAAAAAAAATTAAAGTAGTCCACTACACCATAAGTGATTTGAATACTTGAACGAAAATCTTAGCTCAAAGTACACATGTTGTAGTTTCAAGTCGTGCATTTCTTTTAGTTCTTTTTCTCTAGCACAGTACAACAAGCAGACAAAAAAGGCTGTGTCGATAACAAGTAATTCATGGACTGCTTAAGCTCAGATTGGCTCACAAGTTGAGAGAACACAGAAAATTCAGTAAAATTCCACGTTAAATCTCGTTTCCCGTCGGTTTGATTTTTCGCTTTCTTCGTTGTTGAATTGCTATCGTTTAGAGCATCTCTAACCGGACCCCCCAAAATCGGACCCCAAACTGCGCTCGGACGCATCCGGACGCGTCCGCGGAGGGTGACCGGACAACCCCTAAAAACATGCTTCTACAACCACAAGCCTCTAAATCTAGATGCCAAACTACTACAAAAGCATGCAACGTGCACATATTGCTACACTACGATGTGCACTTGCTGCCGCCTTGCTACTTCCGGTTATCCTATCTCCCTACTCGTCATCGGATAGGACGATGACCGTTGCCGATGCGCCGGCGGAGCCGCCCCGTTCCGCACTGGCTGCCGGAGCCGGAGAAGAATCTTGTTCGGAGTCGGAGAAGAGCGAGAATGAAGAGGATGAGTAGCCCCCCGCTTATGGTCGGCCTTCACGAATCGCCGCCTTCGCCTCGATCTGCTTGTCGAGGAACCCAGAGCGGTTCCTCATCTGCCTCATGAAGAGGCGGTCCGCCGCCTCTGCCTTCAGCTGTGCCTCCGCCGCATGGTGCTCCGCCGCCTCTTCCTTAAGCTGCGCCTCCTCGCGTATCCTTCCTGCTTCCGTGTAACATCCCAAAATTGTAACCCAGCTTTATTAGTCAAAAATGTGGGCCAACAAAAACTTTTGTTATTTTTATGTGTGCTTGCTTGTGTTTGCTTGTTTGTGTTGGTTGTTTGCTAAAAGAAAATTATGAAGAAAAGAAAAGAAACACAACAAAAGGTTTCCCACATAAAATCATGTGACAAAAGTCACACAAATTTTATCTTATTAAGAAAATCAAATTTTATTTTCAAAACAAAACTTCAGTGGGGTGACATGATGATCACTCCCACTTTACCCTTACATTCTTTTCCCTCTCTCTATTTTAAATTCTATTCTAAATCCTATTTTCAAATTTTCCAAATGTTTCTTTAACTTTGGAAAACCATCAAAATCATCAAGCTACACTTCCAAAGAAAATAATCCAGTGGTACCACAACCCTTGGAAAAATATTTGGAAGCAAACCATGAGAAGAAATTTCAGAAATTCAAATTTGGATTTGGTTCTGGAATTTGATCGAACACTTGTTGATCACCACTGAGTTCATCTCAAACCCGAAAAATCAATCCAAAATTCGAGCTCAAATCGGTGCAATCCCGTGCCATTAGCGTTTCCACCTCACTCACTCGAAGGGTGGAGATTTGACAAGCTCGTTGACCCCAGAGGAGGCAAGACGCTGGCGCCACGCCATTGCCGTCCCTGGCGAGCTCCCGCACGGGTCCCTCCGTGGAGAGGGCAGACGCAACGCTGCGACGACGCCGCGCCGTGCCCGCCACACCACCCAGCTCCCTCCGCCTCTGATCGACGAGACGCGACCGCCGCAGAGCCCTCTGGCGTGCGCATCGTCCGCGCCAGAGCACGCCGGGCGACGCGACGACGCCGAGGTCCACGGCAAGCACCGCACGCCTCCGCACTGTCCCACCTCACCTCCCTGGTTCAGTCACCTCCCTTGCGTCGTGTCCAAGCACCACTGCCCCGCGGTTGCACCGCACGCACCCTACCCGACCCCAGCGCACGCGCCCGTGCTCGCCGCACGCCATGGCGGGCCGAGCACGTCACCGCAAGCTCGCGCGCAACCCCTGCTTCCCCTCGACCACCCGACCGCACCTGCATCACTCCCTCGCTCCCCGCAACCTCACTGGCACCCTCAGCCGTACCCAGCACCACCCCTTTCCTCTCCCCACCACCGAGCCGTGGAGCGCGAGCGCCGCCGCTCGCTATAAAAGCCCACCCCGCACCACCTCTTCTCCACACACCTCCAACACTTCCCCCTCACACCCCTCACACCCGTGCATCGCCAGGAAGGCGAGCACTGCATCGCAGCCACCGTGCACACGCACGGCAGAGCGCTGCCGCGCCGAGGAAGAAGGCGATCACGGCCAGGTCGTGCCTCTCTTCCCCTGCCTTCTCTCTGGCCCTTGCTCGCATCGCCATTACCCCCTAGCTCACCCACCGCGTTTTGCCCGTGTTTCGTGCACAGCAGCGCCGCGGAGGACTCACCGGAGTTGGAGCACGGCCGCGGAGGAGGAGCTGAGCACGCCGTCGTCGATGAAGCCGTCCCAGCACGCACGACTCACCCCAGAGCTTCCCCACTCCCTCCGCCGTCGATCCCCGTCATCTCCGCCACCTCCCGAGCTCTCAGGTGAGCGAATCGTGCACTCCGCCGTCGCCGGAGCCACGGCGCCGCCAGGAAATGGTCGCCGCCGTGTCGTTGATCCTCAGCCGTAGGATTAGAGATCAACGGTAGCTTACCCTTTCGTTTAATCAGACACTGACTGGTGGACCCCACCCGTCAGCGTTTTAAACTTAAACCCGCGCGCGAAACGTTTTCCGTTGAGTCACTGACGAGTGGACCCCACCCGTCAGGATTTTCAACTTTATCCAGTAAATCAGATTTTCCAGAATTTCAAACTCCTCTGCTTTTCAGTACTGGACCTAGTTTTGAAATTCAATAACTCGAGTTCTAGGAATCCAAATAAATCAAACTCAACTGTTCTGGAAAGCTTATAAAATTCTTTAACTCACCAAAGTGGTCTCATCTCATTTAAATAAATAATAAAAATGTATTAATAAAAATGCTCCAGAAGGTTTAAAACACTAAACCATTTGTTTCTGGAGTTATATAAATCCAAATAACTCGAAACCAATTTTGGTAGCTTTGTATTAGGATCCTTTAGCTCCCCAAATTTTGGTAGAATTAATTGAGTAGTGTAAACTCCTTAGCCTTTGGTTGAACTTCAGTGCACCCTTCTGCACTAAACCAATTAGTGTGATTTAATAGTAGGTCCAATTAAACTAAAACCAATTTTGTTAGGTCACATTCAACCAAGGTTAGTTACCCCTAAAAGGATTTAAATTTTGGAGCAACTTAATTTGTTTGGTAGCTAAAACTTGATTAAAGTCCTTCTGAACTAAAACAAATGTGTAGGGAGTTTGGTAACTCCAAATGACCCCAATCCAATTGGGTGGTCTTCTACACATCAGTAGCTATCCATAGAATTTTAGTTTGAATTTTTGTGACAAACATAGATTAAATGGTGAATTAATTGGTGTACAACTAGTTTCTGCCTTAGTTTGAAAAAATTAAATAAAGTTAATTCAATTAAATTAAACCACCTTGTGTTGCTTGATGTGTGCAGTAGCTATTTGTAGCATTTGTGATTGTAATGATGTGATGATGCTTGAGCTAGTGTAGTGATTGTTTGTCTTGCTTGTTTAACGTTTAGACGATACCGTTGACGGATTTATCGAGGAAGGAGGTTTTTGAACCAGAAGACAGGACCAGTACCACTTTGTGGAGCAAGGCAAGCTACTTCACTGAGCTTGCATTTATATACATCTATTTTAATCTCAAGAGTTGTTCAAAAGTATCATGATTTTGAAAAACCCTTTTCAAATATGAAAACTATTTTGCCACCTATGTAGAAATATAGTAGTTATTTACAACTATAGGATGGGAAAAACAATGTTTATTCAAAACTCCTTTGAAAGTACTTGAATGAAGGTGAAGTACCGAAAGGTCGGTATGAAGTGAAGAACAGAGAATGGTGTTGTTTTGGAAAGAAAATGCACATTGTGTCCTTGTACTTACATCCCCAGCCAAAATCTGTGCGACCACATTTACCCACATATGGGCAAGGGCGTAGTCATATAATTTGCTCGTGTTAGTACTGGATGCCTCAATAACGAGGATAACCTCGTTCCATGAGGGGATGGTCTGAGGACCTACCCCCTGACCTGGGTCCTCTTAATGAAGTCTACCGGAAGCCGGTATGAGTGGAGAAAGAGGATTGAAGGGCTCCCTTGGGTCCGCCGGGCAGAACTACGAGTCCTCACACTTAGTTTCTGAGGATTTAAGTGTCGATGGAAAGTGTCGTAGAGGCAGGGTCCTATACTAGCATGAGCAAAGGACAGGCTATGGCCGGGAACTCAACTTCGCATACCTCTGGTATGGCGGGACGTGGCTGACACGATGAGTGACCGGATGGGTGTGGGAAAAGCGTACTACCTCTGCAGAGGGTAAAACTATTCGAATAGCCGAGTCCTCGGATATGGACAGTTGGGAAGAACTACTAAGGCCATGTGCAAAGTTTTGCAAATTTGGATGTTTGAGGAAATTGAAGTGGAAAGGATGGTTCCTACCTGTACCAATGAGTTGGTACGAGGTTGTGTGTGTTTGGAACCATGATTGGGATATGGTTGGATACCGGAGGAGTTCCGGAGAAACAGCTAAAATGTGTTTCTTAAAGGATAGTTATAAAATTCTTCTTACCCCTTTTCAGTAGACTTTAGAGAGTTTCAAATAAATAAAAGTTTTAAAACTAAAATAGTGCTTACTCAAGTTGGGGTAGTTTGCGAGTACAATCAAATGTACTCATATTGGTTTCGTCCCTGGCTATTGTCTTAGCCAGATTTCGAGGAGCCCTACGTTGAAGAGGAGTTTGGCGACGTCTATGCGAACTAGATCTTCATAAGTCAGCTGCCTGTCGGGTGTTGTTTGATGGATTAGCCCTACTACCGTAGCTTCCGCTGAATAAAGATGATTGGCCCTTGAAGGCACCTATGTATAATTAGGCCAGTATGGCCATGTTGTAAGACTTGAAACTCGGTATTGTATGGATGTAAACTTTGATATTCAGTTCGGATTATGTGCAACGACATACTGATCACGGGATCGTTGTGTTAAGCATAATCGGGTATTTCGGACGGCTAGTCCGGGGTCCCCACAGAGCTGGTATCAGAGCCATCCTGACTTTAGGAGACCTTAGTTAACATGGGCGTTAGTTAGGAGTTACAAAAGTTAATTTCTAAAACAAGGAAGTGAAGTATTTTCGAAAATTTCTTATCTCCCCAACCCTTCCATTTATGTAAAACCTTACACTCATTAAGAGTTGTCTTTTCTTGAACCCTTAAAATTTTGCACACTTGTCTCCATTAAGTTTACATTTGACTCATGTCACTTAACTAACTTAAAATTTTGCTTAAACTTGTAGATGGCACCCAACGTCACCGAGTTCGTCCAAGTTAGGAAGGACGGCCTGCTGATGTTCGAGCAGGACTTGTACGAGTTGAGCCAGACTTTGGGACGCCCTGTTCCAGAGTTTGAGGGAACTCAGGTCGATTCCCTCGGTGATGGGAACCTGTCCTGGCTCATCAAGTCGTCCGTCCGAGGCAGGATTCAGCCACCCCGCTCCAAGGACTTGGTCTACTCCACGATGGACACTACTTGGGTTGACGGTCTGACCCGAGTTATGCAGAGGCTGCTAGCCCGCCTTTGTGAGGAGCACAAGGACGAGCTGGTTGGCACTCGTTTCCAGTACTTCGGGAGGCGACGATGAGGGAAACCCCACCTACCCCGCGCAGCACACTCTCTTCGGCGAGTACATCACCGACATGGAGGTGCTACTTCACGACACCCAGGAGAACCTGCGCGATGCTAGACTCAAGGTTCACTTCCAGCGTAGCTCCCTCGACGATGCCCGAGTCCGTGAGACCCAGCTGAAGTGGGAGAATGACAATCTCCGCCTGAAGCTGGCCCGTCAGAGGAGGACTATCGTCAGGCTCCGCAAGAAGGTAGCAGAGCAGAACGAGATGATAGACGAGATGGAGCAGCAGGCGAACGAGATGGAGGAGGAGGGCGAGGATCTCCGCAAGGAGAACAGTGCCTTCATCAGCGATGATGAGGACTACTTAGAGGAGATGGACTATGAGGAGGAGGACGACGAGGAGGAGTTAGTTGACGAGGAGGAGGAGGATCCCGAGGAGCCACCCTACGACTCAGACGTTGAGATCGTCGAGCCTGAGGTTCCACCTCAGTAGTTGAGCGACGAGAGCACTACCTTAGGACTGTGTCGACCCCCTATGCGAGTAGAGTTTATGTGTTGGTTCCTAGAGAAACCATGTTGTATGTACATTAGGTGTAGTAGGATGTTGTAAGCTTGATGTGTGAACTCCTTGATGTGATGATTGTGTTGAATAAATGTGATGGTCTTGTTTGACTAGTGTTTCATCAACCACCCCCTTTGTGACTTCATCGTTAGCCAAAGCCTTTTTGCCTTGCCTCTTATATCGTATCTATTCCAGGATGACGAACACTCGCCACAACCAGCACGCGACACCACCACCACCGCCGGAACCCACCGCTGCTCAACTGCTTGCGATCATCATGGAGGATCGCCAAGCTGCCCGGGAAGAGCGTCAAGCTCATCTCGCCGCCCTGCAGCAACTTGCTGCTGCCCACGCCAACCAGAACACAATGGTGGCAATGGCAATGGCGACGAGGGTGGAAACCAGCGCTCTACCCTGAGTGACTTCCAGAAGACCACACCGCCTACCTATTCCAAGGGACTTCACCCCTGGAAGCAGATGACTGGATCCGCACTATTGAAACGACCTGGAAGTTGCCTCGGTGGAGAGAATGAGAAGGTCCTGTATGCTACCCACTACCTTGCTGGACCTGCAAGAGCTTGGTGGGAAACTACCAAGACCCTCCAGCAAGCGGGTCATGTCATTACCTGGGAGGAGTTCAAGGACAAATTCCGCAAGAAGTTCATCTCTAGCGGTCTTATCGAGAGGAAGAAGGATGAGTTCCGTAAGCTAAGGCAGGGAGGCAGAGATGTGGTTGGTTATCTGGATGAGTTTACCGATCTTGCTCGGTATGCTCCTGAAGATACCGACACGGAAAAGAAGAAGATGGAGCGCTTTCTGAACGGACTCCATGATGAGATGCAATGTGCCTTGGTTGTCCATGACTTCCGTGATCTGGAGTCACTAGTGGACAAGGCCATTCAGCTGGAGACCAAGCGCAAATCCATGTTTGAAGGCCGCAAGAGAAGGATGAATATTCAGGAAGGTTCCAGCAGCCAGAAACCGCACCTTCCAGCCAGCACCCAAGCCAGTTTACCACACCCCAGCTCCACGTCCCAACTATCCCAACCGTCCCAACAACAACAACAATGTCCCCCGCCCAAACCCAACAACAACTACCGCCCCAATGGCAACAATCGTCCCGGAGGAAACACCACACTTTTACCCCTACTGCCAGCGTTGTCTGCTTTGAATGCGGCAACAAGGGTCATTACTCCCGAGACTGCCCCAATCCCAAGAGGAACTCAGCGCCCCAATGCACCAGCACCCAACTCTGGACAAGGCCGTAATGGAAATGGAAATGGCAAGAATGCTGCACCCCGTGGCAATGGCTGTTGCAGAGGCCGTCTGAACCACATCAACACTGAGAAGCCCAGGAAGCGCCAGATGTTGTGCTGGGTACGTTCCTTGTCAACTCAGTACCTGCAACTGTCCTGTTTGATTCTGGTGCTACCCATTCCTTTGTTACCAAGGAGTTTGTTGTTAAGGGAGGTCTAGTCGGGAGCCTCTTGTCCAAACCCCTGCTTATACAAACCCCAGAGTTCCTAGTAGAGACCAAGCTGTTTTGTCCCGACGTCTCTCTTGAGATCAAAGGAGAAAACTTTCCAGCTGACCTAATCATCTAGGAACCCAAGGCATAGATATCATTCTGGGTATGAATTGGTTAGCAAAGTATCATGGTCGTATCGACTGCGCCAGAAGAGCAGTATCTCTCACCACAGACCAAGGAACCGAAGTGGAGTATGCATCACAAGCCAATCCATCCAACCCTGTTGTCATGAAGGTATAGCCCGACCAGCTCTAGATGAGATCCGTGTTGTCCACCTATTCAAGGATGTTTTCCCGGAGGAATTGCCTGGTATGCCACCAGACCGGGATATTGAGTTCGTGATTGAACTTATTCCTGGAACAGCCCCTATATCCCAGAGACCCTACCGGATGAATCCAGAAGAACTGGTGGAATTGAAGAAGCAGTTAGCTGATCAGCTCAGCAAAGGTCTGATTCGCCCAAGTGCATCACCTTGGGGATCACCTATCATCTTCGTGGACAAAAGAGACGGTACCACACGCCTGTGTGTGGATTATCGCAAGCTCAATGATGTAACCATCAAGAACAAGTACCCTGCCCAAGATCGAGGATCTGTTCGATCAGATGAACGGAGCCCGAGTCTTTTCTAAGATCGATCTTCGGACAGGTTATCACCAGTTGAAGATTCGAGAGTCTGACATTCCCAAGACCGCCTTCACCACCCGATACGGATTGTTTGAATACACCGTTATGTCCTTTGGCTTGACCAATGCCCTGCTTATTTCATGAATCTCATGAATAAGATTTCATGGAGTACCTCGACAAGTTCGTGGTTGTCTTCATTGATGATATCCTTATCTACTCCAAGACTGAAGAAGAGCATGCTGAACATCTGCGTTGGTTTTGGAGACCCTCAGAGAACACAACTGTATGCCAAACTTAGCAAGTGTGAATTTTGGCTAAGTGAAGTGGCATTCCTCGGACATGTTGTGTCTGCAGGAGGAATCTCTGTTGACCCCGAGAAAATCAAAGCCATTCTAGACTGGAAATCACCCACCAGTGTAACGGAAATCCGAAGTTTTCTCGGACTAGCAGGTTATTACCGCAAGTTCGTTGAAGGATTCTCCAGTATAGCCAAACCCATGACCCAGTTGTTGAAGAAGGATAAGAAGTTTGAATGGACCCAGAAGTGTGAAGATAGTTTTCAAGAACTGAAGAAGAGACTGACTTCAGCCCCAATCCTAGTCATGCCAGACGTCACCAAGAGTTTCGACGTGTATTGTGATGCTTCACGTCTCGGACTTGGTTGCGTTCTGATGCAAGAAGGAAAAGTTGTGTCGTACCTGTCTCGACAGTTGCGACCGCATGAGGAGAATTACCCAACCCATGACCTGGAGTTAGCAGCTGTGGTTTTTGCTTTGAAAACATGGCGACCCTATCTTGTGGGTCATCGCTGCGAGGTCTATACAGATCACAAAAGCTTGAAGTACATTTTCACTCAGAAGGAGTTGAATCTGAGGCAGAGAAGGTGGATGGAATTGATTAAGGACTATGATGTCGGAATTCATTACCATCCCGGAAAAGCCAATGTGGTAGCCGATGCCTAAGCCGGAAGCCATGCACCCTGAATACCCTAATCCAAGCAGAACAACCAGCCTTGTTTAAGGAGTTCGAAGATTTCGGACTTGAATTGGTTAGCCATGGATATCTTGCCAACCTGGAGTTAGCCCCAACCCTGTTGGACCAAATCAAAGAGGCCCAGAAGGGTCATGAGAGTATCGAGGGAATTAAAAAGAAGCTACCCCTCGACAAAGCACCTGGTTTTGCCATAGATGCTGAAGGAGTTCTGAGATTCAAAGGACGCCTATGTGTGCCCGATGATAAGGAACTCAAGGGTCTAATCCTGAAAGAAGCCCACGATACCCCATACTCGATCCACCCCGGAGGAACCAAGATGTACCAAGATCTTCGTGAGAAGTTTTGGTGGCATGGAATGAAGCGAGAGATTGGTTCTTTCGTGGCCAAGTGTGATATCTGTCAGCGAGTCAAAGCAGAGCACCAGCGCCCTGCAGGATTGCTCCAACCCCTTAAGACCCCCGAGTGGAAATGGGATGAAATTGGAATGGATTTTATTACCGGACTTCCTAGGTCAAACCGAGGCCATGATTCAATCTGGGTCATAGTTGATCGATTGACCAAGGTTGCCCATTTCATTCCGTCAACACCACTTATAGAGGGAACCAGCTAGCAGACTTGTATATTTCCAGAATAGTAAGCCTGCACGGAGTGCCTAAGAGGATTGTATCTGACAGAGGCACGCAGTTCACCTCACGGTTCTGGAAAGCTCTTCACGAAGCCCTCGGAACCCACTTATCATTCAGCACAGCCTATCACCCTCAGACCGGAGGACAGACTGAGCGAGTAAACCAGATTCTGGAAGATATGCTTCGTGCATGTGTCCTAGCCTATGGCTCTAAATGGGAAGATTGCCTTCCATTTGCAGAGTTTTCCTATAACAATAGTTATCAGTCCAGTCTGCAAATGGCCCCATTTGAAGCACTTTACGGCAAGAAGTGTCGTACACCTTTGAACTGGTCCGAGACCGGAGAAGGAAAAGTGTTTGGACCAGATACCCTCCGTGAAGCCGAGGAGCAAGTCCAACTTATCCGTGAACGTCTCAAAACGGCCCAATCCCGTCAGAAAAGTTATGCTGATCCCAAGCGTCGTGACGTCACCTTTCAACCTGGAGATTTTGTCTATCTTCGGGTGACACCACTCAAAGGGATGCAACGTTTCCATGTCAAAGGAAAGTTGGCACCCAGATATATTGGACCTTTCAAGATTCTTGCCCGTCGCGGAGAGGTAGCCTATCAGTTAGAGTTGCCCCCAGAATTATCGGAATTTCATGATGTCTTCCACATCTCTCTGCTCCGGAAGTGTCTTGAAGTTCCTGACCAGCCAGACGTTTTCAAGAACATTGACCACCACTCCATCGACCTGAACCATGATCTGACTTACGTGAGAGACCATTCAAAATTCTCGACGAAGATATTCGTCTCACCCGGAGGAACAAGATCAAGTTTTATAAAGTCCAGTGGACTAACCACTCTGAAGAGGAAGCAACTTGGGAACGTGAGGACTATCTTAGAAGCGATTTCCCAACCTCTTTAGCACCTAAGCCCAGCCAATCTCGGGACGAGATTTATCCTAAGGGGGGAAGGATCTGTAACATCCCAAAATTGTAACCCAGCTTTATTAGTCAAAAATGTGGGCCAACAAAAACTTTTGTTATTTTTATGTGTGCTTGCTTGTGTTTGCTTGTTTGTGTTGGTTGTTTGCTAAAAGAAAATTATGAAGAAAAGAAAAGAAACACAACAAAAGGTTTCCCACATAAAATCATGTGACAAAAGTCACACAAATTTTATCTTATTAAGAAAATCAAATTTTATTTTCAAAACAAAACTTCAGTGGGGTGACATGATGATCACTCCCACTTTACCCTTACATTCTTTTCCCTCTCTCTATTTTAAATTCTATTCTAAATCCTATTTTCAAATTTTCCAAATGTTTCTTTAACTTTGGAAAACCATCAAAATCATCAAGCTACACTTCCAAAGAAAATAATCCAGTGGTACCACAACCCTTGGAAAAATATTTGGAAGCAAACCATGAGAAGAAATTTCAGAAATTCAAATTTGGATTTGGTTCTGGAATTTGATCGAACACTTGTTGATCACCACTGAGTTCATCTCAAACCCGAAAAATCAATCCAAAATTCGAGCTCAAATCGGTGCAATCCCGTGCCATTAGCGTTTCCACCTCACTCACTCGAAGGGTGGAGATTTGACAAGCTCGTTGACCCCAGAGGAGGCAAGACGCTGGCGCCACGCCATTGCCGTCCCTGGCGAGCTCCCGCACGGGTCCCTCCGTGGAGAGGGCAGACGCAACGCTGCGACGACGCCGCGCCGTGCCCGCCACACCACCCAGCTCCCTCCGCCTCTGATCGACGAGACGCGACCGCCGCAGAGCCCTCTGGCGTGCGCATCGTCCGCGCCAGAGCACGCCGGGCGACGCGACGACGCCAAGGTCCACGGCAAGCACCGCACGCCTCCGCACTGTCCCACCTCACCTCCCTGGTTCAGTCACCTCCCTTGCGTCGTGTCCAAGCACCACTGCCCCGCGGTTGCACCGCACGCACCCTACCTGACCCCAGCGCACGCGCCCGTGCTCGCCGCACGCCATGGCGGGCCGAGCACGTCACCGCAAGCTCGCGCGCAACCCCTGCTTCCCCTCGACCACCCGACCGCACCTGCATCACTCCCTCGCTCCCCGCAACCTCACTGGCACCCTCAGCCGGACCCAGCACCACCCCTTTCCTCTCCCCACCACCGAGCCGTGGAGCGCCGAGCGCCGCCGCTCGCTATAAAAGCCCACCCCGCACCACCTCTTCTCCACACACCTCCAACACTTCCCCCTCACACCCCTCACACCCGTGCATCGCCAGGAAGGCGAGCACTGCATCGCAGCCACCGTGCACACGCACGGCAGAGCGCTGCCGCGCCGAGGAAGAAGGCAATCACGGCCAGGTCGTGCCTCTCTTCCCCTGCCTTCTCTCTGGCCCTTGCTCGCATCGCCATTACCCCTAGCTCACCCACCGCGTTTTGCCCGTGTTTCGTGCACAGCAGCGCCGCGGAGGACTCACCGGAGTTGGAGCACGGCCGCGGAGGAGGAGCTGAGCACGCCGTCGTCGATTGAAGCCGTCCCAGCACGCACGACTCACCCCAGAGCTTCCCCACTCCCTCCGCCGTCGATCCCCGTCATCTCCGCCACCTCCCGAGCTCTCAGGTGAGCGAATCGTGCACTCCGCCGTCGCCGGAGCCACGGCGCCGCCAGGAAATGGTCGCCGCCGTGTCGTTGATCCTCAGCCGTAGGATTAGAGATCAACGGTAGCTTACCCTTTCGTTTAATCAGACACTGACTGGTGGACCCCACCCGTCAGCGTTTTAAACTTAAACCCGCGCGCGAAACGTTTTCCGTTGAGTCACTGACGAGTGGACCCCACCCGTCAGGATTTTCAACTTTATCCAGTAAATCAGATTTTCCAGAATTTCAAACTCCTCTGCTTTTCAGTACTGGACCTAGTTTTGAAATTCAATAACTCGAGTTCTAGGAATCCAAATAAATCAAACTCAACTGTTCTGGAAAGATTATAAAATTCTTTAACTCACCAAAGTGGTCTCATCTCATTTAAATAAATAATAAAAATGTATTAATAAAAATGCTCCAGAAGGTTTAAAACACTAAACCATTTGTTTCTGGAGTTATATAAATCCAAATAACTCGAAACCAATTTTGATAGCTTTGTATTAGGATCCTTTAGCTCCCCAAATTTTGGTAGAATTAATTGAGTAGTGTAAACTCCTTAGCCTTTGGTTGAACTTCAGTGCACCCTTCTGCACTAAACCAATTAGTGTGATTTAATAGTAGGTCCAATTAAACTAAAACCAATTTTGTTAGGTCACATTCAACCAAGGTTAGTTACCCCTAAAAGGATTTAAATTTTGGAGCAACTTAATTTGTTTGGTAGCTAAAACTTGATTAAAGTTCTTCTGAACTAAAACAAATGTGTAGGGAGTTTGGTAACTCCAAATGACCCCAATCCAATTGGGTGGTCTTCTACACATCAGTAGCTATCCATAGAATTTTAGTTTGAATTTTTGTGACAAACATAGATTAAATGGTGAATTAATTGGTGTACAACTAGCTTCTGCCTTAGTTTAAAAAGAATTAAATAAAGTTTAACTAAATTAAATTGAAACCACCTTGTGTTGCTTGATGTATGCAGTAGCTATTTGTAGCATTTGTGATTGTAATGATGTGATGATGCTTGAGCTAGTGTAGTGATTGTTTGTCTTGCTTGTTTAACGTTTAGACGATACCGTTGACGGATTTATCGAGGAAGGAGGTTTTATTGAACCAGAAGACCAGGATCAGTACCACTTTGTGGAGCAAGGCAAGCTACTTCACTGAGCTTGCATTTATATACATCTACTTTTAATCTCAAGAGTTGTTCAAAAGTATCGATGATTTTTGGAAAAACCCTTTTTACAAATACATGAAAACTATTTTGCCACCCTGTGTAGAAATATAGGGTAGTTATTTTACAACTATAGGATGGGAAAAACAATGTTTATTCAAAACTCCTTTGAAAGTACTTGAATGAAGGTGAAGTACCGAAAGGTCGGTATGAAGGTGAAGAAGCAGAGAATGGTGTTGTTTCTGGAAAGAAAATGCACATTGTGTCCTTGTACTTACATCCCCAGCCGAAAATCTGTGCGACCACATTTACCCACATATGGGCAAGGGCGTAGTCATATAGTTTGCTCGTGTTAGTACTGGATGCCTCAACAACGAGGATGACCTCGTTCCATGAGGGATGGTCTGAGGACCTACTCCCTGACCTGGTGAAAGTGCATGGTTGCCCCCATGTGTGGTTTTGGTAATTAATGACACTCCTTATGGACTAATGTTTACATTGAGATATTCTTATAGATCTTGTCCATTGGAGTTCATGTGTTGGACTCTTGAAGATGGCATGATGACCAATGCTCTATTTAAGGGTTTATATGAAGAATGGTCATGTGTAGAAGATGAAGTGCAAAGGAGACATGAAGACGGAGCTTAGCGAGGCTTTCCCATAATGGTGTATGGGGGAGCATTTGGAGAAGTCTTCATCAAGCATGTGCTAGCAAGCACAATCAAGAAAGGTGTTCCAACTTGAGAGAGTCAAGATCGTCATCATCGAGCTCAAGTGGAATGCGCAAGGCAAAGGTATGATCTTGATAGGTTTTCTATTTTACCGGTCTCATGTTGTTAGTGGGAGACCGGGTTTTAGGATAGACGGCGTACTATCAAGAGGGGTTCTCAAGTGAGTAACTTGATCGCATCTTTGTGGAGAGCTCATACCTTTGCATACTTGGCATATCATCTTTCTTGGTTCTTATTTGGCTTTTCTCCTTGTTGGGTTTTGGTGCTTGTCGTGATCTTCATGACAAGCCCAAGTTCTTCGAAAACGGATTTCTTATGGAAAACTTGTTGCGTTTTCGTGTTGGAAATATTACCGGTCCACCTTCGAGTTAGGGTCCACACCTTCCCATGTGTGGTATCCCCTCTATATTTGTGACCCTTAATATTTCCAACGCAATTGGATTCACCTGATTTGGAGTTCATACGAGAAAGTTATTGCATTTCAGGTTTTGCAGTTTCACTGCTTTCAGGCCAGAGTCTCCGGTCTTCTGGACCGGAGTCTCCGGTCCTTGGTTTTCCTCGGAGAGTGTTTTACTTGTTCAGCCCCTGGTGGGGCCGGAGTTTTCGGCCCAATGGGCCGGAGTATCCGCCCCAGGCCGGAGTTTCCGGTCCCAGGGGCCGGAGTTTTTGCCTGTGCTTTTCTCGTCTGGAAATGGTTCACCCCCTGGTGGGGGCCGGAGTTTCCGCCCCCAGGGGGCCGGAGTTTCCGGTGTAGGCCGGAGTCTCCGGCCACTTTGGCCAGAAACTCCGGTGTGAATCTGGCTGCAACGGCTAGTTTTTCTGGGAGGGGTATAAATACCCCTCCACCTTCCTCCAGCCAGTCAGCTCTTCCCAGCAACCTTTGCTTTCTCTCTCCTCCATTGTTGCAAGCTCATTTCCTTGGTATCTCCCAATCCCTCCACCCAAACTCTTTGATCTTTGGAGGATTGAAGGAGATGACCTAGATCTACATTTCCACCAATCAATATCTCCTCTAAGTGAGGGGAACATAGTGGATCTAGTTCTTGGAGTTCTTGAGTGGTTCTCCTCTTTGTTCTTCCTCTCTTATTCCCCCATAAGCATTTGTTGCTTTGTTGGAATTTGAGAGTGGAGGACTTGAGCACTTGTGCTCTTGCCTTTTGCATTTGGTGCATCGGTGTGCTCTCCACGAGGATTCGTGGAAGTTGAAATCTTGTGAACTTGTTACTCTTGGGTCTTCGGGCCCTAGACGCCTTTGTGGTGGTTGGACCCTTGTGTGGTCACTTGAAGCCGTTCGGGAGCCCCCAATCCCTTTGTGGGTTGTGCCTCGGATTGTTGTTGAGAGCCGTTCGGGAGCCCCCAATCCCATTGTGGGTGGTGCCCCGGATTGTTGTTGAAAGGCTCCGGATTCCACCTCGAAGGAATACCGATAGTGGAAGGTGAACCAAACCTTTGTGGTGCGGTTCATCGGAGAAGAGGGTGAAACCTTTGTGGTTGTTGAACCGTTGTGTCGGTTCACACCTCTCCAACGAGACGTACTCCCTTTCAAGGAGGAACTCGGGAATACATCCTCGTCTCCGCGTGCTTCGGTTATTTCTATACCCGAGCTTTTTACTTATGCACTTTACATTGTGATAGCCTTCGTGCTTGAAGTATTCTATTGCTATCACCTTGTTGCTTGTCTTGCTTAGCATAAGTTGTTGGTGCACATAGGTGAGCCTAGTTTATTTAGGTTGTTGGCTTGTTAATTTAAACACATAGTTTTATTCCGCAATTAGCAAGCCTTTAACCGGAAAAGTTTTAATCGCCTATTCACCCCCCCCCCCCCTCTAGGCGACATCATTGTCCTTTCACCTGGGTCCTCTTAAATGAAGTCTACCGGAAGCCGGTATGAGTTGGGAGAAAAAGGATTGAAGGGCTCCCTTGGGTCCGCCGGGCAGAACTACGAGTCCTCACACTTAGTTTCTGAGGATTTAAGTGTCGATGGAAAGTGTCGTAGAGGCAGGGTCCTATACTAGCATGAGCAAAGGACAGGCTATGGCCGGGAACTCAACTTCGCATACCTCTGGTATGGCGGGACGTGGCTGACACGATGAGTGACCGGATGGGTGTGGGAAAAGCGTACTACCTCTGCAGAGGGTAAAACTATTCGAATAGCCGAGTCCTCGGATATGGACAGTTGGGAAGAACTATTAAGGCCATGTGCAAAGTTTTGCAAGTTCTGGAATGTGTTGAGGAAATTGAAGTGGAAAGGATGGTTCCTACCTGTACCAAGGAGTTGGTACGAGGTTGTGTTGTGTTTGGGAACCATGATTGGGATATGGTTGGATACCGGAGGAGTTCCGGAGAAACAGCTAAAATGTTGGTTTCTTAAGGAATAGTTATAAAATTCTTCTTACCCTTTTCAGTAGACTGTTAGAGACGTTTCAACGATAAATAAAAGTTTTAAAACTAAAATTAGTGCTTACTCAAGTTGGGGTAGATTGCGAGTACAATCAAATGTACTCACATTGGTTTCGTCCCTGTCTATTGTCTTAGCCAGATTTCGAGGAGCCCTACGTTGAAGAGGAGTTTGGCGACGTCTTTGCGAACTGAGATCTTCATAAGTCAGCTGCCTGTCGGGTGTTGTTTGAATGGATTAGCCCTACTACCGTAGCTTCCGCTGAATAAATATGATTGGCCCTTGAAGGCACCTATGTATAATTAGGCCAGCATGGCCATGCTTGTAAGACTTGAAAACTCGGTACTGTATGGATGTAAACTTTGATATTCAGTTCGGATTATGTGCAACGACATACTGATCACGGGATCGTTGTGTTAAGCATAATCGGGTATTTCGGACGGCTAGTCCGGGGTCCCCACATTCCGCCTCCGCCTGAGCTCTCCACTGCTCCGTCGCAGCGCACACCTGGGCGCGATGCGCTTCGGCCGCCGCCTCCGCCCGGGTGTGAAGCGCCTCGGCCGGCGCCTCCGCCCGGGCGCGCATCGCGTCATCCGCCTGCCGGATGTACTCCGAGCCCGTCAGCTCGACGATGTCGGAGTCCTCACGGACCACGACATATCCCACACTCGCCGCCTCCGCCGCAGCCACCTCCGCCGCCGCCTTCTCCTCGCGTGCCATGGCTTGGAGGTGGGCCCGCGCCTGCGCCGCCTTGTCCGCCGTCATCTTGGCGAAAATGGTGGGGAGGCGGCGAGGCATGGTGGAGAAGAAGCGGAGTGGGCGGTGGATGTGGATGAACCGAGCTAGGGTTCCGGCGGCGGCTGTGGATGTGGATGAACAGGACTAGGGTTCCGGCGCCGGCGCTGGTACATATAGTGGAGGTGGCCGGTCCGCCATGAATGCTGGCGGTTGGGCGTTGGCCGCTGGCCGCTCCGCCATGAATGCCGACGTCGGTCAAAGGCTAGATCATCTTTCCGGTAGGCCGGTCAAGCGAGGGTCCGCGCTGTCAGCGACCTGAGGGCGGACGCGTCCGGGCCGCCCCAAACCCTCCCCACATATGGGCTGTGTTTGGGGTGTGCCGGACCACCCGGACGTTTGGCGCCAGTTTGGGGGCCGCGGCTGGGTCGTCGATTTTGGCCCAAACACCGTCCGGGCGGTGGGCTGGGTTTGAGGGACGCGGTATAACAGGCCAAAACGGCAACACGGCCACACAGATGCTTCCTGCAGAGCCGCATTAGAGGATCCGTAACATTTTCCTCTGTTGCCTTTTATTAAAACTAGCTGGGTGGCCCGCGCAATTGCGCGGCTAGATGAAAGATTTTTCGCATGTTTGTGTGTTACAAATGCAAAACTTGATAATTGAATTGTTTAGACTGGAAAGTTCGATTATGTTGTATTGGACCTTTCACCTATTTTTCCTCAAGCTGCTTGGCGCACTTGGAATGATTTTCCCATCAACAGGAACATTATAAAAATGTATTGTCTATAGGATACAATAGCAACATCCACTACCTATTATGCTACTTGCTAATCAATCACCTGAATTAAAAAAAACTCCAGTAGATTCATCTCACATACATATTTTGAATCTTCATATGTAATGATATTTTTTCTAATTGATACCATTTTTTGAACAATGAAAGAGAAGCAAAATACATATAGGAATTACGATATTCACCTATACTTTCACGTTTCAGGTGATAAATATTTTGCACATGTAGAAATGTCAAGCATTAAATTTTGAGCCCCAGGAACATAATGATGTTGAAAACGGGTGAAATAAATAATCAGTATTTGCCTCGCTATCTACAATTTTGCTTAGGATCTAACACATATTCATCCATGTATAAAAGAATCTTCGGATCTAATGTAGACTTGTACTTATTCTAGCGGATTCTGATACCTGATAGACTGTAGCACCTGCAATGAAGATGAAAAGCGATTGAAATATCCATGATCCTTTCACCGAGGCTTCATTCAACCATCTAAGTCTTCAGCCTCGGCTGCTAGTTACCAGCTTCTTGAAGCACCGACAGTGCACTCAGTGATAAAATATTGATTACTTTTGAAGGCTTCGGTAACTGTCAGGGATAAGGGAATAACATAAAATTCTGCACAAACACTCTTTTTTTTTGTAATGTACATACTTGTATTCAAACGGAAGCGAGTACAGAATACAAACAAGCATACACACGAAGAAGCAGAGAGAACAGAGGATAGCAGAACTCGCACACTCCATCTTCAACCTCTTGATCGACGAACGGCGGAACCCCGCATCGCCGGAGACGACGAAGAAACCCGCCGTCAAGATCGACCGCCCGCGGAACAGAAGAACTCCTAGCCCTGAGACGTTGGTAGGCCTGTTCTACTCACCTGCGACCCCTCTTATAATTTTGCTTTACCTGTACAACAATGGAGAGGCGGCGGCACAGGTCAGTCGACGAAACCCCAGCCTTCTAAAGCGTCAGGTTGCTGTTGAGAGTATTTACGCATACACCATCAGTCAAGACCAAAGCTAATTGACTTTAGGACATGGAAAATATTTCGTGGCTCATTGTGCAGGGGCGTGAACACACATGGATGAACGACGGCAGCTACAACCTGTTAAGATTGACATCAGCTTACACCAGCCACTGGACCAACGTCGTTCCTGGTTCCTCTGTATCGACTTCGTCCATAATTCCATACTGATCTCGACTTCATGCAGATCTCAACTCCAAAGAAGTAAATATCAAATCCATCGTGTCGGTATGTGGAGACGAAACTTGAGAGCGTGTGGATCAGGCACTGGCTGAGCTCGTACTTGGAGTCGTTGCCTCGTCAGGCTCCAGTTTTACCACCAGCACGAACTTTAGCTGGACTAATTCCTGGAATATATGAACTGGAATTCCTTGATAGGGCAGGCTGCTGGGGTTCATCGCGGTCGACAGTCCTGTTGGTCTAGCACGACGATTGTGGGTGTTCATTAGCGCTCATGGCATCCGAAACCTCCCGCCGCCAATATATTACTCCCTCCGTTCGGAAAAGGATGTCTTAGATATATCAAAATTTGGATGTATGTGGACATGTTTTAGTGTACACATATATCCAAATCTAGATATATCCAAGACATCCTTTTCCGAACGGAGGGAGTACATGTTTGGGGCCGTGCCTGATTCTGACTCGGGCTCTTTTCTGATGTATCTAGTGTTTGAGGAAACATTAAAACAAAACCACCAGATATCAAGCTGAATTACCGAATTTCTTTTTCCTGTATTCAACAACCATTATCATGAAGAATTCGACGCCTGCAAAATTGAAAAATATCAAGAGAAGGCTCTATTGTTTTAGATGACCTGAGAATGTAAGCTTTAGTTTTTGTTTTGAGCATAGATAGCAAGTAAAAGTAACAACAATTATATGTTCTCCTGCCAATAGTATTGGTAGTAGTTTCCATCACCCATCGAAAGTAAGGTTTTTTTTTTCTCTCAAGCACGATATAACTGTTAGGAAATTTAATTGTGTCTCATATTTATTGCCCTCTCTAAATGACGTGATGGGCTAAGAGAAGTCCCACATTTTCTAACATTGTACATGCCCTTGTACTCATCCTACACGGTCTCAATCAGATTAACATAACATCATAAATATAAAGGATTAAGCACCACTGTTTTTTCACACATGCCTACACATTTCCCAAATGTATGCAAGAATTATTCAGACTCTATCACTACATCTGCAGTTACTGGATTTCTCTAGTATCGTTTCAATGACATTCACCATGCATGGAAAGAAGTTGAACAGCGATATTTCAGAAGATTGTATGTTATCACGCACTGGTCAACTGATTTTGAGAATTACCTGATTCTAGAAGAACAACAGATGATTCTTTGACCTGTAGGCCCTTCCCCATTTTGTTCCCAAGTAGAGATCACGCCAGACTCTTAGCTATTCCAGAAGCACATCACACAAAACTGGTTTGGTCTGAAAATGAAATTGCCATAAGCTCATCAGGTTCGAGTTAAATAATACAGCGGTGAAGAAATCTAATTATTTAGGGTGCCTTACAGCTGATGTAACTGAAGCAACTCACTTATCCCTTGACTCATGCATATAATTGAAGAAAGGGAAGACATGAACATTGTAAAATATACATTTATAATCTTCCTGACCTTAACCTGCAATATTCAGTGCTTCTGAAAATTATAGACGGTTGACTGTAAAATCAAAAGGTAGGATCAACAACTTAGCCAAGTTAGATACTTCAAAGAATTCACATGTGCTTGAAATACTTCACCGTTAGCTATCCTAATAGGTACACTATTTATTTTCCAGCAGAAACGTTCATCTCGAGCAGAAAACATCAAAATAATTTCGAAAGGAAAACAAAGAAAGAAAGAGACATACCCTTTTAAGTTCTGCTACATCAGGAAATGTCTTTGTGTCGTTATATTAGTTCTGCAATAAATAGTAGCAACGAATAGATGAAGGATATACACAGCAGGCAAGCTGAGCAAAATAGAAAATAAGATTGAGTCCTAATCTGTCAGGAAACAGATTAGCACTGTCGAGCAGCGACATCACGCAATATGCACTCTATACTGCCAGCAGCAACATCAAGCAATTTGCATTTTATATAGTTACATAAATTTTTAAAAGCATCAGATATTCCAAAAGGTGTAATAAACAGGTCCCCAGCTAGCATGATTTTAAAAATGTGGTAGCCTATCTGCAGATAATTAATTCCATGTGTTAGATACACTGAACTATGTCACAGTGAGCAAGATTTCAGTGATGGCCTTCGTGGCTACACAAACAAATTCACAGGAAATCGAGAAAACATACTATAAACTCAAATACCTCCCAATTTGACACAACCTTTGGTTTCCAACCTAGCTGGGCGCTAGATTCAGTATGAATATGTAGAAGCTCTACTAATCAATCTATTAATTTATAATGAAAACCATACCTTTCCTGGTAGTAGAGGTCAAGCCCTTGTGCGCTCTGACAAAAGAAAGGGCAGGCAGAGAGCGCCTGATCTCGGCTGGTACAACGGACCTGGCGCCACCGTCTACTGAAAAAGCGGTGTGCTGAACATCCGGCAATGATTATCACAGATTCACACAAAACGCCTCCACGGCAATGGAGTAAACGTCGGCGATATTGCTTCATGACGCCTAAAGCTTGATGTGGCTACGTCGACCAGATGCCGGTTTTGGTAGTTTTGTGCGGGTCGCCGGGTCCTAGCCCCGATCTTGCTGCTACAGCGATGCCCGGCGCCACCGTCTACTCAATTACCGGTGGACAGTGCCGGCCGCCGGGAAAAATATAATTTGAGAACAGATCTGCAGCAATGACGACACAAATTCATAAACGTCGGCGGCGGGTAGCGGTGATGAGATAGGAGCCTAGGACGCAGCGACTTTGCATCCATTGATTGTAAGCAGTATGTTTTTTTACTGGCATCTACGTCGTTGAATAGGAGACTAAAAGCTGTTCAGATTTATTTGAAGGAGAAAGGCAGAAACGTGTACGAAACCGCAGTTTCCTTTATCTACACGCGCGTGAGGTGAGACTGAACAGGAAACTGAAAGACACGGTAGGGTACAGATTGGGTTGTGCGTTCGGTCTATCAAATCATTTTAACCGCTGAAAAATCTAAACTTTGATTAGATAAATCTTCACCGTTCATTATTTGTTGTTTTAATAATATAATAGATAGATCTCTCGGTAGCTTCCCTGCGGATATGATCGGAGCTAGCCAGAAAGTCCTCTTTCTTTGCTTCCCCAGCAGCTGCATGCAACTGCCTGCCTGCATCTGCATGCATGCACCGCCTGTGCTGTTGTACATGCATGTGGGCTGCGGCGACTGCGCACAGCATAGCTAGTCAACAGTGCTTAGACCTGACCTGAAGCTCATGGTTTTTTTTTTTTGCACAAGGGGCGGGGTCAAAAGACCCCTCTGCTGCAATTTATATATCCACGTGGCAGGTACCTTTTACATAAAAGCCCTTTACAAATCTTGCCCAGAAATACCTAGAATTCGAAGAAAGGGCCTGCAAATTTACGAAAAGCACCCTAGAGCTAAAAGATAAAAAGCAAACAAGCCCTCGAGAGCCTCTGCCACAACTCGCCGGCGATCTCCAGACGCCGACGCCGAGATCATCAGAGCACAAGTCGCTCGGTCTCTCTCTTCCGATGAGCAATCGCAGCCACCAGCAAGCTAGACGCCGCCGGGGATGAACCACTTGGCGGCGGCGAGCCGCTGAGCACTGGCGCTGGATCGAGAAGGCCTCCACAACGGAGGTTGAAGAAAGGCCACCCTTTTGGCCGAAGAACACGGCAGCAATCAAGGCTGCCGCGTGATATGCTCGAAGAAGCAGCAGCGACCAATCCACCAAGGATGAAGAAGACGAACAACACCTCTTTCTCCCCTCGCCTCCACGGCCGGCCAGAGAAAGAAGACGCGTCATCCCGCATCCAAGAAGAAGGTCGAAGCGCTTGATGAGGGAGATTGCTACCGGCATCATGGTGAAACGGTCGTCGTTGAGCCAAAGCAAGGCAAGCAACACAGGATTTGGACCAAATTCTTCCTGCCAAAATTGATTTTGATTCATTTTAATGTTTAAGTTTGAATTTCAAAATTTGACCACGAATCTCATCGGTAACCACGATTACCGGAAAATCACCGGTAACCACGTTTACTAGAAATCGAAGTGCCCCGTCGATTCTTTTCTGGTTAAAGAACAAACTTTCTCGGCGGAATAAATAAAACTGGTAAGGCGATGAGGATAGAAAGCTGGTTAATAATTAAGCTAGTGGAAGTATTAGTGTCAGCTAGCCATCGAGTTGACGAGTAAAACAGCCCACTCTTTTGAAGACTGGGAACCGGGAATCACACTTTCTCTCTCACTTTGGCATATAAACACTTGACAGCATAAAATTGCACTACCTACAGTCGTCGATCGCTCATCCATCCACGGTGCCACCTAGCAAGAGACCTGCATGATTAACCTGATTATAACCCTGGCCACTAGAAGAACCAAAAAAAGGATAAATATACCGTGCTTATGCATGGAGGAACAAAAGGATGTGATGTGGGAATTTGTATAACGACGACATTCGTCCTCCATTAACCTGGCAGCTTTTGTTTCTTTTGCCGAGTCGTGTCGGCTCTTCGTCGCGCTCGCGGTCCCCGGTGGCCGCCGTGTGCGTACCCCGTTCTGGAGCTCGGTGCAGCGGCTCCAGCTGATGTTCTTGATCCAGCTGGTCTCGGAGCAAGACGACGAGGAGGTCGGAGGAGCAGGATGGAGGCTCCCCGGAGTTCGAGGACCGGTGACTTCCCTCTCGCCAGGGGTCATCCTCTGATCCAAGGTTCAATGGAGGATGCGGCGGAGGCGCGCCGCCGGAACGTGCCGTTCCTCATCGGCATCTTCGTTCTACAGGAGGACCTATGTGTAATTTCTATCTTTCTGCAGGTCTTTTCTGATTTGCTCTGATGTATCAGTTGTATCCCGCAAAAAAAAACACCTACATGTTCTATCGGCACCTGGAATTGTCAGCCAATTAAGAACATACGAAGATGATCCACTTATATCACTGATAGAAAAAGATTTAAAGCTAGCAAGCCGCATGTAATTAGCGGCAAGAATCACGCCAACGCAAATTTTTAATTGCAGGAAAAACTGCATCCATCCGTTGCATTCCCAGTGGACGAGAATAGATGCGGCAGCGTCTTTAGCTTTTCGTTAGGCAGAGAAAGAGGCATGCTGCTTGCTGACGTGTACGTCCACGTTGACTACAGTCTAGCCGTTCTGCCGTTGCGTTCACGTCCTCGTTGACCTCTATGGGCTGTTACCTTGTTGATGGGCCTCTAGCGGGCTCCAAATGTTGCTGCACCGACCTCGCGACGCTCGTCGGGTGAACGAACACAACATGCGACTCGTTGTTTCTGAATAGTTCCATATCGCTGGCCAGCTCGTTGGAGGCGGTTCATGGAGCAAATAAAAGAGGACGCAGGGGCACCGTCTCAAGGCTAATTTTTTTTAATAATACATTTTTTTAATTAAATTCGAAAAATATTACAAAAAATAGCGAAATTCCAAAAATAATACACTTTCGGCCAGGGCTGGGCCGATAAGTGCCTGTCGGCCAGGGCTGGGCCGAAATGCCTGTCGGCCGATCCCTGCACATGTCAGAGCGACCTGTCGGCTAGTATTGGGCCGACAAGCTTCTGTCGGCCTAGGCCCAGCCGACCAGGTCCAGTCGGCTTAAGCTGGGCCGACTTCTGCATGTATGTTTTTTCCCGTCGTTCCCGCCATCTTCTCTCGCCCATTTTGTCCCGCCATTTTTCTCCCGCCATCTTCTCTCGCCCATTTTGTCCCGCCATCCTCCCGCCCTTTTTCTCCCGCAATCTTCTCCCGCCATGTTCTCCCGCCCATTTCCTCCCGCCATTTTTCTCCCGCTCTTATTCTCTCGGGTGAGCTTATATATACCCCAGCAGACGTTGTGATGGAGGCGTGCGGTGCGTGGTGATTTTCTTAGTCGCATAGGAACGATGTCTGGTAGTTCGGGTCCTAGTTTGGAAAATAGGTCATGGTGTGTTCTGTATGAAGCCGTAAGATGGACTGATGGTAGTATTAGGGAAGGTAGGCCGAAGAGCTGTTATAGGGAGCTAGTTAGTGAGACGGGCAACCTTCGTGAGCTGGGAGAAACTATAGCCAAAAAATACAAAATCCCGCATATGACCCCCGATGAAATTTTAGATGAAATTGATGGGTGACGGTGGAAGTGGCAGAGAGTGTATGAGCTAAAAGATATCGAGGCGGGTCTACGGGACATGCCTATGACTCCTAAGTCAAAGATAATCCATTTTTCGCGGGAGGCTTATGCATTTCACGTGGAGGTAACTGAGTACGAAAGTTTTATTTGTTAGAATATAATGTTATTTGTCTGAAATATTTTCCTCTGCTATTGTTCTTGTGCAGCGCTGGCCCGCAGACGCACAGTTTCTGAACAAAGAGATCCCTCATTTTGGTTGGATGGAAGCTCTTTTTGGCGCTTGTCATGATGGCCGTCCACAGAATGCATTGTACGCTGATGACGTGAAGAAGGCTATATCAAAAGCCAAAGCTGACAGTGATGATGATTTCATGCCTCCTAAACGAGGGAACCGTAGACGTAAGTTTAAGAGTGTTGGCGCATCGAAGGCTGTCGCCGATGAAAATAGTGATGATGACTTCATGCCTCCATCACGAACACGTGGCAGAGGGAAGTGAAGTCGTTGATTAGAATTACTTTCGTACTCAGTTACCTCCACGTGATTAGAATTAGTTATCGTTGAGTTATATGTGAGACATATATGTACGTAGAACTACTGAAGTTGTAACGGAGAGTTGTGCTTGCATGTTAGATTAATGTATCGATGCAATGTGGAAGGATATGTCTCGTACATACATAATAATATGTCTCGTACATATATGTCTCACATACAAATCGAAATACATATATGTCTCACATACAAATCGAAATACGAATATGACCCAAAGATATCACTGACCACGGCGTCGACCACATATACCGGAAGTCTCATGGACGACGTCTGCGCATGCGCGGAGGTCTGGCAAGGTTTGGATCTGGCGGAGTCCAACCCAGCCTGTTGGGTGGCACAACCGCACGTCCAGGAATCAGTGATCCAGCATCATCATCATCCTGCGTCTCCTGTGTGGGGTAGGGTGGAGGAGTATTGTACATACCCATCCAATTGTCCAGTTGTGTGCGTACTTCAGGTATGGTCCCACTGTCGTGCTCACTCTCCCATGCGGATCCAGACGACTGCTGAGCGGACGTAGACGGACGATTTCCTGGATGCAATACAACATTAAGAAAGAAGTACGTAGCATTTAGCGTGGTGAATACAAATTTACAAGGTAGTTACCATGTGGCTGCGGAGGTGGTCGAAGCTGATAGCCTGTCGTGGGACTAAACTGCTGCTGCCAATGCGAGCCTCCAGCCTGGTCAGGAGAGGGTGCTCTGGGCGACGACTGCGACGTCGAGCCTCCAGCCTGGTCAGGAGAGGGTGCTCTGTGCGACGTCATACGAGGTCGTGGTTGATGTCGATCCTGAGGCGTCACCTGCGGCTGTGGCTGTGGCCGTTGCGGGGGATGACGTGGTGGGCGTTGTGCTGCTTGGCGGTGATCGACGTCAGACGCACGTGTGCACGTGATAGCCTGGTAGATACCTCGCAGCCTCTGCTCGAAGCGCTGCACCCAGGACTGATGGTGCGGCCGGTCCAATAGAGGGCCAGACGATAGGGAACGTCTGTAATCGGACACCTCCGTCTGTAGCTGGTAAGTCAATTCAGCCTGTAATTTGCATCGTTATCAGTAAGTTGTACATAATTGAATAATGCGTAAATAATCAATGCGTAATTAAACATACCCGTGGATGTTAGGTGGGACATGTTCCTCTGTCGACAGAGGAAGTGCCTGTTGTCGTAGACCAAATTGCCTCATAACCCGCTGCTGGGCCATCTCCTCCACGCAGATATCAAAGACAATTTTTGATTTTGTCATCCAGTACGCGCGATCTCTCGTGCACAGGTCAGACATACCACCCGGGCATATAGCCTCCTTTTTTGCTTGCGTGTACGGTCGCCAGATTACCGCTCCCGAACTCAGAATGTCGAACTGCTCGTTGAATGGCTGGTAGCAGTTCCTCATCTGCGAATGAGCAAAGCGTCTCTGCACGACACAAAATTTAGTGCAAGTCGGCAAAAATATAACAATTGTGATAAATATGTAGATTAGACATACCTGACGACGTGTCCAGATAAAACCAAAAGTAGGCATGTCTATGTGATCAGCATCAAAAAAAACGCATCCACTGGGAAAGCCTCGTGTGCACGCACGTCTTGTCGTCCAATTGGGAACCTCTCCCATGACCAAAGCTGCAACAACAAGGGACATCCAAGTATGGATGCTGTATCCGACAGTAGATGGCACCCGTTGCACATAGCTCGGTAAGTAGCCGCTAATACAGCTGATCCCCAACTCCTTTGTGTAATGTGTTCTGGCGCAGTAGCACTCGCGATCTCGAAAGCAATAGGGATGTACCTCTTGCTAATAGTGGTGACATGGTTCTCCGTGAACATCACCTTCCCCATAAGCCACAAGATATATGCTTCAAGGCTCCTAGTGATTTGTGTAGCATTCAGCGGAATGCCAGCAGGAAACTTATGTATCTGTACATTTCAAAATAAATTCTGTCAGTGAAATGAAACGATGCATGGGAAACATTGCATTCTGTATATAAATTGATGCATGTAATTTAAACAGTGCGTACCTGAAAATCCAGTAACCATCCAAGTTTAGGTCCGTGATTCTCTGACTTAAACACTCCACCATTGGGGTTTATACCCTGAAAGCGAAGTGACATCTCGTGCTCCCAATTTTCTGGGGCCTGCAACGGCCCTATGGGCTGACCCGCCAACGGCAGCCCAAGCAAGAAAGATATATCCTCGAGAGTAGGAGCCATCTCACCCCATCGAAAGTGAAACGTGTGGGTCTCGGGTCTCCATCTGTCCACTAAGCATGTGAGAAGACAGTTGTCTATCACCATGCATGAAGACTCATCAGTGGCCTCTACTAGACGCGCGAAAGGTAAAAGTCCAGCCCACTTCAACCTGCATGTTCAGCAAACAAATATAAATTCGTAATCATATATACGTAGCGAACAAGAAAATTAATGCAGATAATATATGACACGCAAAAATCAATTAGGCATGTACCTCTCCTCCCAAGCAGGGTGTATCTGCCAATATTCCCTCGGTACTCGAGTTATTAGAGGCTCGAGGCTACGCTCCTGTAATATCCTTGCGCGATGGTTTTGATCCACATCCGGACTGATCAAGTATACTTGTTTCATATCTTCGCGTAGCTAAATTAAAAGACTAAATTACAGATTAATTACAGATGAAATCAAACTCTAAATTTAAAACACTGATCCGCACTTATGACAGATAAGAACATACTCTAATTTAAAAACATTGATCCACACTAATTGAATGTTGCACACTAATGTGACACCAATTTACTGTTATAACCGGCAACATCTATGTACTTAATATTAGTAGCGCAATAAATACCTAGCAATATCAATATCACACTACCACCTTAACACTAATGCGTACATAATTAACAGTAAATCCTAATTAGCCAAAAAAATGCATACCCTTGAAGCGTGCCGATTCAATGGACAACCACCGTCACCACCACCGCTGCACCACCACCACCACGCTGCACCACCACCACCCTACACTAACCTCCACCTAAACTACACCATTGCTCTAACCAAACAACACGAAATTGCACAAAACCTAACCCATATGTGTATCTAAGCTGTCTTAACTCTCTAACACTACATGCAGGAAGATTTGCTGGCTGGATGGACAGATCGGCGCGCAGGGAGCTGCTGGGAGAAGAAAGGAGGAAGAAAGGAAGAGAGAGCACGGGAGGAAGAAGAAGCTCGCCCGATCCTTATTCTGCGCCCTGTCGGCCAGGCTTGGGCCGATTAGAGGCTCGTCGGCGGAGACCTGGCCGATTAGTGGCCACGTGACGCAGAAAGCCCTGTCGGCCGCAGGCCTGGCCCGCCATGCAAAGCAATCGGCTAAGCCAGAGCCGACAGGCACTTATCGGCCCAGCCCTGGCCGACAGGCACTTATCGGCCCAGCCCTGGCCGAAGGTGTATTATTTTTGGAATTTCGCCATTTTTCGTAATATTTGTCGAATTTAATTAAAAAAATGTATTATTAAAAAAAAATTAGCCCGTCTCAAGCATACCTTTTCTCGGCCTCATGGCTTAGATCAGTATCTGTTCTTATCAGTTTAATATCTGATATATGGACTTTCGAGTTCATGATGTTAAATTATTTTTTTGTGGGAAAGAGACGTCTCGGTGACTTGTCAGTAGGGCACTCAAGCAGTCAAGCCGTCGCGTGAGCGTCACACTACAGCTCTTCGTGGCGCGCCCCATACAAAACCAAAGATGAAAAATATTCATGCATGTTGTATTGACATGAGCAATGTAATTTACAGTGAAGGAAAAAAGACACAAATGAAATTTCGAGAGCATCAAAGTTAGCAAGACAATCTCCCTATACCATGCACTATCACCACTGGAATGAACATGCAGCCGAACTACAACATGAGTTTACAACAGGGCGACAATAGTAGGTAGATTACATTCTGTTTTCTACTTCAAACAGGAAAAAATATAAAGCAACTAATACTGTAATACTTTTTTATGCATATGAGCAACATCAAGAACTCTACTAAGCTCAATACTTATTTTATGAAACCAAGCATCAGTAAAAAAAAAGCCCAGAAAGTAGTGTTTGTGTACCACGGTCACACTGGAAATACCATGCCGATTCAAACACTACAGGAATCACATGATAGGCCGTCGGCGTACGCACGTTTGCCGTCGGCGTAGCCATTATGTCGTCGGCGTATCGGGCGCCGTCGGCGTACGCTGTGGTGGGACCCACAAGACGGCATCCGTCCATCTCCGTCTGCCCACCATACGCCGACGGCACTGCCGTCGGCCTCTGCGTGCCACGTGTGATGATCTGGTGCGCCTGGGAGAAGTCCCACGCCGACGGCACTGCCGTCGGCGTATCAAGGACACGTGTAGTGATCCTGCGCGCCTAGGAGGAGCCCTACGCCGACGGCAATGCATGACTATTTGGTCCTTTTCAGGACGACGTGGCAGCATCATGTGCGACTGGGAGTTGCCGTACGCCGACGGCAATGCCATTCGCATTCGCAAATACTGTATGGTTTAGATAATCCTCTACAAAGAACATCTTGTCATTACCATTCGCAAGCAACTCAGAATAAAAACGGATCTTCAACAATGCCCCTAATATGAATAGAATAGAAAGATCCAAAAGTTCAGAACGTCACAAAGGAGATACAGGAATCTTTATCTCTACAGTAATGTATTTTAAGTTCTTTGCAGGAATGATGAACTCACACACTCAATCCTTAACAGCAATATAATCGTGCTACAAATTGTGTTACTACAGTAATGTCCAGAAATACAAGGAACAAATTACAGATGCAACTATTACAAGGAATTGAGCATCAGAAATAGATGAAACATTACTTTGATAGCCTGTTCTAAGCCCTGGCCGCAACACAACATACAGCAGTTCCACTGACCGCCAGAAAGCCAATCTAAAACCTATTCCTTGCCCACTGTGTGGCATTGCAAACTAAATGGATTAAACCTACACATAACAATGCCACGAGGTAATATGGATCCATGTGTCGGAACTAAATTATAAAGCATGTGAAATTGGGCACCCATTTAGTACTGCCAGATATTAAGCTCCCGATGGCATTACTAAGAAGTATACAAGACTACGAGAGAAGAACCAAGTAGACACACAAACACAAGATCACATCAGGTACAAACTTTAGTTCCACCACACGTGATCTAACCAAGAGTCGTCTTGTTTCTTGCCTAAAACAACACAAGGCATAGAAGAATTACCAAAATAGTACTAGGAGACTAGAAAAATAGGAGCACTCACTTAGCGAAAGCATAACAAGATTTATTGGCACCCTTACGACGTGAGCTGCGAGGCCAGTTGAGAATCGGCAAAGTTGATGGTGTAGCTGCAGAGAAGCCCGGGTTTGGTTGCCCACGGGCCTTAGGAACGCACTGTTGCATGCAAGTTTTGGCCTGTTTGGTTACCTGCCCCGTTCCAAAAGCCTGCATGTGCACGAACCTTAAAGCATCCTGGGCCAGGCCCGATAGGAACGGTCGATTCCTCCGTTTCCGCTGATCCACTCTCCCGCAAGGCAAAATGGGGAACGAACTGGCCGAGCTCGTGCAGGCAAGGGAGATAGCGCGCGGCCGCGGGCGAACGCGAAAATGGTGGCGGGAGACTTTTCGGTCACCGCCCAGTTTTGGACCCCCTATTTGAGGCCTCTACTCTCACCGCCGAAGCTCCCGCCACCATCCCCCCCCCCCCCCCCCCCCGACTTCGAGGTCAGAGCCCGGGCCAAGATTCAGCGACGACGACCAGGTAAGCGGCGCCTTCTTCCACTCCGGTGACCGGAGTTCGACGGCCAGTAACGGACCACTTCTTCCTCGACTGGTGCGTGCAGCCTCCGGTCTTCCCCACTCTTCGATGCCGGTAAGCACAATCGAACCCTAGCTATTGTAGCTTTTGTAGATCTGTGCTAGGGGAGTTCATCTTTAGGCCATGATCTACTTTGAGCAAGTTTAGGAGTTAGGTCTGTGCTCGTGGAGTTCATCTTTAGGCCATGATCTAGTTTGAGAAAGTTTAGGTGGTTGATATGTGCAAGTGGACTTCATGCATGTTGTTGTCGATTTGGTCCCAAATGATATCGATCTTTGTACCACAGTGTTGGTCAATTAGTTATGCTGCTTTTCTTGCTCGTCGGCGTTCTAGGACATGTCCGTCGAAGATTTTAGCCAGGCTCTGCTCGAGGGAGAGAGCGAACTCGCTCTCTCTCTTGTCCCGGACTCGCAGTCGGAGATGACGCCAGAAACCATGGAGACGTTCGAGGTGCCCAGGATGGGGTCACATCTTGAGCTGGGCACGCCTGGTCTGGACCTGGAGAGGCATTCTGGTGGCAAGGAGAAGAAGAGCAAGATGGGGATGACCATGAAGTGGCCTCCATTTCTGTCGACCATCGTGTTGAACAAGATGTGCGAGCTCATCGCCGGTGGTGTGAGGACTGAGAAGGGGTTCAAGGAGGTGCATCTGAACACAGTTGCGAAGCTTGTGTTTGAATTCTGTGCGCAGGAGGTCACCTCCACTCAGATCTACAACCACCTCAGGAAGTGGAGATCTAGGTGGATCAAGGTGTCAAAGCTGAAGGACCTGAGTGGTGCCCATTGGGATGAGGATACATACAACATCATCTTGGAGATTGAGCACCTCAGAGGCCACATTCTGGTTAGTATCATCGCTCGCCATCGTTAACTGTTTAACTGTCTCATCTATGCGATCACTTCTAACTGTCTAACTGTTTTTCGTCCTCCTATACAACTATACTCGCATGTGAACTCTGCCTGCTCTTGGTCATGGACTCGTGTCCATACTCCATAGTCTGACCATTGTATTCCGGTGCAACATGCAAGAGAGGGTCGGTGTTGTTGGTGAGACGACTGTGGGGGCGACCACGGCGGCGCCCGCCAGGGCGGCCACCGAGGAGGCCGCAGAGGCGGCTACGCTTACTACGGGGGCGGTAGAGACCACGGCAGAGAAGGTGGCGGCGGCCACGGTGATTGCCACCGAGGCGGCCGTGGATACGGGGAGCGCGGTGGACGTGGGAGCGCAATCTTCCACGGCGGGAGAGGCTTTCAAGGACGTTTTGATCTCGCCGGTGGGTGTTGCACCCACGCCGGCGGCGTCGTGCAAGACTACGGATGTGGCCCGGCCACGTGCTGGGGGACGCGCTTCTGGTGTCTTGCAAAAGATGATACAGAGGAGGAAGAAGAGCTAGAGCTGGTGGTAGACACGGGAGACAAGTACCACGCGTCATTGGAAGAAGAATGCAAGACGCCGGCGTCTGATCCGAGGAGATCGGAGCCATCTCCAAGGTCGAGGGCGGAGAAGAGAATGTAGAAGCGTGAATCGCAAAGGTACGCCCGTTCTCAATTCGTGTCTAGAGGCCAGACCGAAGATGCGGGCGCCAAAGATGTCGATCTTGCCACCTTCTTTCTTCGTGGAGCAAGTTTCGCCGAAGGCTGGATCGAGGTCTGCCGGCGGCGAGGACGACAAACTCAGGTTCCTTCATCGGAATCTCGATCCGGGTTTCATGGACCCGCTTTTCAAAATTTGAACGCATCGGGAACGGTGGGCGTCGGCCCGGCCAAACCCGTTGTGCATGGGAGCCCACGAGCCCAGTTCGATCGTAGCAAAAAAAGGACTTCGTGTCCATCGCATAAACCCAGAACGCCCGGGTGTGAGCTTCGTAAGTTTCTAGGGTTCTTTTGGCGTCGTATCTCACCGAACTCGGATGAGCGTGCTCGTGCGGACGCCATGGCCTACCGTGGCGGCGGCAGAGGAGGCGGTGACTTTGGACGCGGGGGTGGAGCGCCGCCGGGGCGCGGTGGCTACTTTGGCTTCGGTGCCGGGAGATCAAACTTTGAGATCGGTAGCTCGAGCGGCACGGCTGGGGCCGTTAATGGTTCTGGGGAGGCTGCCCATGGAGGATATCAGGGCGGCTACCACGCTGGCTCCGGCTTTGGGGCTAGAGGTCGGAGGGGAGGTTTTTACGTCGGCTATGGTGGGGGTCGGGGAAGACTCCCATATGCGCATGGAGGCCGAGCCCAGGCTGGATATGGAGGGCATGCTTACGATGGTGAGGAGTTTGTGTTGGATATATATATGCCCAAAAGGCAATGTATTTATACGACAATGTATTTATACATATGTATATATGATTCATACATTAATTATTCGTATTCTCTGTGCTATAACTGCAGTGATTTCTAAATGTTTGATTTAGGGAAAAGCTCACCTGCACGTGTAGAGAATATGAATACGTAAAATGTACCGTAGTTCTTTTACGGACTAATTCTTAATGCTAGATGACGCGGCTTTTCCTAGTCATGGACATAGAGTTTATATCAGCATCAAGGATGGCATATGGCTGGGTCACCCAAGTGTTGGTATGCTAAGAGATTCCGTTAAATAGTCTTTTTGTCCATAGCTTTATCACAGAAAGGTTGTTGTATAACATGTCCTTGTAACCATGAGGTTATTGGGGTCATGCATGCTGGAGGAGTTGCTTTGGTGCTGTCAACCGTCACGGCCGTAACAGGGTGACCATAAAGGTAGTTGCTGGGTGGCTTCGAAGGTTTGTGTGTATCCTAATGTTCTGAGATGGGAAATTACTCCTCTAGGTTAAGAGAGATACTTCTAGGGCCCACTCGGTATTATATATATCCACAACGTTCTGCAGACAATGCATGGTGAAGTTACACTATGTGGGGTATCATAATACGGCAACGAGTAAATGGAACTTACCGGTAACGAGATAGACAAAGATGATGTGAATCAATCCTTGATTCATTCATGGTATCATCACAGATCTATATCTCGGGTAAAGTTCAGTGTCGTGAGTAATGGGATTGATATATGATAATCAACAGGTTCAACAGTAGAGTTATTCGCATAACGATAGCAGCCACACAGGACGTCCTTGGAACTGTCACTGGCCGGTGATTGGTTGATACCCAACCAATTATAGCCACATATTATCGGACCTGTAGGGTGGACACACTTAAGTTAGGATTGGTTAGTTGTGTTATATGGTTGGTCTGGAACATGGAGACAGTATCATCGGCATAGTTCTTGCGTGATATGACATACTTTGTCAAGAGAGAAAGTTTGTGATAGAAGTTACTATCACGGTCGGATTTATTCCGAGGAAGTTTATATATGGAGAATATATTTGTCCGGAGTATTTTGTCGGCGGACACTAGGTGTCCCGGATCATATGAAAGGTGTTTCATATCATAGGTAATTAATTCGGTGAATATTCTGTAAAAAGAAATATTCAAAAAAGAATTAATATGACAAAGTATTATTTAATTATATGTTAATTAAATATTCATTTATTTAATTGATAAATAATTACGGGACAATATTAAAAGGCCACACCACCAAGTGGTGGTGGGCCGAAGACGTCGGCCGAACCCTAGTGGGCCATGCGGCCCACGGTAGGGGCAAGGCGCGGCGGCGGCCGGCCAGGCCAGGCCCCACGCGCCAGACAGCGGCGGCGACCAAGGCAGCAAGGCGGGCCGGCCTAGGGTGTGCCCCACCTGCCAGGTCGGTGCGCCGCGGTGGGCCCCACCCGCCCTAGGTCGGTTCGGCCTAGGGGCGGGCCCCACCCGGCCGGCCGGTGCAAGGAAGGGAGAGGGGGAGGAGAGTTGGGGTCCTACCCCAACTCATCCTCCCGTACCTAATTGGGCTAGGAGAACCTTCCCCTTATCCAATTGGAGTAGGGAAAGGTTTCCTCCTTTCCAAGTCTCCCTATCCCTTGGGCTCCTTTATAAACCCCACCCCTCTAGTTGGAGTGACCTCTAATTTAGATCTCTTCAGCTCTAATTAGAGGCGACCTATCTGATTAGACTAGATCTAATCTCTCTCTCTCTCCTTCTCATGTGTTGAGATCTCCACCTTCATATACACCAGTAGACTTCAAGCTTGGACGGCGAAGCCCTGCTGAACCTTTCCAGTGTACGTGTGCAAGCTCTCGGAGGGGTTCCTCGTCATAAACGGTGCGCCCTTCAGCTGTTGAACAAGGTGGCGAAGCAATGGAGAAGAAGGTGTCGGAATCTCTCTACCAGGCTTGGTTGAGAGAGACCGCGATCTACTACATCGACTACTTCACCAACACATTCTTCCGCAATCTACGGTGTTGGTAACGTATACTAAACTAGATCTTTGGATCTTCGTATTCGCATGTATCTTCATAGTAGATCATAGAGAGGGTTGCGTAGCAATACGTGAATTTTTTTATTTACCGTACGCGTAACCCAATAGTTTGGATACAACAGATATGAGAACAGAGGGGTGCGCGGACGCTACGGCAACGGGCCTCACTACGGTGGCAGAGGCTATGGGGCTGCGCCGCCGAGGGTGGCGCCGGTGGTCCCTGTCGCTGTCGACCCTCAGCTGCAGGCGGCTCCGGTGCCGCCAGTTCCGCCTCAGCCCGTGGCCGTTGTGGCTGTGCAGGAGGCGCCTTCTCAGGCACCGGTGCCGCAAGCTCAAGCTGCTGCGGTGGTGCAAGCTCCTGTAGCTGCGGCCACCAAACCGGCACCTGGTGTTTCGGCGGCTCAACTGTCGGCGGCGCTGGACACGGCAGCGCCGAAGAAGAAGCGTTGCTACCGCCGCGGTGTCGCTGGACATCGATCTAATGATTGCAAAGGAGACATATGCAATGTATGTGAAGGACCGGCACATGGTGAGAGACAGTGCCACCTCCTGGCTGCGCCAAAACCGCAGATTAGGGTCTATGGATACGGTCACGAGGAGCTCATTTTCTTCGAATACCCATGCACAGAATCATACAAGCCTAGGATGGAGAATCAGCGACTTGCCTCCTTAGTGGTGACAGGTGGTTCGATGTCTATCCCTAGTATTATTACCCAGCTACAGAGGTTGGTTCCATCGGAACAGTTTGTCTGGGATGTGCAGCAAGTGGGACAGAATGTGTACAAGGTGCAATTTCCGACTAAAAATGATCTCGAGAGGTTGAGGATCTTTGGCATCTACCAGGTTCCTAATAGCCCATGTGGGCTGACTGTTGACAGCTGGGCACAGAGACCACAGCCAACTCGTCTCCTGCCGGAAATCTGGCTTAGAGTGTCTGGGATCCCCCATCCGCACATTGGCGATTTTCTGGCACTGTGGGCTTTGGGTGATATGTATGGCAAGACTCTACAAGTCGACATGGACTTCACTAGAAAGCATGGCATCCTCAGAATGCGGATTGGTTGTCTAGACTACACAAAGATACCTAGACGTTTTCCTATGTTTATCAAAGATGGTTTCTATGATCTCACTTTTGTGGTAGAGAATTTAGATCCGCCGGCTGTTGATGATGTTGTGATGGGCGACGATGATGGGGATGACGGGGATGATGATGATGAGGATGACAATCGGGAGGACTTTCAAAATGCAGTGGCTAAGTTGGGGTACAATGAGCAAAAGGTTACCTCCGAAACAACAACAGAGGCTGCACCGGTGAGTGATTCAGGGGCTGGTTCGTCTGCTAAACCTCCAACTACGGAGGCTACTTCTAGGGTAGTGTTCTCGCCGTTGGTGCGTCGCTCTTTCGAGCGTGCTCGCGAGGAATTTATCTCACAGAGGATGGGTGATGGCTCGCCGACTGAGGTGAGCGAGACGATCGTGGAGGATGATGTTGTGATGCGGGCCGAGGTTGACACGGTCGCTGCCATTGGGCACGGTGCCACTGGCCTGCGGGGGGCGTCGCTGCCCTCCAGCCCCGTCGACTTGGCGGGAAGCGGACGGAGGAGCTGTCTTCGGCGACAGCGGGGGCCTCCGGCTCTCTTGGTTCCACGGGAGGTGGGGCTAGATCGAGCTGGGAGGTTTCTGCTCCTAACTCTCCTTGTACCCCAGGCGAGGGTGCGGGATCGAGTGCGGAGGTGTTGCAGCGGCGCTCGGCGCCCGTCTACGTTGCGCCTCTGTCCCCCTTTCCGATAAACCTAGTGGGTGAGTCGGAGAGGAGACAGGCGAGGCAGCGCGTAATCGACTTCGGCGGCATCAAGGATGTCGAAGCTTCTGGGCTTCGTTCCAGCGGCCGTATTCGTGCCCAGCACAATGCGGATGACACGCAGCTGGGCCGGGCCATGGCGTTGGCGGCACAGCGGACAACATACAAGGTACAAATTTGAATCACTCATTTTCAATTCTTTCTTTTTCCGATAAGCAAATTGCGGAGAGGGCAGCGAGTTTGGGGGTATCTTTAGGTGCATCTGAAAAGCAAATTATTGAATCTGCTAAACTTATTAAACAATCAGAATTAGAGCGAGCAGTATGTGTTTTACAAAATAATATAAACCATGATGATCAACCGCATTGCCTTGTACTTAATAGGGCAGCGAGTCTCTCGGAAGACTTAGTGGATGAAGAGAGTACGTGGGTTTTGAGGATAGAACGGACTTTGTGATTAAGTCGGAGAAGGTTAAGAAAGCTAGAAAAAAAAAGATATTCTTGTTCAAATAAAAGAAGAAGTGCTAGAATTAAACTACAAACAAGAAATAAAATGTCTAATCTAAAAGGTCTTTTTTGGAATAGCGAGGGTTTTCGTGACCCTGGAAAACATTTGTTTGTCATAGAAACAATTCGGGAAAGAAAATTAGACTTCATAGCCTTGTCGGAGACTGGGAGGTCTAATTTCTCGACTCCTTTTTATCACATTTGGCGGGGCTTTGACTTCAGCTGGTTTTGTTTACCACCTCGAGGTAGGTCCGGGGGATGTTGATTGGGGTGAATACCGCATCACTCCAAGTTAAAAAAGTTGATGTAGGTGATTTTTGTGTTAAACTTTTTATAAGATCTCGAGTTGATGGGTTCGAATGGGTTTTGGTTCAGTATATGGGGCGGCCCAGGATGAACAAAAACCTCAGTTCTTATCAGAGTTAGTTCGGATATGTGAGAATGAACCATTACCAATGATGGTAGGTGGGGATTTTAATATAATCCGAAAACCTGATGAAAAGAATAATGACAACTACAACCCGAGATGGCCAATTATGTTTAACGCAATCATTCAAAGTTTGGAACTAAAAGAAATTGAGCTTTCGGGCAGACAATATACATGGGCTAATAGACGGACTGATCCAACTTTCGAAAAATTGGATAGAGTTCTAGCTTCTGTAGAATGGGAACAAAAGTTTCCTCTGGTTACGGTTCAGGCTTTAACACGTACGGGTCTGATCACACGCCGTTGTTGATAGACTCGGGGGTTCATGCACACATGGGAAACAAAGCTCGATTCTCGTTCGAGCTCTCATGGCTTCGGTTAGAAGGATTCTTCGAGATGGTGGCAGCCGAGTGGGCTGTCCAAGCCAAAGGTGATACACCTATTGAGGTGTGGCAAAACAAAATAAGACACCTACGGCATTTTTTGCGGGGCTGGGCTAAGAATCAGAGTGGTAAATATAAACAGAAAAGGAAAGATGGTTAAGAATTATAGATGAGTTAGATGTTAAGGCGGAATCTATGCCTCTCACTGCATCCGAGAGGGATGCTTTGCGAGAAGCAAATGATAAGATTTGTGCTCTTAGACGAGATGAGGAGACAAAATGGGCACAAAGGGCAAAAGTCAAATATATACAGGAAGGGGGTAACAATACGAAATACTTTCATCTTATTGCTAATGGCAAACATAGAAAGAAGAATTTTTTTCAACTAGAGCAAGACGAAGGAACCATAGTTGGCCAAGATAGTCTAAAAACTTATATAACTGAATATTACAAGAAATTGTTTGGGGACTCAACTCCAAGTACAATCACCTTGGATGAGCAAATGATAAATAATATACCGCAATTAACCAGGAGGAGAATAGCATCCTTACAGCTATTTCTTAGTGAAAGAAGTGTATGAGGCTATTTCTCAAATGGAGCTGAACGGCCAGACGGGTTTCCAGCGGAGTTCTACAAGACCTTTTGGGAGGTCATACGTGGCGATTTAATGGCTATGTTTGCTCAACTGCAGCAAGGGAACTTGCCCTTGTTTAAGTTGAACTTTGGAGTCATCACGCTACTTCCAAAAAAGGAGAATGCGGTACAGATTCAGCAATACAGACCGATATGTCTTCTCAATGTTAGTTTTAAAATATTCACAAAAGTAGGTACTAATCGTATTACCGAAATTGCACAGAAAATAATTAGACCGACGCAATCGGCGTTTATGCCAGGGAGACACATTCTAGAAGGAGTGGTCGTCCTCCATGAGACCATCCATGAACTTCATCGGAGGAAAATGGATGGGGTTATATTTAAAATCGATTTTGAGAAGGCATATGACAAAGTTAAATGGCCTTTCCTCCAACAAGCGTTGCGTATGAAAGGTTTTGCACAAAAATGGTGCGACTGGATTATGCAATTTGTTAAGGGAGGGAGTGTCGGTATTAGAGTTAATGATGACATCGGCCATTATTTTCAGACCAAGAAAGGTCTAAGGCAAGGAGATCCGTTGTCTCCAATGTTGTTCAATTTGTCGCAGATATGTTGGTTGTTCTTATCGCGCGGGCGAAGGAGGATGGCCAAATTGGTGGTCTCATTCCTCATTTAGTTCAGGATGGATTATCAATACTACAATATGCTGATGACACAATCTTATTTATGGAGCATGATTTAGCTAAAGCGGTTAATATGAAACTTATACTCTGCATTTTTGAACAACTATCGGGTTTGAAAATAAATTTCCATAAGAGCGAAATATTTTGCTTTGGCAAAGCAAAGGAGGAGAAGGCCCAATATAAGCAGATTTTCGGCTGTGAATCTGGGTCTCTACCTTTAAATATCTCGGAGTTCCTATTCATTACAGAAAACTCGAAATTCTGAGTGGTATCCCGTGGAGAGACGTTTTGAAGGCAAGCTCGGGTGCTGGAAAGGAAAACTGCTATCGTATGGAGACCGCTTAGTGTTGGTTAATGCGGTTTTAACTAGTTTACCGATGTTTATGCTATCTTTTCTGGAAATTCCCAAAGGGGTGAGGAAAAGACTAGATTTCTATAGATCTCGTTTCTTCTGGCAGAGTGATGAAAATAAAAGGAAATATAGATTAACCAAATGGAACATCATATGTCGACCTAAAGACCAGGGTGGCTTGGGGGTGGAAGTGCTAGAGCTTAAGAATAAATGTCTACTCAGCAAGTGGCTGTTTAAACTATTAAATGAGGAGGGAGTTTGGCAGGAACTTCTACGGAATAAATACCTCACAACCAAAACTTTAGCTCAGGTTGAAGCACAACCCACAGATTCACCCTTTTGGAAGGGTCTTATGAAGGTCAAAGAGAGCTTCTTCGCTAGGGGCTATTTTAAAGTAGGCAATGGGGAAACCACAAGGTTCTGGGAGGACACTGGTTGGGTACCTCGCCGCTAAAGATCAATATCCACTTCTATATAACATTGTGCAATACAAAGAGGTTTCGGTCCATCATGTGTTGTCTAATGCGCCCCCAATGAATATGAGATTTAGGAGGCCTCTCATTAGGAATAGATGGGACATGTGGTCTCATTTAGTTAATAGATTGATGGATATTACGTTAAATGATGTTCCTGATTATTTTCATTGGAAACTTACTCAGACAGGTTTGTTCACCGTCAAATCCATGTATGAAGATTTAATGAATGGTCATACTAGGTTCTTGAAAACTTACCTCTGGAAGTTAAAAATTCCGCTGAAAATAAAAATATTTATGTGGTTCCTTGATAGAAAAGTCTTGCTTACAAAGGATAATCTTGCTAAAAGGAATTGGAAAGGAAGTTCTCAATGCGCCTTTTGTGGGTGTAATGAAACTATTGAACACTTGTTTATCACTTGCCCTTTTGCAAAACTAGTTTGGCATGTTGTATTTTGTACCTACAATATTCCTCCACCCACTAATGTTTCGAATATGTTCGGAAATTGGTTGAATGGGGTGGATAACAAGACCAAGGCTAGGATACGCATTGGTGTCTCAGCAATTTGTTGGTCGATTTGGAATTGTAGAAACAATCTTGTTTTTAACAGGAAAAATACTTTTCATGTCTTAGAGGTTATCCATATGGCGGTGCACTGGATCCAGTTATGGGCTTTCCTGTTGCCTTCGGATCAGCGGGACCTTATGGAGGCTGGATGCACGAGGCTATTGCGGGTGGCACAGGAGTTTTTCTCCCGGCATACGTGGCAGCATATTAGGCGACTTTCGTAGTTGTAATCTATCTTATGCTGTGTTTTTTGGAGGCATGTCTCTTTTCTTAGTGATTTTGGAGATGTAAACTTAAGTATTGCACTCGAATCTTGTAATAAGCGGCTGTGTGCATCACTCGATGCAGAGGCTGGGATTAATAAAATTCCCTTTTCTAAAAAAAAGGATCACCCCAAGGACGTTGAGTTCCTCAAGAAGCCTATCCAGAACTACACTCAGATGCAAACCATCTTCTCCTTCGGTCTTGCGACTGGTAAGCATGCCATGGGGTCATCTGAGCCTCTTGGTTCGGCTGAAGATGCTGAGACGCAGGATTCGGACAGCGTCCCCGTTCATGGGGCTGGTGACTTCGGAGGAGGCGCCAACGCTGACGATCTTTCACCCAAGCCACCTGGGCCGAGGTACAAGAAGAGGAAGAGGGGTGCCTTGGTGGATGAGGAGGTCCTCGTCTTCACCAGCATGACCGAGGTTGTCCGGGAGGTGGCAACAACCATCAGGAACAGCGTGCCTGTCGACGTGCACCCCGGGCTCTACTCTGCTGTGATGAACGCGAAGGACGCCTTCAGTGACAATGCTAAGATTGCTGCCTTGGCCACCTCCTGGACAACAAGGCACAAGGCTATGGGTTTGTTCAGATGGCCGAGGACCACCGTCTGCTGTGGCTCCAGAACTACCTCAACAAGCACTACTACACGGACGCCGCCTGAGTAGTGGTGGTGGTGCAAGCATGGTAGATGAAGTCTGAAGATCATGATCATGATGTATATTTTGGGTAGCTAGGGCAACAAAATTTCGTATGGCCTGTATATTTTGGGTAGCTGATGGCACTTGACATAGTTACCTGCGTCAAAAGAAAATGGGTTAGGTTGAGACTCCAAGTGACTCGAGGGATTAATATCGAACTCTCGGGGAATCAGTAGTGAAAGATTTATCTTCCTATCTTTCTCTTGAAAACCTACAAAACAAAGTAAGTGTTTTGTGTCCTCAACCTCACCTAGTGGTTGTCAAGCACAAGGTGTGAGAATGATATGAAAATAATATGAAATGCAAACAGTAAATAAATAAACAATGATGATAAATAAATATGGAAGGATGGTGGAAACAATAATGGATGATTTTTTGGGTTTTGCATTGTGAATGCAAGATGTAAAAGTGTTTTTGTATTTTCGAATTTTTAAATGGCAGAAAATGTAAAGTGGGTAAAAGTTGTTGGAAAGGTGTTTCTTATGATTAAAAATGGACCGGGGTTCATGGTTTCACAAATGCACTCTCTCTTTAATAAAGTGGTAGATAATGGAACACTAGAATTGACATATGAGATTGCAACATAAAGGTTTCATGACAAGTTACTAATCATATGGGCATCACGTCCTAACATAGAGATGATCTTTTGTTTATTAATCTATGTTATACTCCACCAATATGCGAACTAAATCTTAACACCTCAGTAATTAAGATAAATCAGAGTATAGCATTAAGACTTTTGACATGAAGTTAAAATAAGAACATGCTAGATCTAGTCATGGAGTAGTGGCAATGGTCACACCCACATCTCCGGTAACATGGCATTTTTCTTTATCCCTAGTGAGGCAACAAAGTAAGGTAAACATACCCAAGTGGATTGCGGAACTTCTATCACTTTCACCGCACTAGCCACCCCCCGTTACTCCAACTAATGCACACATCACCCCTCACATGCTCTCATACACATGTTTGATCAAAACAAGTAAACAAGAACGGGGTACATAATATGCATCTACTGTCATAACTGAAACAAAACTATTGCAATCTGAAACATATATTAACTCATAAAAATATCCACCACAAAGGTATTACATAGATGACCGTAATCATGCTCAGCGGCTCATACGGTACTAATTAGTGAAGCTCAAGAGAGGAGAGATACATAAGTTACTTCCACAAACCCGTAGTCCAAGGGTGGACTACTCCCTCTTCATCATGGAGACGGTGGAGAAGTTGTTGGAGAAGATGGAGACCACGCCGGTAGCGCCCCGCCGGAGTTTTCCCCCTCCAATCTGCAACTCCAGGTCTCTGTTTCGTGGTTTATGTGTTTCAGCGGCGCTCCTTTCCGAAGGGCGTCGAGGACTATTTTTATAGACGGCAACGGAGCCTCGAGGGCTAGGATGGTGGGTCCCACGCGGCCAAGGAATCTGGACGCGTGGGCCACCCTCTTTTGGCCCACGAGCCTCCGTTTGTTTGCTTCCTTCGCTCCCACGCTATGTTCCTTCCAAAAACCGATGCTCGTAAATTATTAGGTCATTTGGACGTCGTTTAGGTCCCTGAAACATCAAAATATAGAAAATAGGGTTTTCTGCCTGTGCAGGGTTAATTTCATAGAAATAGGAAAACTATGAAATATTTCAAAATCAATATAAAACAATGATATAACCCTTATATGATGCAAATATGAGGATGTTCAATGATAATTCACAAAGTGTAACATAGAAGAAAGTGCTATGGACCAAATGTATGCATAATGAAAAGTAGAGACATCCTACAATGGTCATAGAGTATTCTTGAAAATCTGAATATAAAAGGTGGACACTTTGAAAAGATATATAAATGAGTAGAGGTAAAGTTTGAATAAGTTTCATCTAACTTCCAAACGCTTCTACTTAAGTTAATGACTGCAATGTGGTAATCCTTGGTGTCAAGCTCTCATTACCCCTATCATAGCATCTTGAATGATTAAAGTTTAAAGTGAAAGAAAATATGAGTAGTGTGCTTAACAAAGTATGGGTTGAATGTCTCATGCCCCTTGACAACAAGTACCTACACCACGGTGTTACTCAACTTGGGCCACAAAGCAAGTTCAAGTTAAACGTCATTGTAAGTAATATAATAACGTCATAAAGAGCGTCAACTGGGGTACCTCTTATCCCAGGACATGGAAGAAGCCCATGTCAAAATGACAAGACAAACAAACAAAATGAATAATCTCAACACCTTTTTTATTTACTATTGGTATAGCTTTTTATCGTGAGGTGCATCACTGAAGGATCACCATAGCATGTAAGTAAATTTCCACCATGAATGATGCATGGCTTAAATTAGCGGCTCAGACGTCTCTCTACCATTTATACAAACTCATTAAACTTACCATGTTTCCGCATTTATTTCGCACCATGATAAGCATCCATAAACAAAAGTACACGATGTCAACTAAATAAAATGAAGAGCATGTTGAAAGCTTGCCATGTGACAACACATATGAGCTAACTCCCAACCCAAGACTATTGTCAAGCCTACAACTTCATAATTTTAATCACAATGTGTCATGTTTATTAAGTGCAAAAAAGTAAAGTGTGCATCAAATTCGTGAGATCTCTTTAACCAACTTTTCCCAAAACAATCAATAACATAAGCATTTTAATTCAGAGTTATAGATAATACTAAATAACATGATAAACATACTCGGAATAGCATAAAGCTAATAGGTAGATATGGTGGACTCACTGGAAAAGACTTTGGTTGAAGGTGTTGGAAACAAGTTTTTACTTGTTGGAATTTTGGGGCTAGCAAGAGGGAGAAAGTTGACCGTCTATGCATGCATAAGTGTCCATAGAACTAACCGATCCATGTTAAACAAAGTAAAGTAACATTCAGCATCAAAACATGAATAAAATATAGCTCCTGATAAAACACTTGCAAATTAATACTCATTAAAAAGCACATGAATCATGCAACTATATGTATCTTTTTGAATCAACTCAAACATACCTTTCACAATCTTTTAATAGCATCCAACTTAATTCAACCCAAATTTCCATTAGCTCTCTCATATATAAATGATGGTGGTGGTCTCACAAATAAAAATCAAACCGAAATAACAACAAACAAAAGACGCTCCAAATTTATGCGATAAAGTGCATTGATCGAAAAACAGAAGTTAGACGTGTGCAAACCGATAGTGTGTTGGTCCAGTGGGGTTGTCTTCACATCCCCAAGCTTATGGTCATCACCATCCTTGGATAGCTCTTGGTGCATCTCCTGTAATCCCTGTGAAAAAACTTCAAAACACCGTTTCTCCCATTTCTTTTCTGTGGGGTGACACTAGCAGTGATAGACAAATAAATTTCTTGCTGCATATAATCCTTAAACAAAAATTCATATGAATGTACAGAAAGTGTATAATGTTTTATGCCTACTTAGAGCATCTCCACCGGGGGCCTCTAAATGTGTGTCCGGCACCCCCAATTGGGCCTCCTTTGGGGGTTGCCGGACATGTGTCCGGGCAATATTTAGAGGCCGCCCACGGCGGTACTCCCCAAAGGCCCACCCCTCAAACGGCCCAAATTTTGAGCAAACTGTCGAACACCTTGCGGGCGCACGAACCGCCACCGGTTCGCCGCCACGTCGCTCCATATTACGACGCTTCGTGTGGATTGCAACCGCTGCCGCGTCGATTCGGGTTGCGTTCGCACCGCTTGGCATCAATATAACAATCCTCGCGGCCGCACATCGATCTCATTCTTTCCGCCCACAACTCGCTCGCCATGTCGTCGCCTGAGAAGAAGGCGGTGCTGCCCAGTCAGGAGGAGAAGAAGGAGGCAGTGCTGCCTGATCATGAGGAGGAGAAGGAGGCCGTGCTGGTCGACGATCATCATGTCGTGGTCGCCGCCGAACAACAGCAGGAAGAGGACGCGGCGGAACAGGACAGCGAGCCCGCAACTCCATCCCCGGCACGCCCTGCTTTCTCTCCCTGGGAACCTTGGTCGCCGTGGCCGTCCCGTGCGGCAGGGGCATATGCAGGACCGGCCGTTCCCCAGGCCCCAGAACCGGAGTGGCAGCCGGGAACTCCTGACGCGGCGCCGGTGGACGACGCGCCTGGGACACCACCGCCTAAGGCTGAGTCCGATGACGACGAGTAATCATATGTAATATAGTACGTGCATGAATTAATAAAGCTTGAAAGTAATAGGTTCTAACTTGTACAACACAAGTTCATATTCGGTTACAAAGTTTAAATTTGAATTAAACTTAAAAACATATCACTCTGGCGCTGCCGCTGCCGGCTGATTCGCTTTGATAGCCCATGTGTGCGCCACGAGGTCGTTGTGCAGTCGGTTATGCGTAGCTTTATCGCGAATTTCCCGAATTACGGCAACAAATTCACAATACACCGTCGGCACGCCCGGCTGCGGATTAGCCATAGGCCCCTGGAAATCGAACTGCTCGCCGACCTGTTGCCTCCTTGTAGGACGCTCGTCCTCAATGATCATGTTGTGCATGATGATACAAGCATTCATGATAGCATCCATTTCGTCTGGCGACCATGAGAGACAAGGGTAGCGGACAACAGCCACCTGGCCTGCAGCACACCAAAAGCCCGCTCCACATCTTTACGAACAACCTCTTGTCTCTTTGCAAAATGGCAATCTGCCTCGCCGACAGGGTTGCGGATTGTCTTCACAAATGTAGCCCAACTGGGGTAGATACCGTCAGCAAGATAGTACCCCTTGCTGTACTCATGGCCGCCGATCACATAGTTGCATGGTGGAGCTAGGCCATCCACAAGTTTCTTGAACACAGTGGAATTGTAGAGCACGTTGATGTCATTGGCGGCACCGGCGGTGCCGAAGTAGGCATGCCATATCAAAAGTTCATGATCTGCCACGGCTTCAAGTATAACACTGCACTTCCCGTGATGCCCTGACTTGTACATCCCTTGCCACTGATAGGGGCAGTTCTTCCAGTTCCAGTGCATGCAATCTATGCTTCCAAGCATCCCTGGAAATCCTCTTGCTGCGCCTTGTGCCAAAATACGCGTTGTGTCTTCCTCAGGTTGGTGTTCTCAGATAGCGCTCGCCGAACACCTTCACAGTTGCCCTACAGAATCTGTAGGTGGCTTTGACGGCTGTGGACTCAGACATACGGAGATAGTCATTCAGAGCATCCGCGGGTAGCCCGTAAGCAAGGCACCGTATGGCCGCCGTGCATTTCTGAATAGACGAGAACCCAATCAAGCCGGTGCAGTCTCTCTTCAGCTCAAAGTAGTCGTCGTAGTCCCGAACGCCGTGCAAGATCTTCCAAAACAACTTCCTGCTCATTCTAAAGCGCCGGCAAAATTCATGAGGCAAGTTCGTCGGTTTCTCGACAAAGTAGTCCTGGAACAACAGAGCGTGCCCAGTTGCTCTGTTGCGGTTCTTGTTCGGCCGCCGCCCCTGCGATGATCCTCCAAATTTGGGCACCGCGTCTGCCTCGACAGCGACATCTAGAAGTGCGGCCATCATCATCTCATTCTCCTCTGCGTCGGCCGCAAGAGCGGCATCCTCCCCCATCATTTCAAAAAACATGACCTCGTCGTCGCTGTCCACTGCCTGTTTGACGAATCAACGAATTCAGCCTATCAACCAATGGTCGAACAGCTTGCGTGTAGGGCGGGAGGGAAGAGGAGGCGTACCCGGGATCGAACTAGATGCGCCGGCGCTAGACGAGGTTGGAGAACAGCGGCGCGAGACGGTCCCTAGCGCTGCGCCAAGGTCCCCTATGTGCGAATTAAGCAGGCGGCAGCGAGAGTGGCGATGATGGTGCGAATCGCCGGCGAGAGGAAAAAAGGAGAGGCTGTGGGGGAATAATGACTCAGGGCACGGGCGCGTCGTTTGTATGACGGGTGGGCCAGCGCTGTCAGGACCATGCTCGAGGCGATGTCCAGCACCCCGCCGGACACAAAATCGCTCGGGGCGAGACTTTGGAGGGTGCCGCTGGTGGGCGGTTTTGGTGTCCGGCCCCCCAAAGGGCCTTTGGGGGGTCCTTTAGAGGCCCCCGGTGGAGATGCTCTTATAAACTCAATTGGATAAAAAAATATTCAAGTTGAAAGTTCAAAGAATGCATCAAACAAAATGAGACATAATCTGGCCAGACAAACAGCAGCAGCAAAACACATTTTTCTACCCTATTTAAATATGTCGAAAAATTCCGAAACAATTCATGCATACAAAGGATGAAAAGTTGCAACTGCAGTTCAAATATCAGCTCATTCGGAGTTACAGAATAAGAACTAAGTATCATACCGTGCACACAATCGTGCTGGAATAAAATCTCCGAATGCAAAAGCAACTTTTTCAAGCCAAAATGGGTAAAACTTGGCACTTTATTAAAAATTCCAGAAACAAAACTAAAAACTAAGTCTCTTGTTACAGCAAGAGGACAAAGAAAATAAAAAATAAAACAACGGGTTGCCTCCGTAAAGCGTTTTTTTTATAGCCATGTAGCTAGGCTTCTTACTTGATATTTATTGTGGATGAAGCTCATGAGGGAGCTTGAACTTTGATGTGTCCCTCTTCCTTGGGAAGTGTTCCATGCACTTCTTGTGTGGAAACTGAAACTTCACATTCCCTTCTTTTGAATCAATGATAGCACCTGTGGTACGAAGAAAAGGTCTTCCAAGAATAATTGGACTAGAGGTTTTATTCCCCATATCCATGATTAAAAAATCAACAGGTACAAATGTCATATGCAACTCTACCATAACATCACTTACTTTTCCTAAAGCATGTTTAATGGAATCATCAGCAAGTGCAAGTTCAATAGAGCATTTTTCAAGATTCTTTAATTCAAGCATTTCATATAATTCTTTAGATAAAACAGAGACACTAGATCCTAGATCTAATATAGCATGGTGTGTCTCTTTTCCAATGGTTACTAGTACTTTGGGAATCCATATACCCCAAGCTTAGGTGGTATCATAGCTTCTTGGTTGTACCTAGCAATCTTTTCTTTTAAAACATGATTAGCAATATAAGAACCAAAACCTGCTTGGTTAACATTATGGAAGGATCACTTGCAAATTTTTGTAAGATAGATATTAATTCATGCAAGCTACAATTCTCTAAGTCAAGAATGGTTCCTTGACTTCACTAAGCATTTTAACTTCCTCAACTTTCTTTTCCTTTTTAACCCAAACTTGTTTCTTACCAGGAACTTCCTTCACATGTTTAAATGATGGATCTTTCTTAATGAATCACTAACACGAACCAACTTTTCCTCAATTTGTTGAGGTAAACATCTTTTTCAAGAAATTCTCTCACATAATCTTAGTTTATGCATAACATTAACTAATTCATTGTCTATCCTGGGAATAATGTTTTCAGAATAAGATGCTAGTTGTTCAAAATCCTCTTTATTTGGTAGTTTCTCTAATTTGGCTTCAAATTTATCTTTAGATAATGCAAGTGCTACTGTGGTATCCTCCACCTTTTTCTTACTACCCACAAAGCTACCAAAAATTCTCTAAGTGTCATGGCTGCACAAGGTGGTGTTGACAAGACAAAACTTCCACCTGTAGCCCCATCTAAAGCATTTTGATACCAAGGATCTATTCCATAATAAAAGTAAAGATTTAGCTTTTCATCTTCACAAGGTGTAGGATCTTCATAGTGTATCCTATTAATTCTTACCCAAGCATCTTTTAATGTTTCTCCAGGATGTTGCTTAAAATTAGAAATGGAACTTAATGGAGGACTCACTTCTTGTTTGTTTCCAAGAACCATGATTGCAAGTTTTTATGTTTTTTAATTTTTTATGCAAAACTGAAAATAAAATGACACTAAACAATGCAAACCGAAATAACAAATGCAACACAAAATGCAAAACTGAAAATAAAAATGCAAACCGAAATATAAATATGATATGCAAGACAATAACAAAACAAAATAAAATGCTTTGAAGGTAAAGATGGATAAGATGATGCTCACGTAGGTGCAACCTCCCCAAGCTTAGGTGTTTGCACAAGTTGGTGATGAAGTTGACTTTGTTGTGAGATACCCTTGGATAAACCTTTACAGCAATGATTCCCCGGCAACGGCGCCAGAAAACTGTCTTGATGGCCCTTGACGTAGTTACCTGCGTCAAAAGAATATGGGTTAGGTTGAGACTCCAAGTGCAGAGTGTGTAGTATAGGAAAGACGGTTTTCCCCACGAGGGGTGACTCGAGGGTTTAATATCGAACTCTCGGGGAATCAGTAGTGAAAGATTTATCTTCTTATCCTTCTCTTGAAAACCTACAAAACAAAGTAAATTGTTTTGTGCCCTCAACCTCACCAAGTGGTTGTCAAGCACAAGGTGTGAGAATGATATGAAAATAAATGAAATGCAAAACAGTAAATAAATATGCAATGATGATAAATAAATATGCAAGGATGGTGGAAACAATAATGGATGATTTTTTGGGTTTTGTATTGTGAATGCAAGATGTAAAAGTGTTTTTGTATTTTCGGATTTTTAAATGGCAGAAAATGTAAAGTGGATAAAAGTTGTTGGAAAGGTGTTTCTTATGATTAAAAATGGACCGGGGTTCATGGTTTCACAAATGCACTCTCTCTTTAATAAAGTGGTAGATAATGGAACACTAGAATTGACATATGAGATTGCAACAAAAGGTTTCATGACAAGTTACTAATTATATGGGCATCACGTCCTAACATAGAGATCTTTTGTTTATTAATCTCTCTTATACTCCACCAAGATGCGAACTAAATCATAACACCTTAGTAATTAAGATAAATCAGAGCATAGCATTAAGTTTTTGACATGAAGTTAAAATAAGAACATGCTAGATCTAGTCATGGAGTAGTGGCAATGGTCACACCCACATCTCCGGTAGCAAGGTATTTTTCTTTATCCCTAGTGAGGCAACAAAGTAAGGTAAAAACCCAAGTGGATCGCGGAACTTTCTCTCACGTTCACCGCACTAGCCACCCCCGTTACTCCAACTAATGCACACATCCCCCTCACACGCTCTCATACACATGCTTGATCAAACAAGTAAACAAGAACGGGTACATAATATGCATCTACTTTCATAACTGAAACAAAACTATTGCAATCTCAAACATATATTAACTCATAAAAAGATCCACCACAAAGGTATTACATAGATGACCGTAATCATGTTCAGCAGCTCATACGGTACTAATTAGTGAAGCTCAAGAGAGGAGAGATACATAAGTTACTTCCACAAACCCATAGTCCAGGGGTGGACTACTCCCTCTTCATCATGGAGACGGTGGAGAAGTCGTTGGAGAAGATGGAGACCACGCCGGCAGCGCCCCCGGAGTTTTCCCCCTCCAATCTGCAACTCCAGGTCTTGTTTCGTGGTTTCTGTGTTTCGGCGGCCTCCTTTCCGAAGGGCGTCGGGGACTATTTTTATAGTCGTTTTTAGGTCAAGACGGAGGCTGGGAAAAAAGATCGACGGCAACGGAGCCTCGAGGGCCAGATGGTGGGTCCCACGCGGCCAAGGAATCTGGCCGCGTGGGCCACCCTCTTTGGCCCTCGGGCCTCCATTTGTTCGCTTCCTTCATTCCCACGCTTTGTTCCTTCCAAAAACGATGCTCGTAAATTATTAGGTCATTTGACGTCGTTTGGGTCCATGAAACATCAAAATATAGAAAATAGGGTTTTCGGCTGTGCAGGGTTAATTCCATAAAAATAGGGAAACTATGAAATATTTCCAAAATCAATATAAAACAATGATATAACCCTTATATGATGCAAATATGATTGAAATATAAGTAAAACAATGCAAAGTTCATGTATGCATTTTACATGCATCAGTAGCTAGGACAACAAAACTTCTTATGGTATGTATATTTTGGGTGCTTGAGGTGGTACATAAGCTAACCCCTCACACGACGACCAGCGGTGGTAGGATGACACCCTCTTTTGATGTGGTGGTAGGTTAACACCATACTAGCTAGGCAGCAAACACTTGTGGTGCTTGTAGCATTATTCAATGCATGCTTGCTTATGTTGCTTTACTTCATCGTGTGTTCTTATCTTTCCTCCTTGTTCCTTCATTGATCTATGGTAACCTAATGAAGTATATGTCTTTATTGTACTGGTATGTGGTTTACAGAGGAAGGAATCCAGGAATCTACACAATCTGGTGTGCTTGCTCGGCTCAGCTGTACAACTTCCCCAACCAATACTGCGAAAGGTTTGAGACTTTGAGCGAGGCCCATGCCGCCTTTTACTCCCAGGAAGAAGAACCTCTGCACTTTCACAGCATTGCTGGAGCAACATATGCTGGATCAAGCCTTGCTAGAGCAACATATGCTGGATCAAGCATTGGTGGAGGAATCATAGCTGGATCAATCCTTGATGGAGTAAGCAAAGCAGGAGATGCTGGATCAAGCCGTGGTGGATCAAGCAAAGCTGGAGGAAGCAAAACTGGATCAAGCAAAGGCAGAGGCAAAGGTGGAAGAATGACTGCATGTTCTGGCATCAAAGACTACATATTCTCGTCCTGATCGTCGTCATTGTGTATTTGTGCCGGTCGTAAGTGTGTATGATCCTTAAAGCCTGAACATTCTAAAACCTTAATGGGCTGGTAAAGGCTCACCACTAGGCGTGCAAGGTAAGTGGAAGATCCACCTTCTAGGCAACCAAACACGGTGATTTGTGGCTGTAATCGCCATTCTGGGCACCTAAACACAACCACCTCAAATTTTTGCACCCAGCGAAACGGGCCTGGCTAGCACTTTGTTGGCAACCAAACTGCTTACACAACATGGCTCATGTCCTGTTTTTCTTGAGCCAGGCCCAAGTGATCCACGGATGCAAAAAGCCTAAGAAGCATCAACCAAACACGCCCTGGAGGGCGGTCGGCTACGAGGGCAAACTGCTTGTCCTGCTTCACGAATTCAGCGGATTGAGAAATCCTCTCTGTTCCTTGTCCTTGAGGCTGTACCTGAGGATGCGAGCTAAGAAAACCAAGCGCTCAGCGTAGTACACGCAGTTTGCCTCGATGCGTGGGAACTCAGTAGCATTGACGGACAGACACCTGCAGCGACCAATGAAGATGGCAAATCCTCCGATGCTATCTTGGTGTCCACCTTGAACACAAAGATTGACCCAAATGATTTCATGACAAGAACCATATGTGCATCCACACCCACAAGAAAACAATGGATGTCGTCTGCAGCTCGAGTATAATAACTAGAGAAAACCTTGACATGATCGATACGAAGAGACTGCAGATAATTGAGAAACCCCGAAAACACATCACCAAGCGCCGGCTCAGGGAGGTGTGCAGCGGCAGTACCGACGACCGCATTCCGGAAAAAAATATAAACTCCTTCTGGATCGTGGTCTTCCGCGAAACCTTCACTGTCAGGACAAGTTGAGTAAATCTTGCGAGAAGAGTCGTCGAGCAGAAGGAATGAAGGATGTTGAGGGAACCGTCGTTGTTATGGCCGATGTCCGCGACCCTGGCCTCGGGCGGTACAGCCACCGTGAAACGGGTCAGGACGCCGGTAAGAGGGTTGAAGATGCGAGCGGCGTGAGGCGGGCTCATGTCGGCCATGAGGATGAAGCCGCCGGGAGTGGTGGACACGACGTAGCATTGGCGAAGCAGAGACAACGGCAGCTTCCTGTGGAGGAAGCGGCCGGTGCGGGTATTCAGCAGGAGCTGCTTGCCTTGGGCGGCCTCGTCGAGGACGATCCACAGGCACGGGTTGAAGCGGGGGTCAGAGGCGTAGCTCTCGGGGTCGTCGGTGGCGGCGCGCCAGTTGTGGCAGACGAAGCGGCAGCACATGTAGCAGTCGACGTCGTTGGTGGGGATGAAGGAGTCGGCAATGCGCCGGACGAGGTCGTCCGGGAGCGAGGACCAGCCTGCATTCGTCGTGGCCAGATCACCGGCGGGGTCCTTCTTCTCCGTTTTGGGCGGAGGAACAAGAAGATGCGTACCAGGCGCGGCCGCCATTGCTGCTGCAAGATATAGTTCCAGCTTCTCTTCGTTCCGTTCCGTCCCATCCCCCGGTCGCCCGCCAGGCGGAAGGAGAGCTCCTTCGTGGTCTTTTTTTCTTTTATTTTCTCGAGAGAGATAGCTCGCGATGGGTATCATGTGACATGTGAGAGGTGGTCTATATCTGTACCTCACTTGGGCTTATTAGTTAGGCCTTATGAGATGCAGCCCACTTATAGCTCGTAATTCTAAAGCTACGATTAGTTTTCTAAATAAATCTACTCAAAAAAAAGTTTTCGAAATAAATAAATAAAAATAACATAAGCTGGTGCCTGGTGGACACCTCATTACCTCAAGCAGCATTTGCCTGGTTATTTATGAACTTTTAGAGTTATATACCAAACAGAGGAAAATAATGCTAAGATAAGGAAAAATGGAATGGTCATGATTTTCTTTCGGGCCATCTAGTATAGCGGGAAATTTTGGCAAAAAGGACCGCTTCGACGAATGTATCGTCCAAAAGGACCACCTACAACGTGGCGGCAAGCCAGCCAGGCAACACATGTCACCTGCCACCACCGCCTGAGGCAGCAGGGCCTACCGCCATAGCCTCTGAAAATAAATATGCCTGCAATGTTGGCACTTCTGTTCTTTTCTTGCGAGAATACGCTGCTGGATTATAAAATCTGATATTTCGTTGCAGAGTTCTTCAAGCACATACATACGGTGAAGCGAGATCACTTAGAGCAGACTATTTCTCTTGCATAACTCGACATGAAGTTGTTACCATGCTCAACTGCTGAGACTAATAGCTATCATTTTGAAAGAGGAATCTTGTTTGGATAATAATTGCTTGCATTTTCCACCTCTACTTACCAATGGTTATATCATTGTATTTCTTTTTTTATTAGCACAACGACATTCTGCCCTGTGTTTTTTTGTGGAAATTCTGTCATAGTTCCCATTTTATTTATGGACTTGTACAACAGTGCTACTATTTACAGTCAACTTTGTGGTTACCACGAATAAATGTACTACTGTTTTGACCTGTACATGCATGCACTGCTGACCATCATGCATAGATATGAAACTGTTAATTGCCCCCTCACAGTATTCACTAGGAAAACTGTTGTCGCATTGGCAGGCTAGGGACTTCGGTATACATTGAGTCGTAGCGAACTGCTTCAAATTCAGTTACTAAGTAGAGAACTAAGACTTCATTTTTCAAGATATGATGATGTTTATCGTGAATTTCACCGTTCCAACTGATCGTCGTAAATCGATGTTTACAAAGCCCGTGCACACAAGGTTGTACTAGAGTAGTGTAATGATATATATAACGTTACACGATGAGGCTGAGTTCATGAGTCTGGAGAACAAAGCGCAAGCCGGTCCAGGTGCCTTTTGTTTTCAGTTTTCGGTTGTATTACTTACTAACATATATTACATCGATCCGGAGAAAGAGATCAAAAACCAAAAGACAAAAGAAAAGCTCTCTATAAATTTAGGGTTTGTTCTATAGATATGTCAGCCTCCTAGCAACAGCGACACAGGCATAGCGCGCGCACACAGCATGCAAAGCAGCAACCTTAGCCTCCTTCTAATAACAGACAAGTTCTTGATCGATCGGAGTGGAGCATGAGGATGATGCTGATCTAGAGCTTCCTCCTGCACAGTGGGCACGATCCATGCTTGATCAGCCAGCCGTCGATGCAGGGCACGTGGAACACGTGCCAGCAATCAGGCAAGCTCCGTACCTTCTCACCAATTTGGAAATCCTGAAAACGGCAACATGACCGAAAGTTCAGAAAAAAGATACACACAAGACAACAAATGATCAGCTGATTATGGCACAATGCGCAAAAAGATTCATAATCTTCTTTTTGTAGGACCAAAATTCAGTTGTTTACATAGTGGAATGAGGTGATACTTCGATTAATTAGCTATAATCCAGTTAAACAGAGATATTTATGCTTGGGGACAGTGGGTTTGATAATTTATGGTACATATATATTTGGTTTTCAGACCTGGAGGCAGACTGAGCATCCTGAGAGGTCGCCGACAGCGTTCCGGTTGTACTCCTCGGTGATCCTGACCTCTGGCAGCTTGTCGATCGACGCCCTCGGCATGCCGTTGGTGCCCTCGATCTCGAAGAGGTCGGGGGCCTCTCTGAACTGTGATGAGTCCACTGCATTCATCTGTATGTCCAATTGCAGGATACTGTCAGACAAATCAACATTATATAGTTCTAAAATAAAAAAAACCACATGATGTAGAAACTCGTTTTAGATAACTTCGTATCAATGTGATGTATGATGCATATGATGAACTGACCTGGCTCCGGACCACCCGCTGCACAGCCGGATCGACCTTCTCGCGCACAAGCCTGCCTGTGAGGAGGCTATAGATCACATTAAGCTGCATTTCCAGCAATTAAAATAGTTGTGTTAGGCTCAATCAGACCACAAAATTTCAGCAAGATTAATGAAGGCTGCGAGCATCAGAAGACATGTTCATCAAATTTGCAATCTCATCTGAATTGTCCACAACATCATGATGAGGATGAGCAAGGATGCACACCACAAACCATTTGGGAAATCGTAATCTGACCTTACTTGAGAAATAAAAATAAAGAAGAGACAGGCTTGACAATCAAATGAACATTGAAAAGAGTTTTCTTCTTCAAGTTTGAGCGCAGAGACAAGGAAGCACATATGAGAAAGCAAGCGTGTCAGTTGCGAGTTTGGTGTCCTGCTCCCAGCTACTTGGTGCCAACCAAAGCATCTTGGACTGCCGGCCGGCGCTTACCACGTAGAGGATGCTCCAGATCCCAGAGCGGCGGGAGCGCCAGAGGCGGATGGAGGAGTCGACGACCTCGATGGAGACGAGCGCGCCGGTGATGGCGCCGATGCCCGTGCCACGGAACAGGCCGCTCTCCGTGGCCAGGCCGATGAGCCCGCCCGTGACGGCTCCCAGGAACAGCCCAGCTGCACAACACACGACAATGTTCAGAACAAAATTGCAGTATATGTTCAAGTGGGAAGGAGGAAATAAATCAGACGAGCTGTGATTTTGCAGCTCAAGAATCGGATAAAATCGTGAGCAAGATTGGAAGAGCAACGCGGGGATGTCCTGCTCTCCCTACACACGGATTTGTACATGAGCAGGAACCTCCATGAATTAAATCATCAGAGATATTTTTTTTCCTAAGTAAAATCATCAGGATGAACTGAAATGTCTCTGTACTGGTTAGGCCGACAAGTAGGAACCATGATGATAGGGGTAGAAAGGCGAGATGTCTGAAGAAAATCAAGACCGGGGATCGATGACGCATCCGAGGTTCGTCAACCAGGAAAGTGGCAAATAAAACCAAAAGAGAAATCGAGAAAGATTCGAGTCCGTCGGTACCTATGGCGAAGATGAAGGTGATGACGCCGCGGAGCACCCTCTGCATCATGCGCCTGCTCCCCACGGCGCCGCCCCTCCCTCGCCCGCCGCCGCCGCTCCCGCTCCTCACCATCGACGCCAGCGACATGTTGCTTGAGCTCCGCGAGAACGCCCCCGTCGGATCCATCCCAAGAACCACCTCACTTCTCAGTACACTTGCTTCAATCACACGCCGTCACGCACAAAGAAAAAGAACAATTTCTGGAGCAGAGGAGGAGAAGGGGATCGATGTGTTCTTGTTGATGACGACGACGGAGGGCAGTAGCAGTCGGGTATGGAGAAGAAGGGGGAGAAGGAAAGGTGGGGGCTTTAATGGCGCCAACCAACTGGTGACCGGCACATTGAATCCGCGTGCGGACGGAAGCGAGCGGTAGGTTCGGCTGATGAATCCTTCTTTTCTTCGCCACGAAGGCGGGAAGCTGACGTCATCCGTCCGCCATGGCTGCCATGCCAGACACCTGCCCGCCCCGCGCGACGGACCGGCTGTGGTGCGTGCGTGCGAGCCATCAATGGCGGGAGACGAGCTTTTACTCGCGTGTCCCCAGATATTTTCTTGCTTGCTTGCCCCGGATCTTGCACATGGAACCATCAATCCAGTTCCCGCCGATGGGTCATCTCGCAGTTTGGCCAGATCTTGGCGTCCGCGCCAAGTGGATGATGCGGCGAAATCAACGAGGAATTGTCCTCTATAGGTTCATGTCGTCGACTCAGCTGCTGCTGTTCTTCGTCTCCCCTTCCGGTGGCCCGGCGACGAAGATGCGTGCGGCGGCGGATTTCTCTGTGCAGAAGAGTTCTAGAGGGTTAGGGTCTTCTTGTTTTTTCCCTCTTGTTCGGGGACTTTTCTGTAATTTGGGGACAGTTGCCCCGTATCTGGATGTATACTGTATTTTCCAAATTTAATAGAATCCAGGTATGAGCTTCAAAAAAAACCATCAATCCAGTCGCGGCCATGGAGATTGATTTCTTCGGGACTTTTGTTTGTTTATTAGGACTACGAATGCGAGTAGAGACCGATCGTGCCGGCTTTCATTTTGTTGGTCGGGGAAGAAATGTCAATACTAATTTGAAATGTTCACTCCCTCGGTCCTAGAGAGTGAGCGCTTGGCCTGATCCCGTATGTAACTCATTTGATTGTATCACTTAATTCGACTTTGGGCAAATATAAAATTACATTTGTCGAAAAAATGAGGGGAGGATAAATTATCCGATTTGGATTTGCATCTGCCGGTTTTGAAACCATCGGAGCACTCAACCAAACTACTGTATACTACACGTAGTCAATTTGTCTTCATGCATGGGCCATATCCTGCACCATCCCTGCGAGTAACCAAACATGCTTTAACGACTCAACCAGTCATCCAATTTTTTTTTTATATAGGACTCACACCTATCCATCCAAAATTTCAACTAGTCAATTCACGTTGTTGCGAGCTGTCATGCATGCACGAAAAAATAAAGTTGGCACCGAAGTATTTTGGTTGACAGTGGCAGCCGGCCCATCCCGAAAATGACTTGACAATGTGTACCATATGACAACTTAGTACGGTAATGGCGGATCTTGATGTGATGCAAGCTGATCAATAATAATACATACATCACATGAAAAAAATCTAAGCAATATAGACACTGATGTACTTGGAGGATTGACACCAATAATGTATTTTCCTGACTTTGCCCCTGCCTTCAGATAACTTGGTTTGTACTACCAGTTTCAACCATTCGATAAAGCAATACCATAGCAGATATATTTACGAAAAAATACTTGCAGGAATTATGCCATGTATGAACATTTATTTGTACCTGTAAAGTTTATATCGAATTCCAACGATTATTTTTGTCAGGGAAATGATTCAAACGATCCGGTGGATCTATGCGCACCGTCTTCATTTTTAGCCCATTTCGAAAACGACGTGTTTCCCAATTAATAATGGCCACGACTATGACAACACGCCCTATATATATTAAAGACTAATTAGTACAGGGGGTGCAATGATACTATCAGGGAGTCCAATGACCAATTAGTGCGTCCTATTTGTCTTAAGGTAATATTAAGGTTAGTTTTCAAGTTCAACATTATGTATTCGTCGGCCATGGAGTGGCCCACCGCAACGGCATTGTTCGTGATCGATGAAAGCTCGTTTCGCCCTGATCGAAGAGCAAGGTAATTTTCACCCCAGAGTAGATCACTGCAAACCAACGTCATCTCCGGCACCTGAGCGTCGAGGTACTATCTGACACTAGAAAAAGGTTTGGTATATCAGTGCAAGAAATCGCCGGGATCATGTCACTTCACCAACCGATTGATCAAATAATCTATTTTCCGTAGCACGAAGAGGGCCGGGCACGTTAATTAATCATCAAGAAGAGTGTCGACGGAAGCTGGGACGGCTGCGTCCGATCGTGATATCGTACTCGATCGACCCGTACGTAATCACGGTCGACACAGCCTGGCCTTCTCACTGCGGCTACCTGAGCTTATCTGAGCTGAGCGGAGTGCATTAACGCGACCGACGCACAAGCTTGCCGGTGGCAGAGAGGGAGACTGTACGTACGTGGGGCGCATGCCTGCCATGTAAGATAGGATACCTGCGTGTGTTTGTAGGTTCTGGATTGGTGCTTTGGATTGGACACGTCTATGTGAAGATCACATGCGCCATGCCATGCCATGCATCGAGCTTCCCTTTAGATCGATGGTGAAGAAGAAGAAGAAAAAGGGAAGGTCGCTCACATGCAATTATGTGATCATATGCATGGTCAACTTAATTAATTCGGTGCATTTGGGAGGAAGCACGTAGCGTCTGGTTGGTCGACTGAGGACCCCGGACTTGATTTGTTTGGTTAGAGGGCATGCATGAAAAATATCTATGCATCTTCTGATCTTCTTAGGGCACCTCCAACGGCCCCAGCGCATACGACAGTCCCTGTCCTAATCTGTCCTTCCGGACAGAGGACCCTCTCCAACAGGCCAGCGCATAGGGACAACTGTCCGCGCGGACAGGTTTTCGGCCCCAAACCTGGCCCAAGTTTGGTCCAGGTTTGGGGGCGAAAACGGACAGCCTCTTGTCCTCCCTTGTCCGCGCCTAGCCCAGTGGCCAGCCAAACGAACCCATCCTCCCCCCTCCTTCGGCCGCCGCCTGGATCGCATCGGCCGCCGCCGTCCCCTATCTCTCCGCCCTCGACCGCCGTGAGAAGTCCCGCCTTGCGCCGCCGTCGCCGTCATCCGCCACCGCCACCGCCGCTTCTAGGGACATTCCGCCGTTGGACCGGAGGCGGCCGCGAAGTCCACCGCCCGGAAGGTGTTCGACGAAAGGTACGTGCGAATCAACCTATATTTTTTGGTTGAACAAGTGATGTAAATTCATTCTAATTTGTTTGTTTTGCTTAGATGGACAGTGATGATGAGTTCTTCTACAAGACCTTCGTCGATACATCGGACGAAGAATCGGAGGACGATTCCGAAGTTATGATGGTGGCGACCACGCTCATCCACAACTTCAACCAGGCGGAGTGGCCTCGGCATGTTGGCTCGGTTGTTGGTAGGGCTCCGGCATTGGATCGTGACCGGGAACAAGGTCACTACCAACTTTGGAAGGACTATTTCCATCCCGTGAAGCCAACATATCCGGATCACAAGTTTCGTCGCCGTTTTCGGATGTCACGGTCTCTGTTCATGCGTATACTTGAAGGGGTGAGGGCATACGATGACTACTTCGTCGCCAGACCCGATGCTACTGGTACGTACGGTTTCTCATCTTATCAGAAGTGCACGGCCGCTATACGCGTGCTTGCATATGGAGTAGCCAGTGATCTGGTAGATGAATATTTGCGCATGAGTGAGTCAACTTGCCTAGAGGCCATGTACAAGTTCTGTGAAGCTGTTGTTCAGGTGTTTGGTCCCGAGTACTTGAGGGAGCCGAATATGGAAGACACTGCCCGTCTTCTGAACATGAACTCTAGCAGAGGCTTCCCTGGCATGCTTGGGTGCATAGATTGTATGCATTGGGAGTGGAAGAACTGTCCTTTTGCTTGGCAAGGACAGTACCAGGGACATGTTGGAGAGTGCACAGTCATACTTGAGGCTATTGCATCTAAAGATCTGTGGATTTGGCACTCCTTCTTTGGCATGTCGGGCTCTCACAACGATATCAACGTGCTTCAGAGATCACCGGTGTTTGATAGGTTGGCCGAGGGCAATGCACCAGTGATCAACTTTGAGGTTAATGGAAATGCATATGACAAGGGTACTACCTTGCTGACGATATATACCTTTCATGGCCTGTCTTTGTGAAGACCATTCGCAGGCCAGAAAGTGAGAAAGCTCGTAAGTTTGCTCAGCAACAAGAAGCTTGCCGGAAGGATGTCGAGCGAGCTTTTGGTGTGCTCCAATCCAGGTTTGCTATTGTTTGACACCCGGCAAGAACGTGGAGCAAGGAGGTCATGTGGGAGGTGATGACTGCTTGCGTGATCATGCACAACATGATTGTCGAGAATGAACGGGGTGATGCGAGGCTATTTGATCAAGGCTAGGAATTTGAGGGTGAGTTGGTTGCGCCTACACCTGGACCGGCGACAGACGACCAGTATTCAGACGTGCATGCAGAGATGCGTGACAAGCCACAGCATGAACGTCTACAAAATGATCTGATAGAGCAAATGTGGACTCATCTAGGAAACCAGTAGTGCTACCTGTTTATTTTTCTTTCAAATCGAACTTTGTTGTAATAAATGAACGATATTTCAGTGTGTTTATTTTCTATCCAAACTTTGTTGTGAAATGAATGAAATTTCTGTGAAACTGTTTTTTTTATGAAATGCGGCCGGCCGTTGGGGGCACTTCCACCGCAAAGCGGACAAAGGCCCAGAATCTGTCCGCTGTCTGCCCAAAGCGGACAGAATCGGTCCGGAAAGCCTGTCCGTATGCGCTGGGCCGTTGGAGGTGCCCTTATGATCCCTCTGCTCATAAAAATCGGCGGCCAGGCGCGAGGTAAAGCTCTGGGCGCAGGCGCTCAAGATGCAAGGGAAGCGCAAGCAGCCGGAGAGCCAGAGCAGCCGCAATGCTCGGGACAAGTCCCCGCCGGCATGGTACGTCGCGCGGGAGAAGAAGAGGGAGGCGCGGTTCGCGGCGGAGGCCGCGGCCGCATGAATCACCCCTCCGCGGGCGTCGGAGCAAGGCAGGGGCCGAGCTGCGGACCGCAACGCCGGCAAGCCAGTGGCTGCCGAGGGCCAGAGGCCTAAATCGCAGGGGGCCAAGGCCAAGGGCAAGGGGTCCGCATCCTCCGCCTCCGACATGGAGTGTTTGAAGTGCGGCAAGCCCGGCCACCTCTAGGCGGAGTGCCCCAACCTGCCAATGTGCGTCCTGTGCGGGGCGGAGGGCCATCACTCAGCGGAGTGTACCGCCAGGCAGCGCCCGCGTCTTCGCACGCTGGGCCACGCCATTGCCGGGGAAGGCTTCTTTGACTTGGACTTCGAGCTCGACGAGCTGGACTCCGAGGAGGACAACAACCGTGCGATCATCTCCTTCCGGGAGGGCCTTCGCTGGATGCCAGGGCGCTCACCCGCGAGCTGCACCACCTGATCGAGGCGGATTGGGACTGGCAGCTGTCCATGGTGACACCCCGAGACTTCTCGGTGGTGTTCCCCAATCGGGAGATGCTGCGTATGTGCACGCGCAGTGGACGCCTCTTCCTCTCGCTCAGCGGTGTTGACGCCTCCATCATCCTTGATGATTCTGACCCCGCCCCGTCGGAGGAGCTCCGGGAGGTGTGGGTTCGCCTCTCCGGGCTGCCCAAAAGGATGAGGAGGGAGGAGCGTCTGATGGCCGGGATGGCCATGCTCGGGAGACCCATTGCGGTGGACCGAGCCTCTCTCCAGTGCCGCGGCCCGGTGCGGATGAAGTTGGCCTGCCACAATCCATCGAAGCTCAAAGGGGTCATCCAGCTCTTCCACAAAAGCTCTGGCTTTGCGGTTGGTGTGCAGCTTGAGGCGCCAGGGGAGGCGCCGATTGCCCCTCCGCCACCACCCCTCCCTCCCATCGTCACGAGTCGGATGATGACGACGATGAAGACATGGACGACCTCAGCACTACAAGGGAGGAGTGGGAGGCGGCGGGTCGGAAGGATGGGGCTGCCTAGGGGACTGTGGCGACGCTGGGGGCTTCCACCTCCATGGCGGGCGCGAAAGGGAGTGCGCCGTCGGCTGGAGGGCCAAGCGCCGCCCCAGCCGATCCTTGGGCGAGCCTCGGGCTGAGCCAGGAGCCGCTGCAAGGGCTCGATGAGTATGGCAGCAACATCTCGCTTGCCGCGGCGGCGTGGCCTTGCCCCCTCGTGGAGATTGAGAGGCAGCGTGCGGCGGAGCGGGTGGTGCTTGCCCCGGCGATGCAGCCGGCCCCGGCCATCCCCCACTCCCCTCCGGTGGACTCTTCCACCCTACTGACTGCGAAGTCGGAGGATGACGGGGGCTCTCCCTCCAAGAACACGGAGGTGACCTCGCCGAGCGACGTGGAGATGGATGCTCGGGACTCGGAGGCGGAGCGGATGGACGACGTCGACGGGTCGGTCTTCCCCGAGATCCCGCGCAGGCAGCGGACCCAGACGGTGGCGGCAGGGCCTCAGCGCAAGAGCGCCCGGCTACTGCGTGCCACGACCGCGGGCCCGGTGTCGGAACGCGCGGAGCGGCGGGCAGCGGCGAAGAACCTCGACTCCCAGGGCGTCAAGCAAGGTAATCCTTTTGCTATCCTTCAAGATTTGCCTGATGCGCATCTAGAGTCGGTTGTTCACGATGTCGGCCTTGCGTTTGCTATCGAGTCGGGATCGGTTAGTGAGACTATCTCACTCATTCGTGCTAAGGAATTAGCACAGGCGTCTCTTGCGGCGGCTGCGGCCCGCAAGGACTTGGCCATGGCTGAGGCTGTGGCCGAGGACACCCCTCATGGGAGTGAGGAGACTGGGGCCTCCGAGGTGGCCAATGAGGAGGGTCAGGTCGGGATGGTCTTGGACCGGTCTGACCTGGACCCAAACCCCACTGTGATCCCCACCTGAGCTAAGGGGTTGGGTGCCCGTCGTGGACGGAGGAAACGCACCACCGCATAGATGCGGGGTGGGTTCTATAATATCCGAGGGTTCGGCCGACCGGGGCGGCGAACTCAGATTCGAGAACTCATCACCCGAGAGCACCTGGACTTCATCGGAGTCCAGGAGACAATTAAACCAGCGTTCTCCTCGGCGGAGTTGCTGAGTATTGACCCACGTGGACGGTTTGCCTGGCATTCCACACCCACGTCTGGCCACTCTGGGGGTATGCTCGTGGGGGTAAACGAGGATACCTTCGAGGTTAAGGAGTGGAGTCATGGCTCTTTCTTCATTCGCGTAGATATTCTTCAGCTAGACACTGCGCAGACCTGGTCATTGTTTGTTGTCTACGGGCCGGCATATCACCGATGTTCTCAAGATTTCCTGTCTGAGCTGTCGGGCGCTGTGGAAGCCTGCCCATTCCCTCTAGTTGTTGGAGGAGATTTCAACCTGATCAGGGGATCAGAGGATAAGAACAACGATAACATTAACTGGCCTAGGGTACACCGGTTCAATGACTGCATTGCCAACTTGGCGCTCAGAGAGATTAGGAGGTCCGGGGCTCGATACACCTGGAAAACAGACAGCTGAATCCAGTGCGCTGCGTCCTGGATCGGGTCCTCATGTCTTCGGACTGGGACTCGCTGTTTCCTATGAGTTCTCAGGTGGCCGAAGCCATTGTTGGCTCAGACCACTCGGCGCTTATCCTTAGCTCTGGGGAGGAGCTGAGGAAGAGGAGTAACCGATTCTTCTTTGAGAAGTGCTGGTTGGAGCGCATGGAGTTCGGGGACTTGGTGCACCAGAAATGGAGGGAATTCTAGGCCGTCGGGGGGGGGGGGGGGGGGAAGGGCCCAGACTCCATTTCGAATTGGCAATTTATATCCAACCACCTGCGTCGGTTTCTCAAGGGATGGGGAGCCAACCTAGGGCGGGCAGAGAAGGAGGCCAAGGAGGACATCCTCTCCCAGATTAAGGTTCTGGATGCTCGCGCGGACTCGACAGGTCTGGATGATGAGGGGTGGGCCCTTCGTTATCATCTGGAGGATCAGTTGACCCACCTCTCCAAGGTGGAGGAGGAGTATTGGCGTCAGCGGAGTCGCCTTAACTGGCTTCTCAAAGGCGATGCCAACACGGCCTTTTTCACGCCGTGGCGAACGGTCGTAGGAGGAAATGTGCCATAGCCCGCTTGTCTTCGGACTAGGGGATCATCTCGGATCCCCTAGCTTTACAGGCCCATATTTCTGACTTCTACCGCGCCCTTATGGGTGCAGAGGGCGAGAGAGCCTTGTTCACTCTCTCGCCGACACTGTGGGATTCTCGACCTCGTATCTCGGAGTCGGAGAACAATGGGCTCATGCTGACCTTCACGGAGAAGGAGGTGGACGAGGTCCTAGCCATCATGAAGGTGGACACGGCACCTGGCCCTGATGGCCTGCCTGTGTGCTTCTTCAAACGGTTCTAGCCGCTGGTCAGACCGTTCATTTTAGCCATAGCTAATGATTTCGCCCTTGGGAGGGTTGACATTGCTCGGCTTAACTTTGGGGTACTCACTCTTACCCCAAAGGTCCCCGGGGCGGAGGACATCCGACAGTTTAGGCCTATTGCGCTTATTAATGTTGTGTTTAAGTTCATTGCAAAGGCTTATGCGTTGCGTTTGGCGCCTATCGCCCACCGTACGATTAGTGTTACTCAATCGGCCTTCATCAAGGGGCGTCATATTCACGAGGGCGTCGTCTCTTTACAAGAGGTCGTCCACGAGACCAAGTCCAGGAAACTCGGGGGAGTTTTCCTTAAGTTGGACTTTGAGAAAGCCTACGGCCGAGTTAACTGGAGCTTCCTGAGGGAGGTGCTCCTCCGGTCCGGTTTCGACCCAGGGTGGGTCCATCGGGCGATGAGTTTGGTCTCGGGGGGCCAAACTGCTATCACCATTAATGGCGACATGGGGAATTTTTTCCGGAATGGCCGAGGAGTGTGTCAAGGAGACCCTCTATCCCCGCTACTCTTCGATTATGTGGTCGAAGCATTAGCGGCTATCCTGGACCTAGCCAAGGGGGAAGGTCATATCAGAGGGGTGATCCCACACCTGATCCCGGGAGGTGTTTCCCACCTGCAGTATGCAGATGACACAATCATCATGATCCAATCTGATGACCGTGAGATTGCCAACCTCAAATTTATTCTCATGTGCTTTGAGAATATGTCGGGGTTGAGGATTAACTTCCACAAGAGTGAGGTGATGGTCATGGGGGCCAACACTGAGGAACAAGTTAGGATTGCCAACATGCTAAATTGCAAACTTGGTTCCTTTCCTTTCACTTATCTGGGACTTCCCATTAGTGATCGGGCCCTCTGTGCTGGGCTTTGGGGACCCCTAACCGGGAAGGTGGCTAAGAGGGCGGTCTCGTGGCTCGGGAAATTCATGTCTTCTGCTGCGAGGTTGACCTTGACGGATGCTTGCATGTCGAGCCTACCCCTGCATGCGATGGGGGTATGCCTCCTGGTGTATGGGGTGCATAGGACCATGGATAAGCACTGGTCGCGGTTCTACTGGGAGTGCAATGGTCGCAAGCGCAAATACCACTGGGTGAGGTGGGCGGCTGTTTGCCAACCTAAGGCCTTGGGGGGCCTTGGGATCATGGACACCAAGCTCATGAACATCTGCTTAATGGTTAAGTGGATATGGAAGCTAATGTCAGGGGCACATGGCCTTTGGGCTGAGATCATTAAGTCCAAGTATCTTCGGACTAAGGACCTCCTAGTTGATTCTCATAGCCCCGGCTCACAATTCTGGAATTCCATCCAGAAGGTGAAGGAGGTGTTTTGCTTGGGGGCAAAACACAGTGTCCGGAATGGGCAGTCTACTCGGTTCTGGAAGGACTGGTGGCAAGGGTCGGGGCCTGTTGCCACGTAAAATTGCCGCGCAGCACCACGATACCCGTCGTACTTTCGTGACGACGAACGGATGCTTTCCGAGCAAAGCAACAAAGATCCCCTCACTTTCGTGGAGGAGGAACGACCGTTTTTCAGCGCAAAACGGCAAAGATCTAACCAAACCCTAGGGCTGCTAAGGTTCGGCGTTACAAGAACGATAGATAAATAAAATACTTGAAAAGTAGATATGTTGTTTGTTGAATAACGATTGATTGGGGGCTTCTACAATCGGCCGTGTACCTTCATATAGAGAGGTAGCCTGGTCTTTGGCGTACAGGACACGGATCGTTTCCTTGGCATGCAAGCCGAATAAAATATTCCTATCTCTAATTGATCCGGTCTAGTTTAATTCTTTTACCATACGTACAATGTAACAGCAATAGAAATCCTGGTGCACTTCCGTACGTGGCCTTGCTGAAGAGTCTACGATCCACACGCCTGGGTCCGATCGAGGCTTTGCTAGGACTTGTCCATCCTAGGCATGTGTCTGAGCTCAGCTTATATCTGAATCCGGCCAAGACTTGTGCCAGCCTGCTGCTAGTGCATGCAAAACTACAAATATTCACCTTGAATAAATAGCTTCATATGCTTGAGATGGCGCCGTAGTATTTGTGCTAGATTTTGTCAAGCCTGCATTTTGAACTAAACAATAATATATGTCAATCAATACTCTATCCTCGGTCATTCATTTTAATTTGGCCCAAACATACCTAGTAGCCAAATTATACCTTCAACACATGCCCCCCTGTTTTTGGTACCATTAGATTTATCAAAAACACTTTTACACAGTACCTTAGGATGATGCCGATAACTGCACTGGCCATGTACTTGCTTAGGGCGATGTTCAAAGAGCACATCGGCCAGATTTTTTATTTAGGGCGATGTCTAAATCGGCCAATATTTCCCACGGCGATATTTTGGATAATATATCGGCCAAATTTTTCTTAGGGCGATAATTCGAAAAATATATCGGCCATGGCATTTTCAAGCTTTGGGTGCACAAAATTCAGCGGGCAATATGAACACCATATTAACATCCGTATCAGTAGGTATCTCCTTGTTGCTTACTGAATCCTCGTCATCAATTGTGTCATCTGCATGATCAGCAACTGTATCATCTGTGGCTCTACTCTCCTTCCCCGCAATGTGCTTCTCCTTCCAAATTTTTGTAGACACCATTGGTCTTTCTCGATAGAACAATATATCACGCTTCTTCTCAGCTATCTTCTTATTTATTTCCAAAGTTCGCAGCCGCTGTATACGCCGTTTCTGAGTGTGCGTAAGCCCTGTCGGACACCACCGAGGTCCTGGTTTAGTCCCTGGTGCGACCGACCTAATTCTGCTGCCCCCCAAGTCTCTCGGCCTGTCTTGACGTAATGTCTTTCCTGGGACAAATATTCTGTCCTTGGCCGAAATAATTTCCTGCTTATGGAATGCACCTGCAGCTGCAATTTTCTGGCTTCCACTATCACTTGGATTCCCGTATTGATCAGACGCGCCAAAAATAATTGGAGACCAAATTCTGGATGTACACGATCTGCTGTTCTCCATAAATTGGTCGGTATACATGTTAGCTAATTCAATTTTCTGACTTGTACTGGAGCTTGCAGCATACATATTATCCAAATGGCTCGCTTCTGTATTATCGTCTTTCTTCTGCACCGATCTACTAGTTGAATCAGATATTTTCGTTCTTGTACTATTCTTGATGTAGCCACGCACAGATGCATCACGTGTTTCTGCATGGCTTTGGTGATTGATCGGCACCCACTTAAACTTCTGACCTCCAATAATAATTATGCCATCAGCATTATGTCTTCCTCTCGTATCTGAAGTTCCTGAAACTGGTCTCTCATCACTGCAACGAATTACATTACCATCACGTGGTCTAGCCCTCTGATCAAACCGATTCCTTTTTTCACGCCATGATTCTCTGTATATAGGCCCTGCATGATCCGATTCTGGCTGAAAATAAGCTGCTGGCCCTGAAGTGTATAGTGCCCAAGGATTAAAACCCCATGGAGAAAATTGAGGATACATAGGAGGTGCACATCCCTGATAAGCCGCCTCCATTGGATAGCACGACTGCTGATCATATGAAGTTTTCCTCCATCGCTCATGACCACCAGATCTATAAGGAAAATTAGAACACTTAACGACTCCAAGCCGATTAGACACATTGTTGGCCTTGAGTGAAGTGTATTTTTCCAACAACATGCTAACTGTCGGCTTTACTTTTTGAGCCTGTTTTCTTCCTCCATTGACTTTGCACACTCTCACTTCTGGATTTTTTGGTTTGACCATCCTCGGTGCAGCACTATGATCAACAACAACATTTTTACCTTGGGTAGATTCGGTCTGATCCGACCGAACAAGAACTTTCATGTTCTTAAAGTCAATCACATCGACAGGAAAAGAATCACTATCAAGTTTCGTGTTAGTATTCTTTGTAAATGTTAATCGTCCGTCATCAACAGCCGATTGCACCTGTCTTCGGAATACATCACAATCATTAGTAGAGTGAGAAAACGAATTGTGCAACTTACAATAAGCTCCTTTACCCAATTCGTCTGGAGGTGGAATAGTATGACCTTCTCTCACCCTAATTATTTTTCCTTGCAACAATATATCAAAAATTATATCACACTTGCTGACATCAAAAGTATACTTAAATTCCTCTTTTCTACCAGGTGTGGGCTTCATAGCAGAACATGCAAAAGGATTAGACTTTGGCACTTGAACCCATTCGGCTACACATAGGTCAATGTCGTCTTCACTAGCCGAATTGTTGTCATAATCTAAAGCATTAGCCGTTTTGTTCTCCTTCTCTTTATCATTAAACTGGCTGTTTTGTTTAATTTCCTTAGTCCGGTTTTCGTGCGCCAAAGCCTTATGAGCATGCGACGTTTGCAACGGAGACCCACTAAAATATGAATCAGCTACCGGCCCGTACGGAACCCCGGTACCGATAGGTTGCAGTGGTGGTGTATAGATAGGTTGCTTCAAATTAGAATTTAAAATGCCACTTCGGTTGTTGCTATTGTAAATTTGTGGAACCGAAGTAGAAATAATAGGAGCAGCAGTATGAGAAACAAAATTACTGGCCGAACTTCTAGCATAATTCTGGCCATGTTGACTATTATTTAAAGGAACGTACGTGTGTTGTGCAGTGCTAGCCGATGTTCCTTGTGTGTAGGTATGATTAGAAAAATTAAATAACCTGCTACTTTCCGGAGTCATTGGCTTCTTCCCAGAATACTCGGTGTTGATTTGCACTAACGAAGGAGCATTAGGAGCTAGTATACTATTTTCAACACCTCTATTATGATTCGTCTTAAATTTCCCAACTGTGCTATCAATTGATTCAATTGCCTGAGTAATTGTACGTCTCATGCTTACCATATCAGAATCAAATTTATTGGCTACGGACATATCAATTAAATGAGCAATATTTTCGGTTGGCTTTTTTACCTCAGCGCCGAGTGTATCGGATGGACTCGGCGTAGGTACCTTCTTGACGACGCGGTTCCTTGTCTTCTGGTATTCAGCCAACCTCAGTTTTCGTTGTCCAGTCATATATTCTTCAACCTCCCGTTCAACCTCGCGCCGATCATCTTCCGACAGTTCGTCGAGTGTAACGGCGATGGTGTTGTCCGGGTCGATGTCACTCCTGTTCTTGAGGTCGGTTGTCATCATATGTGTTCTTGTTCTTCGTCCCCAGCGGAGTCGCCAATTGTGTTGCCACGTAAAATTGCCGCGCAGCACCACGATACCCGTCGTACTTTCGTGACGACGAACGGATGCTTTCCGAGCAAAGCAACAAAGATCCCCTCACTTTCGTGGAGGAGGAACGACCGTTTTTCAGCGCAAAACGGCAAAGATCTAACCAAACCCTAGGGCTGCTAAGGTTCGGCAGTACAAGAACGATAGATAAATAAAATACTTGAAAAGTAGATATGTTGTTTGTTGAATAACGATTGATTGGGGGCTTCTACAATCGGCCGTGTACCTTCATATAGAGAGGTAGCCTGGTCTTTGGCGTACAGGACACGGATCGTTTCCTTGGCATGCAAGCCGAATAAAATATTCCTATCTCTAATTGATCCGGTCTAGTTTAATTCTTTTACCATACGTACAATGTAACAGCAATAGAAATCCTGGTGCACTTCCGTACGTGGCCTTGCTGAAGAGTCTACGATCCACACGCCTGGGTCCGATCGAGGCTTTGCTAGGACTTGTCCATCCTAGGCATGTGTCTGAGCTCAGCTTATATCTGAATCCGGCCAAGACTTGTGCCAGCCTGCTGCTAGTGCATGCAAAACTACAAATATTCACCTTGAATAAATAGCTTCATATGCTTGAGATGGCGCCGTAGTATTTGTGCTAGATTTTGTCAAGCCTGCATTTTGAACTAAACAATAATATATGTCAATCAATACTCTATCCTCGGTCATTCATTTTAATTTGGCCCAAACATACCTAGTAGCCAAATTATACCTTCAACAGGGCCCTTCAGGGAGATGTTCCCAAACCTCTTTTCGATCACCAGGGAGCCAGAGGCTGCGGTGGCACACTTATGCAGGTTTGAGGGGTGAGCTATTCCCTTCCGCCGGGCTTTGGGACAAGTCGAGCGGGTCGAGTGGCTCAACCTGATGCACGAGATTGCCCCGATCCGAGTCTCTGAGGGCCCGAACATCTTGTCCTGGCACCTCGAACCTTCTGGGGTCTTTTCGGCTAGGTCCCTATACCGCAAGTTGTGCCAAGGTCGCCCCCACAAGCACTTCAGCGAGATTTGGGGAATCGCCATCCCATTGAAGGTCCGAATCTTCCTCTGGTAGTTAGTTAGGAAGCGCCTTCCTTCCAACGATAACATCAGACGAAGACATGGACCTTCGAATGGCCGGTGTGCCTTATGTGACGAGTGGGAGGATACCAACCACATATTTTTTGGGTGCTCTCTCGCCAAGTTCCTATGGAGTGCAGGTAGGGAACTGCTCTCTGTATCATGGAACCCCTCATGCTTTGCCGATATCTATAGGCTAGTCCAGGAATCCACGGGTCAAACGCGTAGGGTGTTGTGGATTTGCTGCGCAGCTTTGTGCTGGACGCTGTGGAACACGAGGAATAGATTCTCAATCGAAGGGATCTTCCCCTCTCAGTCGGCTGACTGCCTTTACAAAATGTCTATCTATATGCAGATGTGGAAGCCAGTGGCTAGGAGGCAGGACAAACGAGCTTTGGAGGAGGCGATTGGCAGGATCCGCCAACTCCATGACTCCGTGAGAGACCGAGACTGAGGCCTCTCACACCATCCACCTGCCGATATCTAGGCTAGGTTGTGTTCCCACCCGTCGGTTTGTGGCGGTGGAGATTGTATGTGTAGTCTTTGGGCTACCTGAACTTGCATGTGTGAGTCCTAGAGACTCTGTGGTTTGTACCTGGATCTTAGCCGGATTGGCTTTATTAATTTAAAGCTGGGCTCCGCTCGAGCCTTCCATCTAAAAGTCGGGTTTATTTTAATATTTTAAATTTCATCATGATAAGCCCTTCCTAAGAGATAACTCTTAGTTCATCAATTGCTCTATAGCAATTAGTATAAGATTATGCCATTGGATTCATTTAAAAACACTTTGTTATTGTAATGATTTGTATTACATAATTCGAATTTAAAAAGTGATTTTTGGACAAAGGCATGTCTTAACGAAATAAAACTCATCTTAATGATCCAAAACCGAGGGAGCACTATCGTGTGGTACACGTGATAAGCTACCTCAAACCAACAAACCGAGGGAGCACTAGCACTCAAGAATTCTCAAGACTTGTGTGTATATGCATGCGTGTATTACTAAACTGAAATTTCGAGAACTATGCGCAAGAGATTTTACAAGCCACAACGTTTATCCTGAAACACACTCAGAATGCCATCATATTTTTGCTCGATAGATTGAGTCATTTTCCGTGGAAGAAAATGTTATCCGTTTTTGCTTCATGTAGTTGAGAATTATCAAGAAAGGTAAAAATAATAGACCAATTGAACACTAAATTTACAATTCGCACACGAGGTTTTAATAGTTGAGGGGCACTATAGTGGAGAAAGGAAATAAATAAGACGAGGAAAATATGACAAATCACAAAGGAGAAAAAAATTCAAAATTAAGCCCAATGAACAACAAACTTAAATTGAGCCCAAACGAAGAATGGGGGTCCATTCATAGGCCCAAAATGCCCAAACATTATCCCTTTATCCACTTCAGTTGTAAATTCTCTAAACAAAAAACAATTCACTTCAGTCGTCGCCACGGACCCAAGCGAGCATGGCAGCAGCCGCAGCGACGGCGGCGCCGCCGCCGGCGATGGCCACCGCCGCGCTATCGGCCCTCCTCCGCCGCGGCACGAACCGTAGCCACCTCCTCCAGGCCTCTCGTCGGAGATGCATCTACTCGGACGTGGTCGCGGAGCCGGCGCCGGCGCCGCTGCCGAACCGGAGGCGGGGAGGGCACGCCGGGACGCGCCTGGAGGAGGCCGTGCCGGCCGGGAGGGGAGGTCGCGGGTCGACGCGTGGATCTCCGAGCGGCTGGGCGGCGGCGGCGTCAGCCGCGCGCGCGTGCAGGCCAGCATCCGCGCCGGCCTCGTCGCCGTCAATGGCCGCCCCGTCTCCAAGGTGCTTGCCACTTCCCCCACTTCCTTCATTAGCAAGCTTAGATCTTTCTGTCATTGCAATAACAAATTAGGAAGTTTCTCAAGCATTTTACACTAGCTTAAAACAGAGCGCTCCTGGACCAAAATGAAGTGTGAACTTAATTCATGCTGAACATCTGATGAGAGTATAGGATGGTATACGATTCATAACAGACATACACATACAGCATCACAAATTGTGCCAATTTTGGTGCAAATGCCGAATGTTAGTAACGTTTTTGTTTTTGTTTGTATTGGCCGATCTACGGTTGCTACTATTCTTAAGCTGGTTTGCTCTGCGCTCTGCTTAGTAGGTCTCGCAGACGGTGAAGGGAGGGGACACGGTCAGCTGCACTGTGTCGGAGCTGACACCGCTGAGGGCAGAGGCGGAGGAGATTCCGCTGGACATTGTTTACGAGGACGAGCACCTTCTTGTCGTGAACAAACCGGCTCACATGGTATGCACCGTCTTTTGCAGTGATATGGGATAGTAAGATTTAGTTACCTAGTTTTCTTGTTCTTGGGAATGTCTCGCGTAAGGTTTTATGCAGCCTATTTTATACATAGCTGGACCGTCAGCATGAGACGTGTGAGCCTAATGAGGTTGTCTAGTTATACAAGAAACATAGTGATTAAAAGAACATCCACTAGATAACCACACATATAGTTGGCTAGAAATATCAGGCTATCTGTAAAATCAGTGTATGCTGAAAGGTATCTCGTTCTGCTTCAAATTTCGAGGCTTGTTCCATTCACGTGTTTCCGCTGTTGGTATTACATCGGCATTCTCTTTACAAATTGATTGTATTGTCCTATTAGCAACCTTTTTCCAAAAATTTCCGACCCCCATTCTGTTTAGTTTCGTAAACTCTTACTTCAAGTTTTGTACTCTTAGGGAGGATAATAATTCTTCCATTTTATGTTTTTTTGGAATTTTAGGTTGTTCACCCAGCACCAGGGAACGCAAATGGCACCTTAGTCAATGCTATACTTCACCACTGCAAGATTTCAACTTTTACCTGTTTAGCACGTAACTCAATTGATGAAGAGTGCCCTGAATCTTCAGATGATGATGTTGATGTATTTGATGTTGACCAATTTAATATTGATGAAGTAAGTTCAGAGGTTCGTGATGCTATTGTGCGCCCTGGTATTGTGCATAGACTTGATAAGGGGACAAGCGGACTTCTTGTTGTAGCCAAGGTACTTCCTAATTTGTCCTAACCCCAAACAAAACATTAACACCTTCTCGTACTTGCATTTGACAATAAAATTGCTATTGTTTTTACCATATTAACTTTGATATCTTTTATTTGTACTCATGCTCAATTAGTTTAAGGACTTACATCCAAATCACCTTGTTGACAGGATGAGCATTCTCATGCTCAATTGGCAGAGCAATTCAAGTTGCATACAATAAGTAGGGTATACATCAGTCTTACTTGTGGTGTACCTAGTCCAAATTCTGCCAGAATTGAAGTTCCTATATCTCATGATCCTAACAACCGGATACGTATGGTTGCTGCTCCTGGTTCAGTCCACAGATATGCAAAGCATGCTGCTAGTAGGTGATTCATGCTTTTGACTTGTGCCTTTTCTTTTGTGGTTCCATATACGATGCTGCTTCTCCAAAGCTGTTTGGTTTAAATAGAAGTACTTGGTAAAGCATATATGCTAAAATAACGTTTCTCCATAAAACTCCAAGTTCTTGTAGATGAAATGATATATTGTCCCTAAAGCCAAGTTCTTCAAGATGAACCAGCCTGTGTCATTGTGGTACACTCACAATGAACAAATTATCAACTTAAATCCTTACTCCTTGAGCACATAGCATTAGCTACTGGCAAAGAGTTGAGAAGTGGATACTTTCTGGTTCCTGTAATTGTACATATCTTACTCACAAGAGTATAACATCTCCATATAAATACGGTCCCTATATTTTTATTTTAAAATACTGTATTCTTAATGCAACTATAAAAAAAATCATGCTTGGTTGCTTAGGTAGTTTTTGAGACCAGGTTTTTTCTTTCGAAACTTTGTCAAGACAAGAAATTTATATCTCTATTATGCAACAAATTCTACAGGTATAAAGTAAGAGAGGTCTTATGTGGTGGTGGATCGGCACTGGTAGAGTGGAGATTGGAGACAGGACGCACTCACCAGGTTCGCATTACGCGATATTCTCTTATTTTAAGAAGGGGGCATCACAGTTACAATATTTGTTTGAATTTGTTGTGGCTTAAAAGGCATTTTAATTTCTAACAGCAGTCAGAATTTTGATTTATATACAAAATCATCTCAGTGTGGGGAAATAATACTCAAATACAATCACTTATTTTGTCTTGTTATAATGGTCCTGCACCTGTTGGTTTTCAGATCAGAGCACATGCAAAATATCTTGGGAACCCCCTACTTGGTGATGAAACGTATGGAGGTACCAAAAGCATGGCACTGTCACTTTTGAGAGCCAGAACTCCTTCAATATATCACGGTGATCTTTCAAACCTGGTATCAAAGATAGACAGGCCATGTCTCCATGCTGCATTGCTTGGGTAGGTATTATCCAAGATACGTCTTAGTGACATTCTTTTCGTTTCATTTTTCTTGTAGGATATTTTTCCTGCATTTGACCTTGGTGATTGTTTCTTTTTCAGATTCAAGCATCCTCATTCAGGAAAGGAACTTGAATTCTCGTGTCCTCCTCCAGATGATTTCACTGAGGTACTTGATGAACTGCGTCGTGTTACACCGTCAAGTGATGACCAAGATGGTGCTGTTTAATCGTGCGATTAACGCAAATGGAGAATACATAGAATTTTTCTTAGGATATGGTATGTCTGACCTGAAAGTCTTTGGACCTGTGCCATGTTTGAGCGAGCGAGTGAGTGGCCAAACTGAGTGGCAGGTCGGCAAGCTTTTCAGTGTGTTCGACCTGAGATAAGGACTACACAAAGGAAACAACGAGAAGCTTGAGAAATCTTGACAAGATTAGGGAATGTAGCTTGAGAAATCACACCACTCGCCCACGTCCCCTTCCCACTCCAGTTTGCCGGCAGCCGGAAACTCCCACGCCTCCGTCTCGTTCCTCATCCGTGACTTGTCGTCGTCCTGCCGCTCGTTCCTTGGCTTGGCACCAGCGGGCGACCGGGGACGATTAGGGCTTTGGATTGGATCTTGCAACCGATCCCCTTGTCCATGGCGGCCTTGCCTGGTACGCCTCTTCTTCGCCACACTGCTACATGTGCTGCCGCTCCGTCTGTCACGGCTGGCGCGCCGGCACCGACGACCCTGGGAACAGCGCTCCCGACCCGCGCTTTATGCCTTTCCGGTGGATCGCCCTCGACGAGGCCGACCAAGGCAAGCTGCTCTTGCTGAATACCCGCACCGGCAAGAAGCTGCCGCTTCCTCTGCTCCAGGAATCCGAGTCGGTTTGGTTCTGCAGCAGCTGTATTCGGTTCAAACACACAGGATGCTGAGTCGTTGATCGATTCGAACTCAGCGAGACTACCTGAACCGTGGTTTGCACTCAATCTGCATGAAAACCGAGTACGTCTCGGTCCCTTGTACGCACGTCTATAAGCCACGTAGGCGACAAATTACCCCCTATCTATCAAACGCACCTGCAGCCATGGCCGTGGCAAGCCCAAACTCGCGGCCCCGGTGACTCCATCCACCTCTTGTTCTCTCTTCGCGCCAGGAGCCGCGCCTTGCCTTCCTCTGCCCTAGTGCCGCTCGGTGCCCGGCCCAGGCTTGAGGTCCTCGTTGTAGAGGGAGAATACGAACACCGGCATCCTGGCGCCGGGCTGCGCCGGCGTGCCGCGGTTCCTGGCCATCCGCTTGTAGTCGCCGCCGTTGGGCCAGACGGTCTCAGCGATGGCGAGCCTGACCTCCCCGTGGCCCAGCTTGGCCATCGCGGCGCTCACGGCATCGGGCATTTCGTCAAGCAGGTTGGTGTACGTGAGCCCAGTCCCAGAGTCGACGTACGTGCCTTATACCGCTGTCCAACGTGGCAAAAACCACTATCAAAACCGCTCAGGGGGGTAAATTGTCTGGTTTTGGATAGATAGGGGGGGGGGGGGGGGTGATTTGCTCTAGTTTAAAGATGTGGGTGGTTAATGGCCGAAACCTGATACATAGGGGGGTGATGTAGACTTCTTTCTCGTGATAAGGATCAATCATGGCGGCGGAAGTGTTGCTGCTGGTGGTGGCCTGCTGCTGGTACCGCTGGCAGCGCCGGCAGCTACGAGCAACACGTCAGGCAGCTGGAAGAGGGGGAGGAGCGAAGAAGAGGCTCGGCGGACCAAGGAGGGAGAGTTGGAGGCCCTTGACTGCTTTAAGCCGCCGCCTGCCGTATTACTGAGAGGTCGTCAAACTTTTGTACAAGTTCAAGGCACGCCCTGGATGAACAAGCCACAAGAGAAAAGCTTCAGGAATTTTGGTAGACATGGAAACACAGCTTTAGCATTCCTCTTATGTACATAACTGAAACACGATGTTGGGTGTGGAATAGAATTACTTAGTTATGTTGATGATTGCTTCATGTATGTGTTGCTTGATTATTTAAACCGAAGAACATCCTGTTATACAAACTAGTAAAGTGGCCCGCGCCATGCGCGGGCAACATCTTAGTTGTTTTTAATTACATATTTTATGTGTTACTCAACTATCCTTAGGCATCCACAATATGTTATATTACCAACTAAATTAATTTCTCTACTTATTTATTCAAATATGAAACATAGTAATAAGCAAAGAGTGACCAATATGGGATAACCAATTTTAAGTACTTTATCATGGTTAAAAAATTGCACTAAGTAGGCCATAATAATCGTATAAATAACTTAAATTAAAATAAAACAATATGATTTATTACAAATGAACTAACTGCGTAAATTTAATAATGTTATGGTTCTAATATAGCCATGTGAAGCCCAATCATTAACCAAATATTTTGACATTTAAACTAATGATGTCATATGATTCTGTACAAGTATATAGTGTAAGTAACATCATGCTTTATTTAATATTTTTATTTCAATTCTCATGGCTCATGTAAAATTTCATACTTAAATGGTACTCCCTTCATTCCGAGATGTTTGACACAAATATGTACATATGTATCTACTTCTATTCCAACTAATTTTGTTCGTAAATGGTTCAAAAATGTATGTATATTTGAATAGCACATGGACAAATCTGGTATATGTTAATAATGTTCACAATAATCTTGTTATTCAATATATGAAATATAGGTACTTACATTGTTCTATGAATAATTCCACCACGATATCCATATCTACATAGTACCACTTGTAGCATGTTGCCTTGATGAGGCTTGATTTGCACGTTCCTTGTGAAGAGCCCCAACGGGCAATATACATGATGGACGTTCTCGACATGCCGACGGTACCAGACTGCTTGCTCCTGGTACTCTTGTGTTAGATGTCGTACATAACTCTTGTTAAGACGCCACGACAATGGATATAGATGTGGTCGGACGGAAGGAGCAAGTAGATGGTAAACCTGATCGTGAGTTCATAGGTGATATAATAATATTGACCAAACGTATAGTTGTATACAACAGTAATGGAACATAAAAAATGTCTCATCAGTATTATAAATGCTAACTTCAGCGGCGTCCAGAAACTTCAAATTGGCTACGTATTCTCCGTTCAAACTATAAAAAAGGGACATAATGACATTAATCATATATTTCCTACTATCCACGCGTGATATTAAAATGCGAAACGTTTGGTTAGTGGATGCTTGCATTATACTTTTAGTCAGCACACATGAAAATAAAAATAAAAGAAAAAACAGCAGCAGAGGAAATGATGCATGCAGATCTTGATGACACTACTGTACGACATAATTCCTAGATATATGACATGAACAAATATTTATGTATTCTAAAATCTATAATATAATGAGAATTGGTCATGCCTATTTTTTGGTCAAAACTGTTTTAAAGGGAAGGTGAGATCAGATTTAAATGGAATAAATATAAACTTAACCACAATGCTCAATAAGTCATGCTCGGACATGATCAGGATTAATACGACAACTTTTTATAACCAATGAACAAAGACTATCATATACTCAAATCACCAAGGGTCGAAATAAAATTATAGTCATATATAACGCAGATTTTTTCTCTCCATGTTACCTAAATAAGATCTGGATCATAAGAACTAAGTTGAATAAATTTTATTACTGATCTAACCGATGAATTCATGCTCTTCTAGCTGGAGGCAAAATGTGGTGATGTGTATAAATTCTCACGCGCAAATTTTCCAGTGATATGATAATATTGTCCAAACTGATAAGTAATAATTATATGGAGCAGCAAAAAAATACGTTGATGTGTATAGGTCTCAACATGCACAATACGGCGATATGGTAATATTGTCCATATGTTCTAGTAGTAATATTATATGGAGTAGTAAAGAAACAAAAAAACTGATACGTCAATAATATAAATACTAACTTCAAACTGGTCACTACTCCCTTCCAACTAAAGAAGGAGATAAGTTTATATGTATCTTAATTTTCCTACAATCTGCGTGTAATTAAATAGCATGACAGCCCAATAGGTAAATATTTTTTCTTCAGAAAGCAACTCAAACCTAACCTTATTATGTTTCCTATATATAATGTTCGTGATACAACTGTCAGTTCGTACCTCTACCGTACCCGATGCATGAGCAAATCTTCTAGCCGGAACCGCCTCGTGCATGAGGCAATTCTTTTTTGCATCTAATCGGCAGGTTACAACCTGAGGACGTCCTGCGCCACTGATGCCATCCAGCCAGCGATATATACCGCATCCAGTAGCATGAAGAGCGAGGAATCAAGATGGATTTCTTATATATAAGTATTCTAGCAATACGTACATAAAATTTTTGCATGTCAGCCACAATGGATGCTAGATTTTTTACTTGATATAAATATTCTCAGTGACAATATGGTCATAAATAGTATATTTGAAGTTTACCATAGACTTTCGACCATGTCGCTAAATTGATTAATGCATGTCTATATCTTAGCGATTGATCATCCCATGCTTAATTTCGTTGGGGCCTATCAAAAATTTAGAACTGTCATTATAGATGAGAATAAATAAATAATGCAGAAATACATCTGCCATCTTCAAAGGCCGCAAAGCTACCCTGATACCTAAGCACCGTATAGATTAGAATATTCCTACATGAAGAATACGACCCGAAGCATACCTTTGCACATGGAAGAGCATCAGCTGGTGGCGTCCCAGTCTCAGCATAAATGACTGATCCAGCCTTGAGAACGGAGGACCGCCATTAGACTTTCGACCATGTCGCTAAATTGATTAATGAATGTCTATAACTTAGCGATTGATCATCCCATGCTTAATTTCGTTGGGGCCTATCAAAAATTTAGAACTGTCATTAGATGAGAATAAATAAATAATGCAGAAATACATCTGCCATCTTCAAAGGCCGCAAAGCTACCCTGATACCTAAGCACCGTATAGATTAGAATATTCCTACATGAAGAAGACGACCCGAAGCATACCTTTGCACATGGAAGAGCATCAGCTGGTGGCGTCCCAGTCTCAGCATAGATGACTGATCCAGCCTTGAGAACGGAGGACCGCCATGCGGTAAAAAAGCAACGATCCACCGGCAATTTGCATGGAAGAGTTTGGACTGGAAGAATTCACAGATTTCAGGATTGCTTAATTCCTTGCATCCTGCCTGTTATGCACGTAAGTAATCATGCGCAGGTCAGCAAATTCATGGATCGATCAATCTTGCATGCCCACATGGTGTATGTATGAGCCGATCTGTAATAAGGAGATGAATATCCGCGCGAGACGACCTCTAAAAATCGGAATACGGCGGCAGGCGGCGGCGGCAGCAACACACGTACGCCAAGGATTATTGACCTTAATTGCAACTTCCATGCCCGAGGTCTTCTCTTAGTTCGGTGCAAGATCGGAATACGGCGGCGGCAACATGCGCGTACGCTGGGGATTGCTAACCTTGCATGCGCCAGGAAGTGGTGGGTAGCGGAAGTGCTCTAGGACATGCATGCTTCCATTGCTTGCTTTACATGCATCATTGCATTGATCTAGGAAAGCTAGCTCCAGCGTCAAGGAACCTAGATGCGATGGGCCGTCTGTCAAAATAGCAGTACCGTATATCATGTATAGCGTCAGGTTTAGGTTTCAATTAGCGTCAGGTTTCAGAGTCCTGTACCGAGTTCATCTAGAAGTCCTATACCTGTACGCATTGTGTAATTGCTAGATGCCGCACAGCATCATCCAGTATAAATACAGAGACGCGGCTCGATGTGTATCATCGAGTAGAAACGCTTAAACCTAATTTTACATGGTATCAGAGCCACCTCTTCCTAGATCCGATTCCTCCACTACCGATCGAACAAAATCAACCCGCCCACCCTCGCCGTGATGTCGAGTTCTTCTTCGTCGCCGCTGGGTGCGCCCCCGTCCGACAAGCTCACCAGGACGAACTTCCCGCTGTGGCGGGCGCTGGTTCTTCCTGCCATCCGAGGAGCTCATGCGATGGGGCTTATTGACGGCACCGATGCTGCACCAGCGAAAACGGTGTCCGCCGAAACTGCAGACAAGACGCCGGTTATGGCGCCAAACCCGGCCTATGCTGCGTGGCTCACCAGGGACCAACAGGTCCTCAGCTATCTCGTGAACTCCCTCTCGCCGGAGGTTCTACAACATGTTCTTCGGCTGGATCATGCGGCTTCCGTTTGGAAAGCCTTGGAGTCCATGTTTGCCTCGCAGAGTCGCTCGAAGCTTACAAACCTTCGGATAGCGATTGCCAATACTAGAAGAATCAATTTCACAACCACGTCCGCGTTCTTCGCCAAGATGCACAAGATCGCCGACGAGCTCGCCGCTGCCGGTAAACCGGTCGACGAAGACGAGCTAGTGTCCTTCCTCTTGGCTGGTCTCGGTCAGGAGTACAGCAGCCTGGTTGGTGCGGTTGGTCTGATGACCACACCAATCACAGCGGACGAGCTGTATGCTCAAGTCCTTGCTCAAGATGAGCGTGATCTGCTGCATGGCACAAACAATGGCGGCCAGTTTGACACTTCAGCAAACGCCGCGATGCGCTTCCGTGGTGGTGGATATCGCAACCGAGGGAGCCGTGGCGCCCAGCGCGGCGGCTACGGCCGTGAGCGTGATGGATATGGGCGTGACCAAGAAAGCTATGGACGTGATCGGGACGGCTATGGCCGTGACCGTGCTGATCATCAACCCCGCAACTCAAACCGTGGGGGTGGCCGTGCTCCTAGTGGAAGGGGGCGTGGCCGTGGTCGTCGTCGTCGCACCACTCCTTGGGTCGACGTTACCTGCCAGATATGCCACCGAGAGGGTCATCCAGCTAATGATTGTTGGTACCGTTGGGACGACCATGATGATGATGATACGGCTGATGACAAGGAGGTGCATGCTGCATCATATGGTGTCGATACCAACTGGTATTCCGACACCGGCGCCACACACCATATCACTAGTGAGCTCAATAATCTTGCTGTCCGTGACAAATACAGAGGTCGTGACAAGGTGAACACCGCAAGTGGAGAAGGTATGGATATTTGCCACACTGGTCATTCAATATTTCATACCCCTGTTCAAAATTTGCATCTCCGAAATATTCTTCATGTTCCTAATGCATCAAAAAATCTTCTTTCTGTGCATCGTTTCACATTTGATAACAAAGTTTTCCTTGAATTTCATCCCTCCTTCTTTTTGATCAAGGATCAGGTTACGAAGAAAATCATTCATAGAGGGAGGTGTGTTGGCGGCCTTTATCCACTTATTTCGTCCTTGGTCCCTTCCAGGAGTCAGAAGCATGCTTTTGTTGCCGCCAAACCATCTCATGATATGTGGCATAGTCGTTTAGGGCATCCCGCAATTGCTATTGTTAGTCAAATCATTAGTAAAAATAAGCTTCCTTTTGTTAGAAATTCCAGTATTCAGTCTATTTGTGATTCATGTCAACAGGCTAAGAGTCATCAGCTTCCTTATCCTGTGTCCACCAGTGTATCTACTAGTCCCCTTCAGTTAGTCTTTTCTGATGTATGGGGTCCTGCTCCTACCTCTGTTGGACGTCATGATTACTATGTAAGCTTTATCGATGATTATAGTAAATTTACCTGGATATATCTTCTCAAAAAGAAGTCTGATGTTTTCTCTGCCTTTATTAACTTCCAAAAATTAGTTGAACGTAAGTTAAATCGCAAAATTCTTACGGTTCAATCTGATTGGGGAGGAGAGTATGTTAAGCTTAATGCTCTCTTTCAAACACAAGGAATTTCTCATCTTGTGTCTTGTCCACATGCACATCAGCAGAATGGTGCCGCAGAACGAAAACATCGTCATATAGTTGAAGTTGGTCTTGCACTTCTAGCACATGCATCCATGCCGCTAAAATTTTGGGATGAAGCCTTTCTTACAGCCACGTATCTCATCAATATGCTCCCTAGTAAAGTTATTAATAATGACACACCTGTTCATCGTCTCCTCCACACTACACCTGATTATAAATCCCTTCGCGTTTTTGGGTGTGCTTGTTGGCCCAATCTTCGTCCTTACAACAAAAGAAAACTTGCTTTTCGATCTAAGCGTTGTGTGTTTCTAGGGTATAGCCCCATGCACAAGGGAGTTAAATGTCTTGATGTCTCAACTGGACGTGTCTATATCTCTCGAGACGTTGTTTTCGACGAGTCCGTTTTTCCGTTTGAGCATCTTCATCCAAATGCCGGCGCCCAACTTCGAAAGGACATTATCTTACTTGATGCTTCTCTTCGCAATTTTGAGCATGGGGGCGAAATTATTGATGACTCTTTGATGGCTAATCCTACTAACAATGTTTTTGAGGTGCTACAGGAAACAGAAAGAAATACTGAGCAAAACGGTGCAAATTCACCTCAAAACAGTGCTCAAAATAGCGTACAAGAGAGTGCAGAAGAAGACAGCATGGACACGGAGAACAATGGAAATTTTTCAGATGAATTCGCCTCTGGCGCCTCTGGCGCAGACGCGGATTCTGGCGTGCGGCAAGCGACGCCGACCGGATCCTCTACGCCCTCTGGCGCGCATGTGCAGGATTCGCCCACAGCAACACCCCAGACCACACGGAGTGCTGAATCTCCTGTGGCAGAAATTGACAGCAGCGCTGCAGGCCATGCAGGTTCGGCTGCACATGGTGGCGTTGGAGGCCATGCAGGTTCGGCTGCACATGGTGGCAGTTCAACTTCTGCGCCAAGTGCTCCTGTAAACAGAGCTGTGCCACCTCCTTTAAATGTGCAAACACGACGTTCCAAAGGTATTGTTAAGCCAAAAAAATATACGGATGGCACAGTAAGATGGTGCTTGTCTTGTTCTTCAGATGAACCAACTAATCTGCAGGATGCGTTGGAAAGTACGCATTGGAAACATGCTATGGATGAAGAACACCGTGCACTTGTGGAAAACAAAACGTGGCATCTTGTTCCTGAAAGGTATGGAACAAATATTATAGATTGCCGTTGGGTTTATAGAATTAAAAAGAAAGCAGATGGTTCGATTGACAGATATAAAGCAAGGTTGGTTGCTAAAGGTTTTAAACAACGCTATGGTATAGACTATGAGGATACTTTTAGTCCTGTTGTCAAAATTGCTACTGTTCGGCTTGTCTTGGCAATTGCTGTTTCCAGGGGATGGAGCCTGCGACAGTTGGATATAAAGAACGCGTTCTTACATGGTGTTCTGGAAGAGGAGGTCTATATGAGACAGCCGCCAGGGTATGAGGATAAAAACCGGCCGAACTATATTTGCAAGCTTGATAAGGCTTTATATGGATTAAAGCAAGCACCAAGAGCGTGGTATTCTCGCTTAAGTTCTCAGTTGACAGCCTTTGGTTTTGTTGCGTCGAAATCTGACACCTCTTTATTTATCTATCACAAGTCCAATATCACCATCTTTATGCTTATCTATGTTGATGATATTATTGTTGCTAGTTCATCTCAAGCTGCAACAGATGCTTTAATGAAGGATTTGAGCAAGGAATTTGCTCTCAAGGATCTTGGAGATCTTCATTTCTTTTTGGGCATTGAAGTGAATCAAGTAAATGATGGACTTGTGTTGAATCAAGCTAAGTATGCCAAGGATATTCTTACTCGTATGGGCATGTCGAACTGCAAAGGTTCTCCTACTCCTATGTCATCTTCAGAAAAAATTACTGCTCATGAAGGAACATTGCTAGGACCGGATGATTCTACCAAATACAGGAGTATGGTTGGTGCTTTGCAGTATTTAACTCTTACCCGACCTGATATTTCTTATGCAGTAAATAAAGTCTGTCAATATTTACATGCTCCCACTACTTTGCATTGGACTGCTGTGAAAAGGATTATGAGATACGTGAAACATACTCCTAGTGTTGGACTAACTTTTATGAGATCACAGTCCACATTGATAAGTGCCTTCTCAGATGCTGATTGGGCAGGTTGTTTGGATGATCGAAGATCCACTGGAGGGTTTGCTGTTTTCTTTGGGCCGAATCTTATTTCTTGGAGTGCAAAGAAACAACCAACAGTGTCTAGATCAAGCACGGAGGCTGAATATAAGTCTCTTGCAAATGCTACAGCTGAAGTAATCTGGGTTCAGTCGTTGCTTGAAGAACTTGGAATCAAACAACAACAACCACCATGTTTGTGGTGTGATAATTTGGGAGCTACATACTTGTCAGCAAATCCTGTGTTTCATGCAAGAGCCAAACACATTGAGATAGACTTTCATTTTGTGAGAGAGAGAGTTCTCAAGAAAGTATTGGAGATTCGGTTCGTTCCTTCAAAGGACCAAGTTGCCGATGGATTTACCAAGCCTCTCCCAGCTCGCATGTTTGAAGAGTTCAAAAATAATCTCAACTTAAGAGCGTTGTGATTAAGGGAGGGTGTCAAAATAGCAGTACCGTATATCATGTATAGCGTCAGGTTTAGGTTTCAATTAGCGTCAGGTTTCAGAGTCCTGTACCGAGTTCATCTAGAAGTCCTATACCTGTACGCATTGTGTAATTGCTAGATGCCGCACAGCATCATCCAGTATAAATACAGAGACGCGGCTCGATGTGTATCATCGAGTAGAAACGCTTAAACCTAATTTTACACCGTCGTGAGTTCGTGACGAACAAACAAAGTAAAGGAAAATGATGATGGGATACCGGTTGCATTATTTCTGTTGTAATGGCAATGGTGAGTAATTTTCGACTTAAGTCTAATCTAATGGTTGAAAATTTACGGTTAACCAAATAAACGATCTGATGTTTCTGATTAATGTGGGATTTTCTAATGGATTTCTCTAATTTCTGGTTAGCCCATAATGTACTTTTAATATATAATAGATGGAACTGAATCCGTAGGTTGTTGAATTTAGTTACGTTGTACAGTTGTACTCCATCGAGCTGGAGCTGGTTCAAGCGTTTTAGCCCTAATGATCATAGAAGCCATGCATCTCTAAATCTTCCCGCCTGCTGGTTCAGCGCTTCAGGCCGGGGCATTTGATCTTCTGTTTCCAACAAGGATCGCCGAAGGTCTCCAGATCCATCAGCCACTCTACCTCTCGGACTGCAAGATGCTGGTCACTAATGCTCGATCCACAGGTCCCTTGGAGCATAAGGCCGCAGGTCGCCCAAATTCAGTCCAGCCAATCCTTCGCTGCAGATAGAATTTGGAACATATACAAGAAGATCAACATCAAAGCTATTATCAAGCTAGAATTGCACCCAAACTTCCAAAACAGAGTGTGCTTTCCTAGATGTGTTCATAGGGACATCTGTTATTGCACTTTGTGCTTAGCAGGAAACAAATTTCCAACGATATAAAATGTGAGAAATGAGGTCTGGGTGGAAATATCCTCTCCGGCAAAACAAAAAACTCTACACTTCTGATAGAATGACACCCCAATGAAAATAATTACAACAGTGTACTATGTTCTATTGGTTGAAGGAGGTGAAGCTCACATGGAAAGCATATTTCCGTGTTGAATCGAACAACATAAAAGCGACGCATGGATGCCAGCTCTATTAAGTTAGCACACAAATGTATAAAAGTGGTCCGGGGATTTATCCAACTAAAGTTCTGTTTCGAACCTCTCGTTAAGAGAAAATCAGATGAACGACAAAAAAGTAATAAAGAACTAAAAGAAAACACAACATATCTTGAGAAATTGGAGCCAAGCTAAAAAAAATTAGATAAAGGGTATATATTAATATCACGAAGATACCAATTACACCCAGTCTCTGCAGCAACGCATTGCCCTAATGGCATTACGGATGCACACAGCCGAAAAAAGAAAGAAGAATTACATAAAATAAAAGTCCCGCTATAGCGAACAAATCCTTGTAGCAGCCACGCTAACACTACCAAGACAACACCAGAAGTCCAACCCCTCCAAAAGCGACGCTTCCAAGAAGAAAACAGTGCACATGCACTGTCGTCGCCTGATCAAAGATCTTAGGTTTTCACCATGGAGAAAATCCTCACCCGCAAAACAATGTCTTCAACAAGACCATTGCCAGGCACAACCAACAAAGGCCAGACCTTGGGTTTTTACCCTGCAAGGTGAGACTACGAACTTCTCCTGTGATGTCACCCCCACGAACAGTCGCTACTACGAGTATTAGCACACCAAGCCAATTTCTCGTCGCCACAAAGAATCCAACCACATCGTTGGTCCTCATATCCCAACTTTCATGTCCTTCTCCACATCCGACTTCACCATTGATCATAAAGATATATCACATGGTGGTAACAGACATTAGAGCTTCGCGACGCTCCCTCTGAAACCAAACGGCCAGAAAAAACATGGGTACGCCCGATCGAATCCCATCCGATCCAGCAATCTTCAGGCATGAGACGCCCAATGGAGTTCGCTGGCGGAGCCTTCTGGAACTCGACACTCCGGCCAAATCAACGAGGACACTCATCCAGCAGATCTTCGTCTTCGCGCGGGAGAAATCTAAAACCGCCACCTTTATTCAAAGCCAGGCCAGTAGCCCCCACACATCCAGCCTTCACCGGCCGCCCGACCCACCAGAAGAGACCGGAAGATCAAGTGCGACCCTGGTCGCCACGTCCTTAGGCAGCAGAACGAGCCGTGCCACGGGAGGAAGAGGATCCGGCCACGTCGAGCATCGCTGGACAGCCGCCGCTTCACCACCGCAACACCACGCCGCCCGCGCCGGATCGACGCAGCACCGAAGCCCTATGCTCCCCGCCGGTTTCCGCCTCTCCGCGCGAAGAGGAAGAGTGGAGGGGGGCTGTTCTTGCCCTCACCGCGGATTTGACGGCAAGGGTGCCGCCACCACCGCCAGCGCCGGCGCCTGCGGCGGCTAGGTTTTCTTGTGGAGAGTTTGGATCGCCCTCGGAACCGCTCGCGCGAGCGGCCGAGGGGCGCGAGAGATAGAGTACCTAACAAATCAATTTATCGATGTGATCCTTCCTTCCTTCCTAAATAGAGGAATTTAGGCGTCGATCGCAGAAAATCAACTCCATAACTGTAAAAATTTATAAGAAACTTAAGCATCACATCGCATAACACGAAATCAACAGATTTCAGTATGATGTGCCTCACACGCGGTTCTAGGTCCGACCGGTCTTCGGTTCCTGCGTGACCACGGGGACAAGGTTAATAAGCAGATACACGACCTGGAAGGTGAGCGAGCTCGTGTTATGGATCGTCTTCCTTTAAACACGAGATATCGACGAAGGAATGTAGCAACTAGAAATATCATTAATTACACAACATACAGCTACAAGGTGGCTACCGAGCACCATTATAAATGCAACTACAAATTATCTTCTCGGCTGAATTAAAATAACTGAAGATAGAGGCATGCAGCAATATACAGGTCCTGTTCCAGCCGACAAAAGGCATAGTCTCCCATGCCACGAGACCAATATCGATCGCATACAGGAATGCTCTGCGTACTTCCGCCTTCATAGCCTGAATCTTCGTAGCTACAATCTAAAAATTGTTGAACGGATAAAGAAACTAACTGTCTATTGGTGATGAAGTGGGCACTTTCTATGACGGCCGCCGCAGCAAATATGCCCAATGTACAAACTGAGCACGTGGGAGAAGCCTGTCACCTAGCATGTTGGTTTACTCCAATTTCTCACCTAAACATTACACATATACTAGTATAACCGAATAATAACAAGTATATAAATAACCATGTTGCAAATGAAACCAGCCGGGTCTATATATATAGAAGCTTTCCTCCTATTAAATAATGAATGGAGATACACGGAGATAACCCTGAGCATTTAAGAACTTGAGGTACATAGAGCATGATAAAGTCTTAACTGCATGAGTACATCATAAAATTGTTGTCGGTAAAAGCCAATATGACCTGTTCCAATAAATTAGTCATTATAACTTTGTGGTAAGCTTATCACACTTATTTGATTTCATCTAGTTCTTGTTTCAATAGGAAAGGGAAGACACCACATAACATGACCAGATATATGCAGAATGCATGAGGGAAAAAACTGATCTCGTTCTACACTGGCCTAAACAAGGAAATATCTGACATCACTTCTGTATGATACAAGGTATGGGCTATTTTTTTAATAATACATTTTTAAATTAATTTCGACAAATATTACGCAAATCCACGAATTTGCATAAATAATAAAGCCTCGGCTTCCTCTAAGCCGATAAGGGCCTATCGGCATGGGCTGGGCCGATTAGGCTGTCCGCCGATGCCCGCATCTGCAGAGCACCCTGTCGGCACCGGCTAAGCTGACTGCACCCTGTCGGCCCCGGCTAGGCCAGGTAGACCTGCTCGTCCCTAGCGCAGCCGACCAGGCCCAGTCGGCTGTTGCTCGGCCGACTGCTGCATGGTTTTTTGCTAACTCGATATTTTTCACTGTATTTCCTCCGACACCGCCTGTTCCCTCCAAATTATTCCCGCCAAATGTGTTCCAGCCATTTTTTCCGCCTTCTTCTCTCCCGCCTGTTTCTCCCGCCAAATTCGAAACGAAGAAGACCGGAGAGAGAGAGAGAAGCGAGGAGGAAGAAGAAAGCCCAGTCGGTGGCCCTATCCTGCGACTAATCGGCCTTGGCTAGGCCGATATGCTTGTCGGCTTCGGCGTGGCCGATTAGTGTCCACGCGTGACCCGAAAGGGTTGTCGGCCGCAGGTCTGGCCCGCCATGCCACCTGCTCGGCTTAGCCAAGGACGATAAGGTCTAATCGGCCCAGCCCAGGCCGATAGGCTCTTATCGGCTTAGAGGAAGCAGAGGCTGTATTATTTATTTAAATTTGTAGATTTGCGTAATATTTGTCGAAATTAATTAAAAAATGTATTATTAAAAAATTAGCCAAGGTACGGTGCAAGCTAAAAAACGTTGATGGACTGATACAAATCAAAAAGAAAACTTTGTTGTGGTTGGAAGTTATTCTAAGTTCAATATAAGATAGATACCTGCAGGAAAAAAGACTAGCTAGCTAACTCTATGTGTATCAAGTAGTCAAGTTTATGGAGTATATGGAACTGTCGTTGTGAATATTTTTCCGAGAAAAATAATGATTCAAAGTGGGAGGAAACTGGAGCAAAACCAAGGCGACAAGGTGGTGTGCATGGGAGTGTTGGGAATATGTTGACAAGGTGGCAGTGGAATGAATCCACTGCATAAAGAACAAAGGATGTGCCTCATAATTACAACATATAATTTATTGCAGCTATAACTATAACAACTACATTCGCGACTTGGATTTGTTTTGCCACTAACGCTGTAATCGATGAGCAAATGTTCATCAATGTTACTTAATTGTCGACATCATGCAATTTTCTTTTAATAAACATCTGAAATCTGTATCCATTTGGTTATGATTAAATGAAACAACGTTAATATTCATTTGGTCAATGCAATAAATTTTAGACTCTAGGCCTATTTTGTAGGGAAACATGTATATACAAAGGAGGTGGTAGAAACAAGGGAGGGAAAACCGTTATGAGAATAGAAGCACACTAGTTTTTACTAAAACAGTTCATGTAGTTAATAAGAAATATCAGGATAGCTTAATTTTTTATGCTCCCTCAGTAAATACATGACACTTTATGCATTGTCACATGTCCAATCTTGCAATTTCTTTTCCGAAAGCATATCTGAAAAGAACTAAAAAGTTAAGCGTGTGTGGCCCAAAACAATTTGAAGATGGGTGACTGACCGAAGTCCTTCACGGGTGCACATGATAGTTTGTAACCATTATAATTATAAGCACTTTGCCAAGAAAAAAAAATCATGCAACTCTTTGCCAAGAAAAAAAAATCATGCATGCGTGCATGCGGGGCTGGTTGATGAGTGGACACTCTCCATCGAGAGCTCGCAAACATTAAGCAAAAAAGTGGGATCAACTTTATAGATGTTATAGATATATTAGCGTGTACTACACGGGGATAATTTAGAACCGAGCCCCCAAAGGAACAACATCAGTGAGCATGTATTTTTCGTTGTGGGCCAGTGAGAATGTATTTGTTCATACACTCCCAGTAGTCACCCATTATGAGAAGGAATATGATTAGATTCTTCGTGCAGACAATCACATAGCATATGCCAGTCGAAGTCAATTAGGACATGCATGTACAGGTTAATAAATTTCCGCGTGCAGGGATATGGACAGCAACACGTACGCTGTTCTGCTGAAAACTGAATGAAGGAGCATATCTTGAGAGGCAGGGGAGGGGGCTCTCCAAGTTTCATTCTGAAGCTTTCAGGCACTTAACCAGCGAGAAGAGATAACCTGCGGCGTCCCACTCTCAGGACGGTTTGCATAGGACGGCGCCGTGGTCTCTCTTCTGCTTGCCCGATCTCATCTCCCGATCTCATCCTCTTGCATCGGCGCACGACACCGACACGGAGCCACGCGATGCCGGAGATTCCCTTTCGGCCGCCTCATCCTCGTCGCTGAAATCCGAGTCCGTTTGATACAGCAGCTGTATTCGGTTCAAACGCATAGGACGACTGATCGATTCGATTTCGAACTGAGCTAGACTACCTGAACCGTGGTTGCACTCGATCTGCATGAAAACCGTGTACGTCTCGGTTTCTTGTAAGTACGTCTCCAACTCCAAGATCCCAGCTTTTAAATACACGCCACCGATCGCTAGACAATCCAAACTGAGACTGATCGATCGAATCGAGGATCGGCTACTTTACATCTTTCGATCGAGCACCACGAGCGACGAGAGATCGAGCTAGCTTCTCGTCGTGAAAGGATCATGGCGGCGGAAGTGCTGCTGCTGGTGGTGGCCTGCTGCTGGTATCGCTGGCAGCGCCGGCAGCTACGAGCAGCACATCGCGCAACTGGGAGAGGAGGGAAGAGGAGACTCGCATCGACCCGTTCGTCCACATCACCATGGAGGAGGCGCTTGACTGCTTTAAGCCGTCGCCTGCCGTATTTACAGAAGATCAAGCAAGGACTTAACTATGGATAGGCTAGCATATGCCCTTCTTCCATGTAATCATCCTTGGTTCGCCGAAATTTACTGGAATGGAGTTTTTATTATTTGTCATCTCCAATATTTCCCTATGTGTAACTGAAGAGGATTTTTTTATCAGAGAAGGAATTAGTTGATGTTATCATAGCTGAAGATTTGCAAACATGCATAATAAAATAGTTGGAGATTTACAATTACCTTGTTATGATATATGTATGCTGGCTGATTGTAAAACATTGTACTAGTTTTTTTAGGGGTAAAAAAACATTGTACTACTAGATATAAGAAAACTATTTGAACAGAGGGGCCAGAGGCTTAGTGATTCGTTGATCGATTGGGCTGTATTTGCCAACATCATTATCATACGGACTGGAATGTCATTATGTCAACATCATCAACTTGCATGCTTGCAACCACTTACTAGTGTGTAGGTTCAAGCATGAGACAATATCACTCCGCACACATATTTGTGAAAAGTAGACGAAACGACGGGCGCGGCAATGCTGATCTAGTGGAATCCCTACTACCCAAAGTGATTGGTTCACTGCAGTCATTTGGCCACATGATCTGATCGATCTCTTTCAGGACGTCCTCCTTGCTAAACATGCCGATGGACCGCAGGTGCGACGCCTCGTCGCTCGACCAGGCACCGTCGTTCTGCGCCGCGATGAGCAGCGCGCAGGACATGGTCCTCCAGTTGGAGTTGGCGACGAGCTTCACCTGGCGGTCGTCCAGGGTCGCCCCACCGTTGAACCACGCCGCGCCACTCTGGCGAATCGACTTGAAGCGCAGGGACTCGCTGATGCAGACTCTGAGTGTTGCCAGCGCCTGCCTCGCACCCACGTCGGCGTCGTCCCAGGTCCGGTTCGTCGCCCTGAACCGCGCGAGCTCGGCGATAGCATCAATGACGGTATGGTAGCCAACGCGGAGGTCCTTGAGGTGCTCGTGGCCGCGGCCGAGGAGGCTGGTGTAGTCGTCGTCGAAGCTCAGCCTCGCCCCGGGGGTGAGGCCGTGGAGGTCGTCGCTGCGGCAGGCGTGCCAGGTTCCGTCCTGGTTGGCGAAGCGGGGGATGCGCAAGTTGTCTCCTCGCACTCCGAGGATGATCTCGTCGGAGCCGCGCCCTTGCAGGTGGTGGTGGATCCAGCGTCGCGGCGGACCATCGTTGGTTTCTTCGGGGAGGAGGATGTGCGAGTACAATCGGTTGTTGACCGCGTCGTAGGGTACGTCGGCAACGCTAGCGACCAAGACGAAAGAATGTTGTAAGAGATAGCCAGTGAGATCAATCGAAAACGTTGACGAAAAGAATTAATCGAGCAGTAATTTACTGTGTTTAATTAATACGAAAAGATGGACGCTTACTCGTCCGGACTGAGAGCAGGATCCCTGCTACAGAGCACGACCGTCGAGAGGTTGGCCACTAGGAGCACCACCCCCATTGTCGAAAGCTTTGGAAGAGACGACATTGTTGATTGATTGCTTGAGTTGTGTGTCGCCGAATGAGTAGGCTAGCTGCTTATAAATCCTGGAAGCGATTTTGTGGTTAGAGTGTAGTTAGTTCATGCCAACTGTATGCTAAAATTAGGTAACGATGCATCCAAGTAGCACCGTACTAGTCTAGTACAGGCTGCGGTAGGGGATTCATGTATTCGTATACTTGTATGACTACAGCGTGTGGGTCGCATACAATGGTTGCAGTAAATCATGTAAATGAGCTTCACTAACTGTAGGGTGGTGCAGGTGCGTGCACTTTGAACTTCCTTACATACTCATTCCTTTTTAGATTTTAATTCGCGGGATAACTGGATGGGACAACACGTTCATGTGATTCCTCGTGCGTCATATTCTTTCCTTTTTCCTATTTTTTCTTTTTCTGTCCTTTTTATTTGTCGTTCATTTCATATTTTATCTGTTCATTTAACTTTATTTTTTTCGTTTGCTTTTTATTAAATATTTTTTCATGGTTAAAAATTGTATCATGGTTTCCTTTTGAGAAATCTAGTATATAACATATTAACGTGTTCAAAAAATTATTCACGGGGTTTAATATATACTACCATTTTAAATACTTAATTATGGTGTTTGAAAAATATGATCATGATGGTTAAAAAGGTCATTGTTCACAAAGATATTTGCAAACATGATTCAGAAAAATTTCACACGTTATTTTTTTGACTCGTTAACACTAGGGAAAACCCCTACTGCGTCAAAAACTTTTATAAAAGGATAGGGACATAATTACATCATATGAGGCCATTGTTATGAGGGGTTCATAAAGTATCTAGCCAAGTTTGCATACCCTCCCTCAAACTAGGCCTCGCCCTATGCAAATTAACAGTAAAAGTATTTCTAAAGAAACGATACAAAGTTGTACATCAGGCATTTGATTTCTGAGTATAAATCCATTTCTGTGATCCCAAATGCTCCAGAACCCTGTAATGATTATTTCCATGAAGAAAGGGAGTGAATATCTTTGTCTGACCTCTTGTATCATGTCCTTGAGCTCGAGGTCTCCATTCCATTCAATTCCAAGTGCCCACCAGAAGCTTTGACTGAAACTGCACTCAAAGAACAAGTGTAGCAATGTTTCTACTGGACAAGTATCGCATAGGATGCAGTCTTTGTATTCTACATAGAAGTGTTTATGTGCCATTAGATCCTTGGTGTTCAGTCTATTATATAGCAATATCCAGATGAAGAATTTTTGTCTTGGTATGTTGCATGTTTTCCAAATGTCTAGTATCGTCTTATGCGTCAGATGAATGCCCACTAACGTTCTGTAGATCTTCTTAGCAGTAAAAATTGGCCCACTGTCGAGAGTCCAACTTTCATGCTCATCGTCATGTTCAATATCATTGATATCATTACGCAGCGAATGTAACTCTTCATGTGCAACAAGGGATAATGTCAGGTGAAACATCTCATAGACATCTGAATTGTTTGCGGGAATAACATCTTTCATGGATATATTCTCATTCCGGGCAAAGGAATGAAGGTGTGGGTATTTGTGTTCCATGGTTTCAACCTGCCAGAAATCAGTCCATAATGAGATAGATTGCCCACTGCCAATAGAGCAAGTTGTGATATCTTTGTATTTATCGAAGTATTTCATGCACTCTCTCCACCAGAAGGATCCCTTAGGCGTAGTAGCATGTGGTGCTGCAGAATTGCTATAGTATGCTTGCCATATAAGATTTACCCATAGAATGTCCATATGATTATAGAACTTGTGTAAGTTTTTCATCAGTAGCACTTGGTTCTGCAGTCTTAAGTTCAGAACACCAAGACCACCTTGCTCTTTGGGCCTGCATACTAGCTCCCAACTAGCGAGACAAGATCCGTGCTTTTGTATATCGTTTCCATTCCATAGGAACTGCCTCCAACTTTTCTCAAAATGTATTAGGATTGTAATAGGAACTTTAAGGGAGCACATAGCAAACATAGGAAGAGATGCCAATACCAAATTTAACAAGGTGAGCCTTCCAGTATATGATAAGAGTGACGAGATCCCAGTTAACATTTTATCCAGTCTAGTGACAACTGGCATAAGGTCATCGGCATAAGGTCTCTTGTAGTTCCTAATGGGAGCAAAAGATATGTGAAAGGTAGTCCCTCAGTCCTGCATCCAAAATCAGCAGCCAATTTTTGGGCATAATCTATATCGACGTTAATAGGCACTAGTATTGTCTTGTTGTAAACCAGTACATTCACTGAGCTCCGTCAATAATTTTTTTTAGTGTTTCTAATTGAACAGTATCAGCAGGCATAATAAGTAGAGTGTCGTTGGCATATTGAACAATTGGATATTTCTGCCCAAAATCATTATCAACTGGTAGTCTTAGGTCTCCTCTACTCCATGCCTCATTTACCACTGATTGGAGAAGATCGTCTATGTTCACAAATAACAGTAACGAGAGAGGGTCTCCTTGGCGAACTCCCCTTTTACAACATTTTTTTCCTCGAACTCCATTTAAAAGTTTATCAGTGGAGGCGGGGTTCAGAATTTGTTCCACTAATGAGATCAATTTTGGTACAAAACCTTTTGCTTTTATCATAGCAATGACTACATTATATTCAATCTCATCGAAAGCTTTTTTGAAGTCGTCGATCTTCATGATGATAATGGGCTTCTTAGACTGATGACATGTACATGTAATCAAAAGTCCATCCCAAACTATCTTGAATGGTTTTGCCCTTGAAGCCATATTAATTCTGATGGAGTATTGGGATGATTTCTTTCTGCAACATGTTTGCCATAAGCTTGGTCAAGAGTTTCAGTGGTAAGCTAACCAAATAGATGGCTCTGAAGTCGTTCATTGTTTCAGGATCATTGCATTTGGGGATTAGAGTGATAAATGTAGTGTTGATGGCTTGCATATTAAGAGTGGGATCCTAAAATCATTCATGGTTTTCATAGCAAGTTCAAGGTCCAAAAAACATACATGCGGTTCAAAAATACTTCCAAGAGATTCCAAAAATATTCACGTGTTAGTAGATATTTTCACGGTTCCAATAAAATGTTCACGTGGTTCGCTTAGGGTTTAAGTAAATATTTGTGGGGTTCGAAGGAAATGTTCATGGTTATAAAAATATTTGTTCGTGGTTTACAAAAATATTTGCATGGGGTTTAAGAAAATGTTCACATGTTAAAAAGGAAATCATGAGGTTTCTAAGATATTGTAGGGCGTCCCAAAAAGTTATGGTTTCAAAAACATTCGTGGGTTTACAATAAATATTTTCACATAATTCAATAAATGTTCACTCGTTTAAAATATTTTCACAGGTTGGAATAAAAGGTTCACCTTTAGAATGTTCATTTGTTCAAAAAAATCATCGCTTCTAGATTATTCACCGTTCTAAAAAAAATACCTCACATGGTTCTAAATTCGGGTTTATTAAATAAGTATTCTCTATTGTTCAGAATATTTTCATGATTTTTATTAACTTCTCGTGGTAAAGAAACACTCACTGCGTAAAACAATACTTCTAGAGGGTTAAAAATATTCACAGTTAGAAAAATATTTTAATGGTTTCAATAAAATGTTCACTTAAACAGTTAAATAAATATTTGTGGGATTTGAGAAAATAGTCATGGTTTCTAAAATATTTGTTCATGGTCCACAAAAATAGTTGCGCGGGATTCAAATTATGTTCACATGCTTAGAAGAAAATCACGAGGGTTTCTAAAATATTCTAGGTGATAGGAAAAACATTGAGGGTTCTAGAATATATATAGGTTTGAAACGGATGCTTTCAAGGGATTCAGAAAATGTTCACACGATCAAACATATTTTCACCGGTTCCAATATAAGGTGGCTACGCTGCCACGATTTTACCTACGCTTGCGGGAGAAGGCTCTCTCTAACTCCTCAAAGTGCATTAAATGCACTGTTCAAGATATCTTCCGATATTTCGATAAATCGGCCGATTTATTTCTTCTCAATGTCTGACCGATAAGATAAATCAACCGATTTACCCCTTACCTTGCCTCGATCGATAAGTTTCCGATAAACGATATCCCAACATTATTTAAATGCATGGAAGTTCCACATAACTTTGTCCGGTACACGTACTTAATTAATACAATCCTTCCACCAAATACATACTACTACACGTTCTAGTAAATAGATCAATCAATGAGCTGAGTGGTTAGTGGAATTCGCAGGACCAAACGAGCTCGGGCTCTCTTCCGAGTATTCGATGCATGTACAGGTTAATAAATTTCCGCGAGGGATATATGGACAGCAACACGTACTGCTGTTCTACTGCAAACTGAATGAACGAGCATATCTTCAGAGGCAGGGGATGGGGCTCTCCAAGTTTCTTTCTGAAGCTTTCAGGCACTTGACCAGCGACCAGACACCACCAGCGGCGTCCCATTCTCACGACGGTTTGCTAGAGAAGCATATGAGCACGAGGGCTGCGGCGCAGGACGACGGCGGCACCGTGGCCTCCTCCTCCGTTGTCGCTTGGACTTGGGTATTTAATGAGGAGAACTTAACGGCGTTGGCGAAGACTGGCGCAGCATCCGCGTAGCCCTTACCTCGTTTTCCTCTTGTCACCTCTCTTCTGCTTGCCCGATCTCATATGCCGGCCTGCTATTCTATCGGCGCACCACATAGGTCACGGAGCCACGGGATGCCGGCGATTCCCTTGCAGCCTCATCCTCATCGCTGAAATCCGAGTCGGTTTGGTTCAGCAGCAGCTGTATTCGGTTCAAACACACAGGACGCTGATCGATTTTAACTGAGCTAGACTGCCTGAATCGTGGTTTGCACTCGAGCTGCATGAAAACCGTGTCCGTCTCGGTGTCTTGTACGTCCGTCCACAACCATGGTCCCAGCCTTTAAATACACGCCACCGATCGCATAGACAATCCAAACTTAGACTGATCGATCGATTCCAGGGTGTCGGCTACTTAATTTACGTCTTTCGATCGAGCACTACGACGAGAGATCGAGCTAGCTAGCTTCTCGTCGTCATAAGGAACATGGCGGCGGAAGTGTTGCTGCTGGTGGTGGCCTGCTGCTGGTATCGCTGGCAGCACCGGCAGCTACGAGCATCACATCGGGCAACTGGGAGAGGAGGGAAGAGGAGACCCGTATCGACCCGTTCGGCGACATCACCATGGAGGAGGCGCTTGACTGCTTTAAGCCGCCGCCTGCCGTATATACAGAAGATCAAGCAAGCACTTAACTATGGCTAGCATATGCCCTTCTTCCATGTAATCATCCTTGGTTGGCCGAAATTTACTGGAATGGAGTTTTTATTATTGGTCATCTCCAATATTTCCTTATGTGTAACTGTAGAGGATTTTTTTATCAGAGAAGTAATTAGTTGATGTTATTATAGATGAAGAAATGCAAACATGCATAATATATAAAATCGTTGGAGATTTACGGTTACCTTGTTTTCCAGCTATTCAAGAACCAGTTTCTGAATAACTATTCAGAGCACCTTTTCTGAACTTCCGTTCGTATACTATGTTAACTTCCGGACGGAACTCCCAGATTTTCTGTTTTGCGGACAGTATTTTCAACATAATTTTCCAACCGTTTATCGGAATGACGCAAGCGATATACCGTTGGAAAGGTACTGAAATTGCGCACCTTATTCGTCTTGACAGGTTTTTCAAATTCTTTACAATTTTAAAACAATTTTAGAAATACTACACACAATTTTCGCGAATTCTCCGTTTTGTACTATTTTTTTGCCGCCATTTTCAAACCGCTCGTCTGATTGATGCAAATGATACGCCGTTGGAAAGGTATGGAAAATGCGCATCCTTTTCGTCTTGACGGGTTTTTCAAATTCTGTACGGTTTTTAAACAATTTCAGAAATACTACACTGTTTTCGCGAAGTTTTTCGTTTTCGTACTGTGTTTTGGCCACCATTTTCAAACCGTTTATCGGATTGATGCAAATGATACGGCGTTGGAAAGCTATGGTAAATGCGCATCTTTGCTATCTCTGGTAAATTTTCGAAATTCCCTACGATTTAAGAGCAGATTCGAAAATAAACAATACTGTTTTCTGAAATTTAGGTCCAGCGGATAGTTTTTTGCCAACTACTTCCAAGCCATTCGTCGAAACGTAACAAATGATATGGCGTTGGAAAGATATTGACTAGGCGCAACTTTTTCATGTAGAAATATTTTCCAAATTCAACACGGTTTATTCTTAATTTTAAAAATACGAAAAACAGATAAACAAGACCACATGAGATCAATTTAAAATTAGCACTTTTGTGGTGTTCGAATTGGATGACTCGGCATAGGAGTGACAAAATAGACTCATATCCTTGCTAATTGCACGCGGCGGCGGTCGATTTGGACAAACGGAGCTCATAGCGATGATTTTCATGCGTAGGATTTCCGCCCCACAAAAACAGAGCATCCGAACTTCGTTGTACATGTTGGTAAACTTTCGGGTGTGCAATAGTGAACTTCCGATCGCGAAATTTTTATTCCGTATCGCGCACTATTTTTGTTGTAGTTTTTAAACCGTTTGTCCAAACGATGCAAATGATATACCGTTGGAAAGGTATGAAAATTGCGCATCCTACAGTGTTGACCATTTTACAAAATTATTCGTGGTTTGAAAGCAGTTTTAAATATACGAACTGCTGTATTTTTAGATGTTTCCCTATTTTCATGTTGTTATTCGGACTGAATTTCGAGTTTGTATACTTTTGAACTTCGCAATTTTCTGAGAATGAACTTCTATAAATTTTGAACTTCACGAGAAAAATTGCGAATTTTTTTCTTTTTTAAATGATTGTGAACTTCTGGTTGTGCGACAGTGAACTTCCGGTCGCGAATTTTTTGTTCTATGTCGTGCACTATTTTTGCTATAGTTTTAAAACTGTTTGTCCAAACGACGCAGATGATATACCGTTGAAAAGATATCGAAATTTTGCATCTTCTTATTTGTACCTTTTTTTAAAATTATTCATGGTTTAAGAGTAGTTTTAAATATACCAAATGCTTTATTTTTAGAATTTTACCTGTTTTCATGTTGTTATTCGGACTGAACTTTTCGAGATTATATAAACTGAACCTTGAACTTTTCTGAGAGTGAATTTCTGATGCGTTTATAATGTTCGGATTGGACGAGTCAACATGGGAGAGTTAAATTAGACTCATATCATTTCAAGTTGCACGTAGCGGCGGTCGATTTGGACAAACCAAACTCGTATCAACATTTTCTATGCGTAGGATTTCCGCCCAAAAAAACAGAGCATCTGAACTTTCTTTTACACGTTTGTAAACTTCTGGGTGTGAGATGGTGAACTTCTGGTCGCGAAATTTTTATTTCCGTATACCACACTGTTTTTGTTGTAGTTTTTAAACCGTTTCTAAACTGAATGATTTTTATTGCGAATATTAATGAACTAAACTTCTCTGCAAATTAAAGAGCACTTCTTAACCAAATGATTTTCGATCTTTCTATTATCCAACAAAAAAAGAGCAAAAGGTTTAAACTTCCAGACTGAAAATATTGAACTTCCGGATAAAAAATAGTGGTCTTTTTGGAATTCTTTATGGTCCAGGAACAAATTTAAATATATGAAATTCTTTTTTTGTTCAAACTTCTTAATATTTATATATTGCGAAATTGTTTATTTTTTCTATGCCAACAAGTTTACTGCCTAAGATAAATGATTTTGTAATAAAAAACATTTTGAAGTTTGCACACTAATCTTCTGGGAGTGACGAAACAAGGTTCATTTTGACAAGAAAATGAATTTCACTCAGCCATTCCAATATAAAGAAAAGGAACAATCTACCGGCTGCCAACAAATGAATTTTTTTCTCTAGAAAAACAAATGAATTTTTTACACACGGATTGAAGTAACTTCATCAGGGCAAAAATAAATGAACCTCCAACTTAAACAAAAGTGAACCTTAGACGCGGCTGAAATGAACCGCTCCGAAAAGAACAGTGAACATACAATCGTGAAGTTTTCAAAGAGAAAATAAAAAGAAAGTTCATCTCTCATAGGCATTGCAACGAACAATTAGAGGACACACAACGAAAAATTACCTATGTTATCTCATAGCAGAAGTCAAAAGACACGAAAAAAAATCAAAACAAAACAAAATGCATAGATCCACATCCTTTCACGTAGACGAGAACGGGTGGTTCAAAACTAGAAGAAAAGTGAATCACTGATTTTACATGTTTTTACCCCCACATCCTTTCGATAAACGGTAATTCGCGTCACAAAAAGTGAATTGCTATCATACACAATGTGTAAAATGTGAACCTCGTTTTGACAAATACATGGCCTAAAACAAATGTTCACACTCATCTAGTGAACTAGTAACACGCAACACACATAAGCTGTTCCACTTGGCCAAAACACAACGCAAATCATGAGAGGCAAGGAAGTTCAGAGACTATGCACGAGTACAGAGAGGTGCTCCACCCGTTCAGGCCCCTGATGCGAGGCATGCTTGCGGATCGAATTCAAGGAGAATTTCATGAGAGCCAAGGTGCGGCGCCGGTGATGGAGTCCAGGGCGTCTCGCCTGGGAGTTCATGCCCTGCTAGGTGGAAGGCCATGGACAGCCCGACCTCGCTGCGCCCCTCCGCAACCGTGGCCGTCGAGAGCAGCCGCACCGGTAGAATTTCAGGCAGGGGAGGGGAATGGCGCTGCTGGCCGAGAGGAAGCCAGGCTCCTCCCGGGGTGACGGCGCTGCGAGGTCCTCAACCTCCTTGGGGCGGCGACAGTGAGGGGGCCTCGACCTTCCTGGTGACGGCGGCGGTGAGGGGCCCCCGATCTCCCGTGACGGCGGCGGTGAGGGGGCGGCATCAAGCGCGTTAGCGAGGGAGGGCCGGCGGCGCATGTGGATGGTGGGCGCGCGGCGGCCCCAGCCGGCGACGAGGAAGCAGGAGGCAGGGGGTGGCGATGGGAGGTCGATGCGGTGGGGTCGTCTTCAACCTCGATGGGGGCCTGGCTGCACCGTCCAAGCAGAGCCGCCGGCGTTGTCGAGGTCCAGATGCAGCGGATGGGCCGGCATCGGGCGCCCAGCTAGGGAGGGCCGGCGGCGGCGAGGGGATGGTGGGCGCGCGGCGGTCCCGACGCGGATGGAGACGGGGCGGCACCTCTGGAGGTGGGACGACGGCGGGTGGAGGGGCAGGAGAGATGGAAGTGGGGCAGCGCTCCGGTGGAGGCGCGGCGGTGCGGGGGTGGATGTCGGCTGTGGGGAAGGAGGTGGGTGACGGGTGGCGTGGTGGGTGGTAGGGAGGGAGCGGCCGGTGGGAGATGGGATCGTGACGAGGATGGTGGTGCGGTCGCGGGTTGACCTTTTTCTTTTTGACTGGGCGGGTCGTGGGTTGGTACGGGACCGCGTGGTAGTTACGGGATAAGAAGGTTTTTAGGATGAGTTTGGACGGAAAGGTGCTCTGAATAGTTATTTAGAGCATCTCTTAAGGAGGGTTTCTAAATAGTCTCACCCTATATAAGGAGAAGAGGCTTATTATTTTTTGCAAGAATATATTGGTGTTGGTTGGATTATATTTTTTGCCTTGTTTAGTCTCGTGGGACAGACCATACAATGCTTCTATTTTCACCTAGTGCCTCCGTGAACTACTATTCTATAAGTCAGGCAAACAACTTGCAAGATATGTCACCCTCTTAGGCCAGTCAAGAAGCAAAACAACCAGATCATGTGTATTCTTCATCATAAACAACATGCTATTCCGGAAACTAAATTTCAGTTATGATTTATACCTGATTTGTCACTTGGTTCTAGATACATAGATCGATTTGGGGAGTGAAAATCTGCGTCATCAACTCCATTAACTCACAGTAAATTAATAAACCCAGAACAAGGCAGAGTTAATAAACCAATCATCCAGCGCTATTACAAGCCACTTAAGCACACGAAAGTTCATAGGAGGATAAACGGCACAAGGGCCTTACAAGCAGACACATCTGCGATAAAAACTACCGGCCGGCTAGCCCTTAACAGTCAACACCCGCTGGCCCTATGGGGTACACTGGGTACTGCAGTATACCTCAAATCCCTCCCTTCTCGTCGTCACCCCCGGCTCCTTGGTTTCCTCCAAATTCTCACCTAACCATTGCAGATATACTAATACCTGAATAATAACATGAAGGGAAATAACAAGGCACAAAGATGGGTCCTAGCTAGCTAATTTGACATGCAATTGAGTACAAACGAAACCGGTCGGGATACTTATAGAAGCTTTTGTGTCAGAAATAATGAACGGTAATACTTATATAACCTTGAGCATGCACTGTTGTTTTTGGGTGTTCCAAATTCCAGCGGTAGTACCGCTGGGTTAAGCGGTACTACCGCTCGGGAGCTGCCGCCACCGCTACCGCCAGAATGGCCGTCTGACGCGTTAGTCCGGTACCGACTGGTACCGCTGGCGGTACCGCCGCCGGTACCGCTGAGGTGGGAAGAGACGAACCAGCCCACCCCAGCGGTAGTACCGCTGGGTTAAGCGGTACTACCGCCGAGGTGGGATTGTTTCCGGGATTGATTCCGGGTTGGACTGCAGCCGACCTAGGGTTTGATGTTTCTATTTATTCCTCTTGTAAGCCGCCGTTTTGGGGTAAGCCACACATTGTAAACCCACGGCGTTTGTAACCTCACCCGATATAGTGAAGTATTGCTGGCTGGCGCCCGTGGTTTTTTCCTCTCCTTTGTTTGGAGAGGTTTTCCACGTTAAATCTCGTGTCCCCTTTGGTTTGATCGTTCCGCTCTTCGTCGTTTCTTTGCTATCGTTTTACAACAAGTGGTATCAGAGCCCTGTTTCAGATCTGTTTTCAGATTAGGGTTTTGGATGGCATCGATGAAGTTCGATCTACCGGCGCTGGACTACAAGACGAGATTTCGCTGTGGCAGGTCAAGATGCGTGCGATCCTCGCACAGTCCAATGATCTTGACGAGGCGCTGGAGAAATTCGGCGACAAGGATGCGGCGGCATGGACCGCCGATGAGAAGCGGAAAGACCGTAAGGCTTTATCGCTTATTCAACTTCATCTATCTAATGATATTCTGCAAGAAGTACTCCAGGAGAAAACCGCAGCGGCACTGTGGGCTAAGCTGGAGTCGATCTGCATGTCCAAAGATCTCACCAGCAAGATGCATGTGAAGATGAAGTTGTTCACGCACAAGTTGCAAGAAGGTGGTTCGGTAATGAATCACTTATCGATCTTTAAGGAGATCGTTTCTGACCTAGTGTCGATGGAGGTAAAGTACGATGATGAAGATCTAGCACTTTTACTTCTATGCTCGCTGCCAAATTCCTTTGCAAATTTTCGTGATACCATACTGTTAAGCCGTGATGAACTAACCACCGCGGAAGTATATGAGGCCCTGCTTGCCAGGGAAAAGATGAAAGGTATGGTACAGAAAGAGGAGTCGTCGTCCTCCAAGGGCGATGCTTTGCAGGTCCGAGGGAGGCCTGAGCAGCGAGATAACCACTACCACAACAACAACAGAGACAAGAGCAAGGGTGACAGAGTCGCTCAAAGTCTAAAGGCCGTGACAAGTTCTGCAGGTATTGTAAGAAATCTAATCATGTCATTGATGATTGTTGGAAGTTGCAGAACAAGGAGAAAAGAAAAGGTACTTACCAACCGAAAAATAATGAAGGTAAAGATACCGGTGAGGCTCTGTTGTTGATGGTAGTTCTGATGGCGAATGCCTAGCTGTTTTAGCTGCATGTGTTTCTCGTCAGGATGAATGGATTCTAGATACTGCATGTTCTTTTCATATTTGCTGTAACAAAGATTGGTTCAGTTCTTATGAGTTAGTGCAGACTGGAGATTTCGTGCGTGTGGGGAACGACCAGCAATGCAACATTGTTGGCGTTGGTTCCGTTCAGGTCAAGACACATGACGGTATGACACGCACGCTGACGGGAGTGAAACACATACCAACCATGGCAAGAAATTTGATCTCGCTCAGTACCCTTGACTGTGACGGGTACAAGTACAAAGGAGGAAATAAACTCCTAAAGGTATCAAAAGGTTCTCTCATAGTTATGGTTGGTGATATGAATTCTGCTAAGTTATATGTTCTTAGAGGTAGCACGTTATCTGGTACTGTTGCTGCTGTTTCTCATGATGACGCTAGTAAAACTAACCTTTGGCATAAGCGTCTTGGACATATGAGTGAACTTGGTATGGCAGAATTGATCAAGAGAGACTTGCTGCAAGGATGCAGTTTGGGTAAGATGCAGTTCTGTGAACACTGCATTTTCGGTAAGCACACAAGAGTTAAGTTTAATGCTTCTGTTCACACCACCAAAGGTACACTTGATTATGTACATGCTGATGTTTGGGGGCCATCTCGTAAGCCCTCTTATGGTGGTGCTCGTTATATGCTTACCATTATTGATGATTACTCTAGAAGAGTTTGGCCTTATTTCATGAAAAATAAGGATGATGCGTTTGCTGCTTTTAAAGAGTGGAAAGCTATGATTGAAAGGCAAACAGAAAGGAAGGTGAAATTACTTCGTACTGACAATGGTGGCGAATTTTGTTCGAATGCCTTTAATGATTATTGCAGGAAAGAAGGCATTGTCAGGCACCTCACCATCCCGTACACGCCTCAGCAGAATGGTGTAGCGGAGCGGATGAACAGGACCATCATCTCCAAGGCTCGCTGCATGATCTCCAACGCTCGCATGAGTAAGCGTTTTTGGGCTGAGGCGGCTGCCACCGCCTGCTACTTGATAAACAGGTCACCATCTATTCCCCTCGACAAGAAAACTCCCATTGAGGTATGGTCAGATTCTCCTGCTGATTATTCACAGCTTAAAGTTTTCGGCTGCACTGCTTATGCTCATGTTGATAATGGAAAGTTAGAGCCGAGAGCTATTAAGTGTGTGTTCATTGGTTATGGTTCGGGTGTAAAAGGATACAAGTTATGGAATCCCGAAACTAGCAAGGCTTTATGAGCAGGAGTGTTGTTTTCAATGAATCTGTTATGTACTTTGATAAGTTGTCCTCAGATGTTTTGCCAGATTTTTCTGAGGAGCAGGTTCGTGTCGAGGTGGAGCACTCTGTTGAAAATGAAAATGTCACTGTTGACAATGATGGTGCTGCTACTTCAGATGATTCTGATCCTGATTCTGCTGGTTCTGATGATTCTGTTTCTTCTGATTCTGATAATGATAATGTTCAGAACTCACCCCCTGTTTTGCAGCCACAACAGTCTATTGCTGCTCGTAGGAACAGGAGGAATTGTGGTCCTCGACCACGTTTAATTGAAGAGTGTAACATTGTTGATTATGCTCTGAGTTGTGCAGAACAGGTGGAGCACGGACATGAGCCGTCCACCTATACTGAAGCTATTGGTTCCGGTGACCGCGAGAAGTGGCTTGCTGCTATGCAAGAAGAAATGCAGTCACTCGATAAGAATGGCACATGGGAAGTTGTGCGCTTGCCTAAGAAAAAGAAGGCAGTCCGCTGTAAGTGGATCTTCAAGAGAAAGGAGGGTTTATCTCCTAGCGAGCCTCCGAGGTTTAAGGCAAGGTTAGTTGCAAAAGGCTTCAGTCAAATTCCAGGTGTGGATTATAATGATGTTTTCTCTCCGTTGTTAAGCATAGTTCAATTCGTACATTTTTGGTATTGTTGCTATGCGTGATCTTGAGCTTGAGCAGTTAGATGTAAAGACTGCGTTTCTGCATGGAGAGTTGGAGGAGGAGATATACATGGACCAGCCAGAAGGGTTCATAGTGCCGGGTAAGGAGGATCTTGTGTGTAAGTTGAAAAGGTCCTTATACGGTTTGAAACAATCTCCTCGTCAGTGGTATAAAAGGTTTGATTCTTTTATGTTGTCACATGGCTTTAAGAGGTCTGAATTTGATAGCTGTGTGTACATTAAGTTTGTTAATGGATCACCTATATACCTGTTATTATATGTTGATGATATGTTGATTGCTGCCAAGAGCAAGAAAGATATCGCTGCTCTCAAGTCACAGTTGAGTAGCGAGTTTGAGATGAAGGATCTTGGTGCTGCTAAGAAAATTCTAGGTATGGAGATTACCCGTGACAGAAATTCTGGTTTGTTGTTTCTTAGTCAGCAAAATTACATTAAGAAAGTTCTTCATCGTTTTAACATGCATGATGCAAAGTCTGTTAGTACTCCTATTGCTCCTCACTTTAAATTGTCAGCTGAACAATGTCCTAGTACGGATGAGGATTTTGAGTACATGTCTAGAGTTCCATATTCTAGTGCTGTTGGTTCTTTAATGTATGCCATGGTTTGCTCACGTCCAGATTTATCATATGCTATGAGTTTGGTTAGTAGATATATGGCTAATCCTGGTAAAGAACATTGGAAGGCTGTTCAGTGGATTTTCAGGTACCTTCGTGGCACATCCAATGCTTGCCTCAAGTTCGGCAAGACTGATGAGGGACTCGTAGGCTATGTGGATTCAGATTTTGCTGCCGATTTGGATAAGAGGAGATCCCTCACAGGTTATGTGTTCACGCTTGGTGGTTGTGCCGTGAGTTGGAGGGCAACGTTGCAATCCGTTGTTGCCCAGTCTACCACTGAAGCAGAGTACATGGCTATTGCTGAAGCATGTAAAGAATCGGTTTGGCTGAAAGGTTTGTTTGCTGAGCTTTGTGGAGATGATACTTGCATTAACCTGTTTTGTGATAGTCAGAGTGCTATTTACCTTACCAAGGATCAGATGTTCCATGAGAGAACAAAGCACATTGACGTCAAATACCATTATGTGCGTGATGTTGTTGCAAAAGGTAAACTGAAGGTATGCAAGATAAGTACTCATGATAATCCTGCTGATATGATGACAAAGCCAGTTCCTGTTACTAAGTTCGAGCTTTGCTCGGGCTTAGTTGGTATCACTGTCTAGCCCAAGAGGCTATTTGGCGCCGAAGGTGTTTTTCTTTGTTGTTTCAGGGTGAAGTTCTCTTTCATGCTACAAGATGGAATTTGTCTCAAGGTGGAGTGTTGTTTTTGGTGTTCCAAATTCCAGCGGTAGTACCGCTGGGTTAAGCGGTACTACCGCTCGGAGCTGCCGCCACCGCTACCGCCAGAATGGCCGTCTGACGCGTTGTCCGGTACCGACTGGTACCGCTGGCGGTACCGCCGCCGGTACCGCTGAGGTGGGAAGAGACGAACCAGCCCACCCCAGCGGTAGTACCGCTGGGTTAAGCGGTACTACCGCCGAGGTGGGATTGTTTCCGGGATTGATTCCGGGTTGGACTGCAGCCGACCTAGGGTTTGATGTTTCTATTTATTCCTCTTGTAAGCCGCCGTTTTGGGGTAAGCCACACATTGTAAACCCACGGCGTTTGTAACCTCACCCGATATAGTGAAGTATTGCTGGCTGGCGCCCGTGGTTTTTTCCTCTCCTTTGTTTGGAGAGGTTTTCCACGTTAAATCTCGTGTCCCCTTTGGTTTGATCGTTCCGCTCTTCGTCGTTTCTTTGCTATCCGTTTTACAACATGCACGAACTTGAGGGTACACAGAGCATGATAAAGTCTAAACTACATGACTACATCAGAAAACTGTTCTCAACAAAATGCAGGATGACCAGTTCCAATAAATTAGTCATCATAACTTTGTGGTATGCTAACTACCCTCTCTTCTTTCCTTTCATACCGTTCATAGTTTAAAACAAACGGGGAGACACCATGTAGGCATGACCAGATAGATTCAAATGCATGAGACAGAATACCTGATTCTGTTCTATAGTGTCCTAAGCAAGTGAAAAATCTTTATGATACTAAGTACAACCCAATGGTAATATTTTTATCGACCTACTAGAAGTAATCATGTTATATTACCAGGTTCTAGAGTTGCTCAGGGACGCAAAGCTTGTTTTGCATGTACATTCACTGTCTAGGTGTAGGGGAATTGCAGATGGTGCTGAAAGTGCACAAGCACAAATGATATGTCTATGTTGCGGATGTTGTTTCCGTTTGCTAGTTGCAATATTTTTCCGTGGAGATTCTTGATCCACTGACAAGTTGCAATATTTTGTCTGTAAAAAATTCGCTTGTTTTAGAATTTCCTTCATCCCTTGCACCAGAGAAGACGTTAGAGACAAAGCAGCCGGCCCTTGACTCGATCTAAGTTTGGAATGTCTATTTTTTGGAGAACCCGCAACAGGACTACGCGTCTTTGTATTAAACTTATAAGAGGAAACAAAGACAACAAAGAATAGCTACAACACCTTTCGGCAACACCGCTAATCAAAAGATTAGCCAAATCACTCACAACGCCCACAACTACAACACTCGCCACTAGTATAGATATATGGCAATCACATATGGTTGAAACAGGCCTATATGCACACGGTTTCGGCCTCCGTGTGCATCGGTGGGTGGGCGATCAACGTAATGCAATCAACTATGTAATTACACACATGGATTCATAGCTAAGCACTGTTAGAACTAAAACATCTAGTATGCACTAGATTAAAAATGACAGCGATCTAGAACACCACAAACAGGATCAGATCAGAGGGGTTTAGATCATTACAGCCTCCAGTGTTTGAAGACATTGTCGCCTGCTCGGTGCAGACGAGGTACAGGGTCGGTGTAGTCGACGTAGTGGAAGTAGATGTAGCAGAGGTCGATGAAGATAGCGAGAACGTCCGGATCCCCTCCGGCCTCCACCGGCACTACCCTGGAACGGCTTGCCGGGATTCCAGCTCTTCCCGTCGCTATGCGCAGGCCACGATCGGAGTGGGCTAGGAATTTAGGGGAGTAGCAGGACTGGAAACTAACGAGGGTAAAATAACCAGTTGCCAGCCTCCCCTCTTATAATGTGCGCACGCGACAGGGGAGCCAGAACCATCGTTGGTTAGGGTACCCCCGATCAGGGCGGGTTGTTACGTACGAAGAGGTCATGGTTCGTGGGCCTCTTCTTATCTTTCTATCGTAACGTTATTGGACTCTGTCATTATCCGTTAAAACTGATAGATCTAAAACCAACTAGCACTAGTCACTTTGCCATAAACTTTGACACTTTGGAGACGAAAAAACAGTCTAGTAAATTTCGGTCAAGCAAAGATTACATTGAAGAAGGGGCTACTAAATCCTCAAGCTGGGTACGTGCGCTCAGTCGGGCGGCAGGCGAGGCACTGGCCCAAACCTGCAGCAAAACTTCTGAAACTCCTCCTTGGTGATGTCGCTGAACTCGTTGACACCTCGGTCGTACCCGTGCACCCCGATGGCGTAGCCGGCGTTGTGCCGGTCCATGTCGCGGAGTGTCTCCTTAAATATGGCGTAGCGGTACTCCTCCTCGCCGATGAAGCCGTAGGCCTTGCCGTTTTGTGCCTTCCACTCCGCGAAGACCTGTCGCGTCTCCTCCTCGCTCCTCCCCATCTCCCACGGGAAGACAGAGTAGCCGTCGTCGTGCCACTGCCGGTTGATATCGCGGAGGCGGCCCTTGAACGAGGCATACACTCGCTGCTCCTCCCCCTCCTCCTGCTCGGTGCGAGAGCTGATGGTTGTCGTGCCGTGCTCGGCCTTCCACTTGGTGAAGATCTGCCGCGCCTCCTCCTCGCTCGTCTCCTTCTTTAAGCTCTCTGATGTGTTCCTTGTGGCGGCCACAAGCAACACCACCACCAGCAGCGGCAGCGCCGCCTCCATGATCCTCATGACGACCCGAAAAGCTGGCTCGACCTCTCGTCGCGGTGCTCGATCGATAGACACAAAGTAGCTATCCGTCCTTAATTCCACTCGATTAATCTAATTAGTCTCGATCGCGTATTTGGTTCGGTTGGCATGTATTTAAACAAGAGACGGAGACGTACAGGTCGAGTACGTACGTGATCTATCTGTTGTTGATCGACCTGTTAACAGACACGGTAATGAGTCGTGACGGCATTTAAGATGAATACGCTTGCAATTTACTAGATTTATTATCTGTTCTCGTGTGGCGTTGTTGATGGCGGTAATCTATCTGTTGGCGTGTGCCAAAAAACAGGCCGATATCCTCGGAATCGACAAGTTTGTTACTGGATCGATCGTCTCCTATCTCAAACACCATGGGTCTCTGCCTCGGCAAGACGCCCGGCGGCGACCGGCCGTGCTGGCCGGACCTGCCGCTGGAGATCGCAGGCCTCATCCTCTCCCGTCTCCTGTCTCACGACGACCGTCTCAGTTTTGCCGCCGCCTGCCCCGAATGGCGTCTCGCCGCGCAACACCACCGCACGCTGCTGCCGCCGGCCATGCCTTGCATCAACCTTGGCGACGGCTCGTACCAGAGTATCGTCGACGGCAAGGTGCGCCGCTTTGCCACGCCCAGCCAGAGCCACGTTGATGCTTCGTTCGGCAGCTGGCTCCTCGGCGAGCCACATGGGTGCTCCTCCCGTAGATGCTCACTTCTTGACCCGTTCTCCCCGTCCACGTCGGCCATCGAGGTGCCCTGCTGGTACCAGAACCGGTGTGTCTACCGGGTCATCACTGAGCCATCGTCCCAACCCACGAGGCTTGCCGCTCGCTGCGAGGTCGTCAACACCTGTGATCCAACTTGCAGGCAGTTCTCCGTTCAAAAGATAATTATCTTGTCACCCCATCTCGGCGTCGCCATGTTCGAAGATGGTCCATTCATGGCTGGACCAATCAACTTTGCAAGTTTCAGTCCGGGCTCACTGAGGTGGTCACATCCAGCTGACACGTCCACATTTCGTCGCCATGTTCTTCTGGACTTTATATACAAGGATATGGAATTCCACCGTGGAAAGATCTTCGCCGTGGGCGGGTCGGGGCATCTATTCTCCCATGAACTGGTTGCTGGAGAGACACCGTCTCTAGGTCACGGCGAGCATGTCATCAAGGAACGACCTAATCAATCAATCTGGGAAGATGCAAACTACCACCTGGTCACGTCATCCGACAAGCAAAAGCTACTACTAGTGCTATGGAGTATCCCAGACTTGATGAATGTGATCAAGACTGATCGCCACTCGATTTGTCTACAAGTTTTTGAGGCAGATTTGGATCAAGGCCAGTGGTTGGAGGTGAAGGACTTGGGCAACCAGGTCCTCTTTGTTGGCACGACCGGCTCGAAACCATTTGCAGTAACAGCCTCGTCAGAGCATTATAACCCTAAATTTCGAGGAGGAAACCGCGTGTTTATTTTGGGCAACGATTTGGCATGGGCATGGAGGCGGCGTGAGGTCGCTCCGTGCAAGTGCTCCGACTGTCGAAAGCTCAAGAATGAGATTCCAAGCTATTGTGTGTATGATATGATAAGCAAAAAAACTAGCCTAGTTACGCTGAGCAATGGTTCCAGTTCAGTAACACATTTCAGGTCGGAATGGTTCTTCCCCTCGGTATAAGAACCAAAAGATCTGATAAAGAAGTGGATTGTTCGATGGCGACGCATACACACCACTACATCAGCTATTTATGTACTTATAGACATGATTTCTATCTACGGTTACTGAAATGATTGTCTTTTGCTTTTCCACTTTACTATAACGTTGTAGAAAATGGAATATAGTTCTTCAGATCATTATGGTAATGGACTTACTTGTCTGCATACACTACGGGAAACTGACTCGCCGCCGAGTGGTCTCAGCTTCGCTGAGTGCTAAAACGCGGGGCCAACTCGGCGAAGATACCTACGCCGACGCAGGATACACAACACTCGGCGAAGTTCAGACCACTCGGCGAACGCAATCTTCGCCGAGACAAGCACTCGGCGAACAAGCAACTTGTCGGCAACGAGCAAAAAAGACACTCGGCAAAGTTATGCTCACGGCGAAAAGGAGGGACACGTGGCTCGAGACAGTGGGACCCACGGGCGTTGAAAGGTGTGTTGAATATATGAGCAATTTTCCACATGATTTAATCCATAAAAACAGTAGATAAAACATGGCTAGAGAAATAAGAATTAAACTAGTCATGCAATCTATCAGAAAGTACGCATCAAGCAATTGTACGCATATTCCTAGAAACAAAGTCTGAAACATGATCTGGAATAGACAGAGTAGGATCACATACGGGCCAGTGGAGGACGACCCGTTCGCGTTGGCTGATGAAGACATGTTGCCGAAGAGGACGTCGACGTCAGGGAAGAAGTCGTCGTCCGGGAAGTAGTCGTCGGAGTCCGTGTTGGAGAAGAAGCCAGTAGTCGCGTGATGACGCTCCCCAAAAACCTTATCGCCTCTCTCCCGTACAGGATCGCGAGAGACGGGGTTCCGGAGGCCTACTGTTCCGTCACGCGGTGCACGCCGTGGAACGGAATGAGGAAGACTTGATCGGCGACGCAGTGCTCGAGAACCAGGAGGCAGGCGCATGAGATGTGGCTGTGTTGCGGTATCTAAGGGAGAGGAGCGACCTCACTTTTGTAGGCACAACCGCAGGAGGCGAACAAGCACCGCAGGAGAGGAATCGAACAGGCAGAAGGCGAAAATGAACAGCCAACGCCTTCATCTCCACTTAATGCAGACGTTTCATTCTCCATTAGTGCAAAACGTTTCACTTAATGCAGACGTTTCATTCTCCATTAGTGCAAAACGTTTCACCTTCATATTCGTTTCACTTAATGCAGACGTTTCATTCTCCATTAGTGCAAAACGTTTCACCTTCATATTCGTCCATTCATGTGTGGCAAAAAGAACACATCGGCTTGGCGAGATTCCCGCAACCCGCGGCGCGCGCGCGTCGTGACGAGGCGGGCGGCGGAGGAGGAGGAGCGCGCGTGGGGCTCTCTCCTATTCTCTCTTATTCTTGTGCTCGTACAAGTGCTAGAAGAGCTCACCTTATAAAGTGGTGCAACTCTCTCTAAACTAGCAATATGGGACTAAACATTTGTCCCACCTCTTGCCATGTATGAATGGGCCACATGGGCCTCTAGGATTTTAAGGAATTATGGAAAAAGAATTATGGGCCAAAATTCCAGCAATCCCCCACAAGATTCTAGAGGCACACAAAATTTGCTTTTGGTTCCAAACACTGTTTATATACCTGTGCTACAGTGGAGACTGTTAAGTTGAACTTCCACCTAGACTTCATGTTACACTAGTTTGCAACTTGGACAGTGGACTATGCCTTGAACTGCATGTTTTCTGCGAATCTAGCTTCACACAAAGCCTTGACCGATACTAGGCTGCCGTGGGACTTCCCCGCAGGTGGAGCTTATACGTCATACTCCAAGGCCTTTCATGAGTTTATTAAAGAGCACCCCACTCTCATGGACTGCGACGTTTGACAGTCAGACTCATATAGGTGTGTTCCTCAAAAGATGTTCTGCAGGACAACATCTCTGCTTAAGATAAAGCCTCTTGGTACACATTAAGATAAACATCAACCTGCCATGCAGTTTAGGAGAGTATTGCATCTTCGCGGAGTGGTGTTATACAAAGGTAAGGGTATTCTCCTCTCAGTTGATCAACAGCTTGTCTCCCAATTCTACTTCACGGGATCTCCGATCACATAGAGTGGGTTACCACTATGAACAACTTATATTGTGGGTCTCAAACCCATCTCTCTCGATGCATTATCTATCACATTACGTGATAAACCCTTTGTGAAAGGATCTGCCAAATTCTTAGATGTTTTGATATAATCCAATGCAATAACTCCGGAGTTCTTCAATTTTCTGACAGATTTTAATCTCCTCTTCACATGCCTTGATGACTTCATATTATCCTTAGAACTATTCACTTTCGTGATCACAGTTTGATTATCACAGTTCATCAGGATAGCGGGTATCGGTTTTTCAACCACAGGTAAGTCCATCAAAAGCTCACGGAGCCACTCTGCTTCAACCGTGGCTGTGTCTAATGCTGTGAGTTCTGCTTCCATAGTTGACCTCGTTAAGATGGTCTGCTTGCAAGACTTCCAGGAGACAGCGCCACCACCAAGTGTAAACACATAACCACTTGTGGCCTTAATCTCATCAGCATCAGATATCCAATTTGAATCACTATAACCCTCAAGTACCCTTGGGTCCCCGGTATAATGAATTCCATAGCTCGCAGTGCCTTTTAGATAGCGCATGACTCTCTCAAGCGCATGCCAGTGATCATCTCCCGGATTTGACACAAACCGGCTCAACTTGCTCACAGCAAATGAAATGTCAGGCCTCGTGGCACTCGCCAAATACATAAGCGAGCCTATGATCTGAGAATATCTCATTTGATCTCTAGAAATCCGTCGATTCTTTCGAAGCAACACACTAGGATCATACGGTGTTGGAGAGGGCTTGCAGTCGCTATACCCAAAACGACTCAAGACCTTGTCCACGTAGTGGGATTGAAGCAGAGTAATCCCACCATTGTCATCTCTCAAAAGCTTGATGTTCAAGATAACATCAGCTACTCCTAGATCCTTCATCTCAAAACAGCGAGATAAGAAATCCTTGACTTCCTTAATCACATTAAGGTTGGTTCCAAATATCAGTATGTCATCGACGTACAAACAGAGAATAACTCCCTCGCCCCCACCATGGCGATAGTACACACATTTGTCAGCTTCGTTTACAACAAAGCCTTCAGCAGTTAAAGTCTTTTCGAACTTCTCATGCCACTGCTTAGGGGCTTGTTTAAGGCCGTACAATGACTTCAACAACTTGCACACCTTTCCTTCTTGACCAGGTACCACAAAACCATCTGGCTGCTCCATGTAAATTTCCTCTTCCAACCCTCCATTTAGGAAAGCCGTCTTAACGTCCATTTGATGGACAAGAAGATCGTGTGAGGCAGCCAATGATAGTAGCACGCGAATGGTGGTCAGTCTGGCTACAGGTGAGTAAGTGTCAAAGAAGTCTTCTCCTTCCTTTTGAGTATAACCCTTGGCCACAAGCCGTGCCTTGTACTTCTCAATGGTACCATCAGGCCTAAGCTTCTTCTTGAACACCCACTTACATCCTACAGGTTTGCACCCGTACGGACGATCAGTGATCTCCCAAGTTCCGTTAGCTAAGATGGAATCCATCTCACTACGGACAGCTTCCTTCCAGTAGTCAGCATCCAAAGATGCATAAGCTTCTGAAATAGAACTGGGAGTGTCATCTACGAGGTACACAATGAAGTCATCACCAAAAGACTTTGCAGTCCTCTGTCTCTTGCTCCTTTTAGGAGTTTCATTGTCATCCTCCACAATATTTTCATGGTGTTCTATCAGAATGGTGGGTTCAGGAATTGGAACAAATTCCGACTAGATGAACTTGGCATCTCCTGATTTGATGAGCTCGGCATATCCTTCATGGGAAAGATATCCTCAAAGAAAGTCGCATCATTCGACTCCAAAATTGTACCAACATGCATCTCGGATACCTCAGATTTTATTATCACGAATCTATAACCAACGCTATGGAATGCATAGCCCAGAAGATCCACGGTTTTCGGTCCAAGCTTGCGCTTCTTGGGAATTGGTATATTGACTTTCGCCAAACAACCCCATGTTCGCAGGTAAGAGAGTTTCAACCTTTTCTTTTCAAACTCCTCAAATGGAGTTATCTCTTTGTCCTTTATGGGAACTCGGTTTAGGACATGACACGCAGTCAGTATCGCCTCCCCCCACCATGCCTTGGAGAGACCCGATGTGTCTAACATGGCGTTAACCAAATCAGTTAGAGTACGGTTCTTTCTCTCAGCCACTCCATTTGACTGGGTGAGTAGGGAGGCGTCCTCTCATGAATTATACCGTGTTCAGCACAAAAGGAATCAAACTCATTGGAAAAATACTCTCCTCCACGATCGGACCTAAGCCTCTTGATCTTTCGATCAAGTTGGTTTTCCACTTCAGCTTTATAGATTTTGAAGAAATTTAGAGCCTCATCTTTTGATTTCAGAAGGTACACATAACAGTATATAGTAGAGTCATCAATTAACGTCATGAAGTATCTCTTTCCACCCTTTGTCAACACGCCATTCATCTCACAAAGATCAGAATGTATGAGCTCTAGAGGTGCCAAGTCTCTTACCTCCGCATTCGTATGAGACTTGCGTGGTTGCATTGCTTGAACACAAACTTGACACTTAGAACCTTTGACAGTAGTGAAACTGGGGATTAAATTCAATTTGGCTAGCCGCGTCATGCACCCAAAATTAATATGACAGAGACGTGAATGCCATACATTTGATTCAGAAGAAGTGCAAACATGGTTCACAACTTTATTACAAACATCTGACAGTGATAGGCGGAACAAGCCTCCGCACTCATAGCCTTTACCAACGAAAGTTCCAAACTTGGACACAACAAATTTATTGGACTAAAAAACTATCTTGTAGCCATCTCGACACAGAAGAGACCCGCTAACAAGATTTTTATTTATGGAGGGCACATGATGAACGTTCTTCAGGCGCACGATCTTCCCCGAAGTAAACTTCAGATCGACCGTACCAACACCACGAACAGAAGCATGTGACCCGTTCCCCATCAGCACGGAAGAAGTCCCTGCGACCTGATAAGAAGAAAACATTGAGATATCAGCACAAATATGTACATTGGCACCCGTGTCAATCCACCATTCAGGAGAATGACATACTGAAAAGATAGTTGGAAATATACCGTACCCAGCATCTTTCATCTCAGTATCTCCAATGACAACATTAGCGGTCTTGCCGCTCTTCTCGCGCTCCTCAAATCGGTTAGGGCATCTTGGAGCCCAGTGATTGGGATCACCGCAAACATGGCAAGATCCCTTCTTCCTATCGGTCTTCCTCTTGAAGTTGGTAGACTGTGAAGGCTTGTTCTTTTTATCGTACTTGCCTTTGTCCTCAGACTTATTCTGTACTTGGGCTTGTAGGACTGGGAGTTCTTCTTCTGAACGAAGTTAGCACTCGAACCTCCCTCAAAGACTCGAGCTCGTGTGTCTTTTGCTCTCGCCTTTTCTTCCACGTCAAGAGACCCAATGAGATCCATAACGGAAAACTCCTGTCTCTTGTGCTTCAGAGAGGTAGCAAAATTCCTCCACGAAGGAGGGAGTTTGGCAATGATGCCTCCCGCAATAAACTTATCGGGTAACACACACGAAACTTGCTCAAGTTCCTTAGCAATGGACTGTATCTCATGAGCCTGCTCAACAATGGAGCGCTCACCAGTCATCTTGTAGTCAAAGAACTGCTCCATGACATACAATTCACTGCCTGCGTCCGAGGCCCCAAACTTGGCCTCGAGCGCATCCCACATGCTCTTGGCAGTAGTGATGGACAAATATGGGTCGACAATCTTGTCACCAAGGATGCTGAGAATAGCCATCTTCAACAGGGTATCGGCTTCCTGAAAAGCTCTCTCCTCTTCAGGAGTGAGCTCTCCTTCAGGCTTGCCTTTAGCAGCGTGAAAACACTTCATGGTTTCAAACCAGAGAGTGGCTCTCGCACGCCACTTCTTATAGTTCACCCCATCGAAAGCAGCGGGCCTCAGTGAAGCAGCAAAGCCAACAGGAGAAAATTGCCTAACATAAGGTTTTTGGATTGTTGAATATATGAGCAATTTTCCACATGATTTAATCCATAAAAACAGTAGATAAAACATGGCTAGAGAAATAAGAATTAAACTAGTCATGCAATCTATCAGAAAGTACGCATCAAGCAATTGTACGCATATTCCTAGAAACAAAGTCTGAAACATGATCTGGAATAGACAGAGTAGGATCACATACGGGCCAGTGGAGGACGACCCGTTCGCGTTGGCTGATGAAGACATGTTGCCGAAGAGGACGTCGACGTCAGGGAAGAAGTCGTCGTCCGGGAAGTAGTCGTCGGAGTCCGTGTTGGAGAAGAAGCCAGTAGTCGCGTGATGACGCTCCCCAAAAACCTTATCGCCTCTCTCCCGTACAGGATCGCGAGAGACGGGTTCCGGAGGCCTACTGTTCCGTCACGCGGTGCACGCCGCGGAACGGAATGAGGAAGACTTGATCGGCGACGCAGTGCTCGAGAACCAGGAGGCAGGCGCATGAGATGTGGCTGTGTTGCGGTATCTAAGGGAGAGGAGCGACCTCACTTTTGTAGGCACAACCGCAGGAGGCGAACAAGCACCGCATGAGAGGAATCGAACAGGCAGAAGGCGAAAATGAACAGCCAACGCCTTCATCTCCACTGTTTCATTCTCCATTAGTGCAAAACGTTTCACCTTCATATTCGTCCATTCATGTGTGGCAAAAAGAACACATCGGCTCGGCGAGATTCCCGCAACCCGCGGCGCGCGCGCGCGCGTCGTGACGGGCGGCGGAGGAGGAGGAGCGCGCGTGGGGCTCTCTCCTATTCTCTCTTATTCTTGTGCTCGTACAAGTGCTAGAAGAGCTCACCTTATAAAGTGGTGCAACTCTCTCTAAACTAGCAATATGGGACTAAACATTTGTCCCACCTCTTGCCATGTATGAATGGGCCACATGGGCCTCTAGGATTTTCAGGAATTATGGAAAAAGAATTATGGGCCAAAATTCCAGCAAGGTGTCCCCTGTTTCCTACCTATTTCTGCATAATCTTGTAGGTTTTGCCATATGTCATTCTTTAATCTATGATAGGTAGTGGAGTTCATTAAGTATAAAATTGTGCTAATGGCGTTGTCAAAAAATAAGTTTTGTCAGAGGTTTTGAGACACATGCAAGTTGGGAAGTGAAAGAAAGGAGTTGGTGGAGCTGTGATGTTATTTTGGTATGTTAGAAGAAAATAGGGTACCTATTGCGACTGCAAACTTGTGTTTTGGTCCACTGTATTGCATGCTTGTGCTCTTTCTTTTTTATTATCATACACCGTCTACTTTGAATAAATCATAGTGAAAACAATGGAGATGACCATCAGATAATGAAAAACTAGTCAAATGAACAATTACATGGGGCTTATGCTCGCCGCAGTACCGCCGCTCCTGGAACTCGTGCATCGTTGGCAGGCGAGGACCTAAACCCGCAAACCACGGCCTCGGCTCCTCCATGGTGAGGCTTGGTTGTTACCGTGGAGCCCGATGGCATAGTGAGCGTTGTGTCGGTCGATGGCGCGTAGGTGCTTCTTAAATAGAGCGAAGATCTTCGGGCGTGAGAGAGACAGAGAGACAAACGCAGCAGCCAACAAGAGAAGAGGCCCATCACCAACCCCTGCATGAGCTGCGCTCCCACGCCCCACGAAAGCACCATATTCAGGTTTAAATTTACATAATTAAAGTCGATAATAATCTTAAATCTTTGAAGAGAAGAGTTAGCCATCCATCGTAATCCGGGACACACAGCACAAAAACTGCGACGACGAAGAAAGCCTGCTGCACAAGGTGACCAAATTCTGAAAGCAATGTCAGTTAAAAAACTTGTCTTGCTAATGACTTGGCTTTAACTGAACCAGACATGAATGGACATTTGATCAGGCGTGGCATACTTATCATTTCCATCAAAGTAATTTTCCAAACGTGCGAACAACAGTACCATACTGCAATGATTGTCAACATTAAGCTCCCTCGAGCACCTCCTACTGCTAAAGAAAGAACACTCTAAGTAAATAGAGACTCGGAGCATTTCTACCAGCTACCTAATACCACAGTTCTGATGAAACTACACTTGTATATAAGCAGGCAGGCACATACTCCCTCCGTTTTTTAATATAAGATGTTTTAGCATTTGTCCACATGCGTGTGTACACAAATGTATGTAGACATGTTTAAGTGTGTATGTTCAATCACTTTAGTATGTATCTAGACAACATGTACAACACCTAAAACATCTTATATTAAAAAACGGAGGAAGTACAACATAGAGTCATCATACCCAAGAAACAAAATAGATACTAAAGGCAAAGGGAAGACGCCATATAAGCATGACCAAATAGATACTAAATGCATGAGAATGGAGTGCCTGGTGGCGTTCCTTATTGGCCTAAGCAAGTGAAATATCTTTCGTTAAGTGCTGCATTAGATATTTCAAAATTCGCAACCTACCTGATGAATATGAACAAAGATCTCATGGAGTTATCCTTACACTTATGGTGATAGTCACAATTTGCGGATCGGCCCTCCACCACCATAGGCATTTTTACAATTTCTCATATTGATATGTAATTCTCTCCATTTCTTCTTTAAACAATATTGCTGACACTGTTGGTGTCATGTTACCTACACTAGATGATACTTTTCCTGAACAATCTGTAAACAATGATATGCATCCTAGTACTGTAAATAATAGTCCAGTAGTAAACCTACCTGCTCATCTGGAGGATGACAGTGTGGTAGGAGATTATGCTGATGAAATTGAGTGGACATACGTTGGAAAAAATAGGCGGGGCAAGCACCCCAGGACAAAAAAAATCCCAATGAATGTCTGCTTTTGGAACCCAAGAGGAGTTCAAGCTCCTGGTAGAAAAAGTTCCATCATAGACTTAATGAATAAAACACATGCAAACATCATTGGTTTTCCAGAAACCAAGAAAGAAACCTTTGCTGACAGTTACCTTAAATCATTAGTAGGCAATAGATTTTTTGAATGGAAGAATCTCCCCTCAATAGGCTCTGCTGGTGGCATCCTGATGGGAGTAGATACTGATTTCTTTGATATTTTAAGCTGGGAGGTAAAATCCTACTCAGTTTCAGTTATTGTCAGGCTGAAGGCTAAAGATACAATAATTAGAGTCATTACAGTTTATGGTTCTGCTTATGAGGAATTCAAAGATGCTTTTATCTCTGAACTTCATGAATTGTTTATAAATTTTGATGGTCACACACTCATTGGAGGTGACTTTAATTTAGTAAGATACCAAAGTGACAAAAGCAATGGAGTTATCAACCATAAGTGGAGTGATAAATTCAATGCTTGGATTGAAATCTGGAGCCTTCTAGAGGTTCGTATGAATAATAGAAAGTACACCTGGGGCAACAATCGAGAGAACATTATCATGTCTAACATTGATAGAGTTTTCTGTAATGTAGAATTAGATCAGATTTTCCCTCTAGCTATGGTTAGAGGTTTCCCCAGGCTAGGAAGCGATCACACACCAATTCTGTGGGAATCTGGATGTGTTATCCCTCCTAAACCTGCTATTTATAGATTTGAAAAATGGTGGCTCATGAGATCAGATTTTCATGATCTAGTGCGCAGCAACTGGTCTGCTCCCACTAAACCTGGGTCCTCCATTGACATTTGGCAGCAAAAACTTAGAAGATTCAGGAAAAGCTCGAAAGGCTGGAGTTTGAATATAGAAGCCGAGCTTAGGAGAATAAAGAAAGATTTAATGGAAGAATATGATGTTATTGATGTTAAGTCAGAAACTGTAGAACTCTCCCCTGATGAGCATTTTCGTTTGAAACAGATTTATGCTGAAATGCATAACATCTGGCTTAAAGAAGAGGTGAAAGCTAGGTAGAGATCTAGAGATAGGGATATAAAATAGGGTGATAGAAACACTGCTTATTTTCACGCAGTAGCTAATCAACGTAGGCGTAAAACCCTAATTCATTCCCTTGATGGTCCAGATGGGCCCATCACTGAGAACAATGAGATGCTTAAGCTAGCCACTGATTTTTATAAAGAGCTTTTTAAAAAGAGGGAACCCCCGAAGTTTCTCTGCAGGAGAACTTCTTCTCTCCCTCTGAAAAAGTCACTCCTGAACAAACACAGCTTCTAGAATGCCCTTTTACTGAAGAGGAAATTAAAAAAGCTTTTTTTGGCTCTTACTCTGATGGAGCACCTGGACCTGATGGTCTCCCCTTTCTCTTTTACCAGAAGTTCTGGGATGTAATCAAAACAGATCTCTTAAAAATGTTCTCTGACTTCTATGAAGAGAAATTAGACATTTTCAGACTAAATTTTGCTATTTTAACTTTAGTTCCAAAGGAGCCTGAGGCAAGTAGTATGAAGAAATTCAGGCCTATCAGTCTCCTTAACTGTTCTTTTAAAATTTTCACTAAAGTCCTCACCAATCGTTTTGGACAGGTGATGGAACAACTTACCTCCACTAACCAATCAGCCTTCATAAAAGGCAGATTTATTTTAGAAAGTGTAGTAACAGCTCATGAAGTGCTTCACTCAATAGTTCATGAAAAGAAGCAAGGGCTTGTTATTAAACTTGATTATGAAAAAGCTTTTGACAAAGTAAGTATTGAGTTCTTACTGGATCTTCTAGCTAAAAGAGGCTTCGGCCCAAAAACCATTGCCTGGATTAAGGCCATTGTTCAGAATGACTCTGTAGGAGTCAAACTGAATGATACCATTGGCAATTTCTTTGAAACAGGAAAGGGACTTAGACAAGGGGACCCCTTATCTCCTCTCCTATTCAATTTTGTAGTAGATGTACTGACCAAAATGCTGATCAAAGCAGCAGATGCAAATCTAATTAGAGGCCTTTGTAGTGATATCTTCCCAGGAGGGGTCGTCTGCCTCCAGTATGCAGACGACACCATCCTTTTTTCTGAGAGTAATCCTGCTATGGCAACTAACCTTAAGTGGGTCCTCACTTGCTTTGAACAAGTCTCAGGCATGAGGATCAACTACAACAAAATTGAGCTGATTCCTCTAGGTTTAGAGCAAGAAGAAATCCAATTTTTTGCAGATATTTTGGGATGTGCTGTTGGCAATTTTCCCATAAAATACCTACGAATCCCCTTGCATTATGAAAAATTGAGGAGAGAGGACATTCAACCCCTCGTAGATAAAATCCTCAAAAGGATAGCTGGTTGGAGAGGCAAGCTCTTATCCTATGCAGCAAGGCTCACTCTCATTAGAGCCTGCCTTGCCAGCATACCTATTTATCTACTTTTTTTTTCAAATTCCCCAAGTGGGCACTAGACTTAATCAACACTCAGATGGCAAATTGCCTTTGGAATGATTTCGAAGGACATAGGAAACTACACCTTGCCAGCTATAAATTGATTTGCCACAAGAAGGAATTTGGTGGTTTAGGCATTCCTGACCTAGCTAACGTTAACCTCTGCCTGCTTAGCTCCTGTATTAAGAGGTACATCCAGGGAGAGGGTAAAATCTGGAAAACCATTATAGATGCTAAGTATAACACCTGCAACCCCAATATTTTCTGTAGTAGAGATACTGGAGTTTCCAACTTCTGGAAAGTAGTAATGTGGGCAGTCCACAACATTAAATTTGGATACAGGTGGAAACCTGGGAATGGAGAGAAAATCCGTTTATGGGAAGACACCAGGTTTGGCACCTCACCCTTAGCTGTTCAATTTTTTGATCTGTACATAGTATGCAATGAACAGAATAAAACCATTAAACAACTGGTGGTGGATGGCCAGCTCAGAGTTACCTTCAGGAGAAATTTCTCACCTCTCCTAATGCAAAAGTGGTATGAACTAGATAGTGTTGCTGGTAGTATTGTCCTGAGTGAAGAGCCAGATGCTCTAATCTAGCAATATGATAACAAAGGGGTTTACACCACCTCTTCTCTGTATGCTATCATCAACTTCGGTGGGGTACAACCAGTGTTCATTCCAAGCATCTGGAATTTACACATACCCCCAAGGGTGCACATTTTTATTTGGCTTCTAGCTCACAACAAACTAATGACAAGAGACAACCTGAAAAAGAGAAACTTAAATAAACCTGAAGACTGCATCTTCTGTTCTGACAATGAATCGATAGATCATTTGTTCTTTCATTGCATAGTTGCTCAGCAAATCTGGCCTTTCATCTCCAGTTTCTTTAATGTACAAATAGGAGATGATTACTTCTCTATTGCTAGATTTTGGGTGGCAAATAAGAAGCATGCAGTTCTAAATTCAGTTGTTTCAGCTACTCTTTGGTGTCTCTGGAAATTTAGGAATGACCTAATCTTTAACGGTCTTCCCTGGATCAATATTTATCAGGTTTGGAGAATGATTCTGAACACTCTGAAAAGGTGGAGAATCATCTTCAAGGAGGAGATGCTACTGAAGGTGGATTTTGGGTGGCAAATAAGAAGCATGCAGTTCTAAATCCTGCTGCAGACACCGCTGACGCTGGGAAGTGGCTAGATCCAGAGGAGGGGAAACGCCGCCCGGCGCCTGGAACTACAGACGGCCAGCCTTCGCCAGCTCCGAAGAAGCTGGCGCCGCAAGGGACCTGGGACACGCCGACATCCACTCTTGTCCAGGCGGAGAAGTCCCAGACCATCTCCCCCATCTGATGCTGCTAGCTCCCAGGAAGGAGAAGCCCTTGCCAAAAATTTGCCTGGAGATTTCGGTCCTCTCTATTTGTTCTGACAGATGACCAACTCCCTGAACTACTTTCGTTTTATTTCCCCTAGTTTTTACTTTTGCTTCAGTTTACTGTCTGGAACATCATGTGGAACTTTGACCTTCGGGTTTTGTTGATCTAATCAATGGAACCGGGGAGGGACTCCCTGTCTTTCTAAAAAAAATATTGATATGTAATTCGCCTAGTTATTTTTTTCGTACTTCAGACTTGGTTCGGCTGTGTGCATCTTTGTTATGCAGAGTCTGGGTGTAATGCTTAAATATTTTAAGTAATAAAGACTATCTTTAGCTAAAAAATGATGGTCGTCAAATATTGGAGAACAAACATCCAAAATCATGGCAACATATATTCATTTTAGTTTTAAACCACAAAAACCTTGAGGAGAAGATAGAAGATAATTTATTGAAGTGGGAGACATGATTATAAACAACACTGATTCGAATATAATCATGATACACATGATATACTGTGACACGTGTTCCTCCAGTTGGAATTGGCGTTGTGTTCCACCTCTGGCAGTCGTCAGGAGTAGTCATGTCGCTGTGCCACACCGCACCCACACTATGGCTCTAATAACTCGAGCAAACTATTTTACAATCAGCCAGCGGAACATATCTTAACAATGATTTTACTATGAATGTTTGCAATTCTTCATCTATCTATGATAACATCCGCTAATTGTATCTCTAAAAATCATGTACCCGCTATTCTTGTACACATAGTGAAACATTGGAGATGGCCCGTCAGAAAATGAAAAACGTACTAGTCTAATGAACGATTACATGGGGCTTATACTCAGCGGCAGTATAATCGCGCCTCCTGGATCTCTTGCTCCGTTCGCAGGCGAGGGCCTAAAACCATCGGCTTCGGACTCAGCCATGGTGCGACTTGCCTGCTATCGAGGACACCGATGGCGTATTGGGCGTTGTGCCGGTCGAGGCCGCGGAGGCGCTTCTGAAATAGGGCGTAGCGTTGCTCCTCGTCGGCGGAGGAGTAGGTTGTTGCACAGATTCGTGGTCGTGCCTTCCACTGGGCAAAGAGCTGTCGGGATTCCTCATCGCTCCTCCCCATCTCCCATGGGAAGAGTGGGTAGCTGTCGTCGTGCCACCGCCGGTCGATGATCTGGAGGCGGTGCTTGAACATGGCGTACGCGTCCTCCTGGCCGGTGAGGGAGTTGTCGGTGGAGCCGTGCTCGGCCATCCACTTGGTGAAGATCCGCCGCATCTCCTCTTCGCTTCTCTCCCTCTCCCAGCTTTCTTCCGGTGTGCTGGCCGTCGCCGCCGCGACCAACACCAGCAGGAGGAGCAGCAGCGTTGCCGCTGCCATGATCCTCATGACGAGGGGAGTCGAAGGTTAGGAGGGCTACGGTCAGGGACGCTCGATCGATCTGTGGTGTTCCGCTCGATCGATTATGGATCGTCGTTTTGGTCCGTGTTGTATATTTAAAGCCTGAGAGGAGGGACGTAGACCGAGACGTACATGAATCGTAGGCAGATCAAGCTCTTATCAGATACGGTCATGCATTTCGACCTCTTTACAAAGGATGGACGTTTACTGGATCGTTTCCCGTCTCAAATACCACTTGAGTTTACGTAGGATGGACGAATCGAGTTTCCTTTGCGGCGCGCGAGCCAGAGCAACGCAGCAGCCAACAAGAGACGAGGCCCATCACCAGCTACGTCCCCAGCCCCCAGGAAAGCACCAGATTCGCGTTTAAATAATTGAAGACGATAATAATCTTGAATCTTTGAAGAAAGAAGAGTTAGCCATCTATCGTAACACGGGACACACGGCACAAAACAGTGAGGGAGGAAGCCTGCTGCACAAGGTGACCAAATTCCGAAATCTATGTCAGTTAAACAACTTGTCTTGCCATGACATTGCTATAAGGTACCCAATACCACATGTGTGCTGGTTCTGATCAAGTTACACTTGTATACCAAGAGGCAGGCACATACAAGATACAATCTACCGTCATCATACCTAGAAACAAATTACAACGGTGATATATCCTGCCTTGGCGATGAGCATGCTGCTGCTGCTGGCCCTCACGACGGTGGCGACCAGCATCGACTACACTACCGAGGACCTGTCATCGGAGGAGTCGATGCACAATCTGTCCAGGCGGTTGTGTGCATACGTCCCGGCGGGGCGTGGCTGCCACCTCGACAACAAGGCCGAGAGGTTCGAGATATTCAAGGCGCAGTTGACAAAGTTTGACACCTTGAACAAAGGTGTCGTGCACAACTGGCGATGCCTCAACCAATTCTCGGATCTAACCCAGGAGTATATCAGCAGCTATGCATCCTAGAACCTTGTGCTGGTTGTGTCCTAATGGGAGAAGCCTTACGGCTAGCATTTTGGTTTCCTCCAATTTCTCACGTAACATTGCAGGTTACTAATACAACATAATAATAAAATCGAGGGAAATTATAAGGCACAAAGATTGGTCCTACCTAGATAACTTGACGTGCAATCGGGTAACAAATGAAACCAGCCGGCATATTAATTGAAGCTTTCATATGAGAAATAGGAATGCTAATGCACATATATATAGAACCTTGAGCGTGCAAGAACTTGAGGTACATTTAGCATGATAAAGTCTAAAGTCTAAACTACATGAGTACATCACAAAATTGTTATCCACAAAATTAAGTATGATCAGTTCTGACAAATTACTCATCATAACTTTCTGGTATGCATTTTCCTGGAGCTGATGAACAAATGCGGATGTAATGAAGTCTAACTGCATGGGTACATCACACAACTTTTAGCCATAAAAGTCTGGATGACCAGTTACACGAAATTAGTCATTGCAAATCCTCTCTTTTTTGCATCCATCCCGTTCATGTTTCAATAAGAAAGTGAAGATGCCACATAAGCATGCCAAATAGATGAAGAATACACGAGAATAAAATAGCATATCACGTTCTACATTGGCATAGTCAAGTGAAAATATCTAACATGAATATTGTATGAACAAGGTGCAATCCAAGTTGGTAAAATTTTGATGATCACAATCAAATCAAAACGAGAAATTTCGTGTGGTTGGGAGTTCTTATAAGATCTATATGAGAAACATATATGCAGGACTATAGACTACCTAGTTAGCTCTCTCCTTGTCAAGCCCATGAAGTATATGTTGTAGCTACGACGTGAAACGTATTGATCCATACTTGAGAGATGGGAGGAAACCAGAACAAAACATAAACAAACCACCAAGTTGTCCATCTCCACAATGTGTTCGGGCACTTGCTGCCTCATCGGTCATATAAGGGATAAAATAAATAGAACACAAGGAGTTCACATCACTCTCTGTTCAGTACATACTAGCGTCTTCATAGGACCGAGCAGAGGCCCCCTTGACCACCAAGCCTCCGTTATGGGCTACGGGACAACCTCTGAGGTCCACAAGGGCTCGATTTTTTAATCCTAAAAACTCGTGGGGCTCCTACTGCGCCGAGAAAGGGTACATAAGAATTCAGAAGAGACATGAGAAGCAGGGAGGCCTTTGCAGGATTTTATAGTACACCAAGTACAAATCAGTATATTTAAAATTCATAATTGCAACATGTGGTAGGCTTTCTTTCCTCAACCTGTAGTAGGCTTCACTCTTGGTGTTTCCTCAAGCAGTAGTTTCTTGATTTAAACTATGAGGAAAGATTTAATATCGAATGTTGTTTCCCCTCACACTAAGTGATCAATAGTGAATAGACTATATACCCCAAAGAATATTAACCGAACAAACACATCTTTCATGTCGAAAGATATCATGTATTCACGGTCAATTTGGCATCCACCTATGTTTTAATAGTCCTATCTCTCACTTAGTTTTTCCTACTAAAAGGCCACTTTTTTTTGTATATGAGAAAATATACAACACATAAATTAGGGTAGCACAAACAATTTCTTTCCTAGAACCATCGGATGGAGGAATAAATGTGACTCCATCCGTATCAAAATATAAGACTTTCTAACTATTCCACACACATGTATCTAGACATGTTTTAGTGCAAGGTGAAAGATGCATGTGTGTGTAATAGCTAGTAAGTCTTATATTTTAATACATAGGGAGTACATGACAGTTTCACTCCAAATGTTGACGTTGGAAAAATGATACGGTACAAGAATAAACTTGGATGCTACAAATGACTTTTTTTTATAAAGACAAATGACTATATATGCTTTTTGATAGCAACCAAGATGAAATAAGTACAACCAACCTCAAACTTCACATGTACTCCCACCTTTTTTAAATATAATATTATTATGTTTTACCTTATTTGAGAGATGTGTATAAAATGTTTTAGTGGGTAATTCACTCACCTTTCTCCGTATTTGGCTCGTATTGGAATATGTAGAACATTTTATATTATGAAGTACTTCGCAAAAACACAAAACACATAAGCTTTGCTGCAACAACAAGCTTCATTTGTTATTTGTTGGAACATAGACATCATTCACTCTTTTTATTTTGAAGCAGTTCGTTTAAATAAATATCTTTACAGAAATTGTTAACAAAATCTCCAAAAACAGACAAAATATATGGCTATCAATTTCTGTGACCTTCGCTGTCGGTCTTGTGCGCTACAGGTTGTTGGATAATCCAGTTCTCATCAGAAACCAAAATAACATATGGGGTGTGTGACTTTGTGTCCCGATCATGACAGACGAACAAACAAACAAAAGATCATTTGTCACATCCATCTTCCGTGGATCAAGCACATCGTCACGGGCTCACGGCCGGAGAAAAGAAAAGCTCAGATCGGAGGCAACTTGTACTACTATCTTATTGGTTACTCACACGATTGCAAAAATGGACACGTTCGTCGAAGCGTGGCGCGGCGCCATTGCCGAGCTTCCAAAGATTGTATATAGCTAACAGCAGGAGCTCAGATTACTGGCACCTGTCTCTCGGTCTCTCACGGACAGATGAAGTCCACCGGCATCCCGCTGCTGATGCCGTACAAGATGGGCCCGTTTGACTGACCTCTCCCACAGGGTCGTGCTGGCGCCGCTCACGCGGCAGCGATCCTACGGCGGCGTGCCGCAGCCTCAGGCCGCCGTCTACTACGCACAGCGCGCCACCTCCGGCGGGTTCCTCATCTCGGAGGGGGCGCGCGTATCTGCCGGCTCATCATCGTCGCTGTCGTCGTTCGTCGACGTCCCTGGCATTTGGGCACCGGAGCAGGTCGAGGCGTGAAGGCCCGTAGTGGACGCCGTGCACGCCAAGGGCGCGATCTTTTTCTGCCAGCTCTGGCACGCGGGCGACGTCGTCCGGCGTACTGATGAGGGCCGCGTCGGAGTGACGAGGCAGCAGGTGAGCCCGCAGATAGGCTTCGACGGCCGGCGAGAGGCGCTGACATCTCCGAGGAGGGTAGCTACGGAAGACGCACCTTCTGTCGTACACTGGTTCGGACTTGCCGCTAAAAATGCCATCGAAGCCGGTTTCGACGGCGTGGAGATCCTCGGCGCCAACAGCTACTTCGTCGACGACGACGGCAGAGGCACAGGCGGTGTCGAGAGCCGGTGCCGGTTCGCGCTGGATGTGGTGGACGCGCCAGTAGGGGGGCGAGGAGGGGCGGCCGCCCCCCCTCCGCAGGCGCAGAGCAGGGTACCCCTTCCATTCCCTGCTCTGAAAACGCGGCGGCGCAGGCGCAGATTACCATTACAAGGCGGAGCTTTTTTTCCGGCCGTTCCGGCCGTATGAGATAGGAATTTTTTTTTTTTTTTTTTTTTTTTTGAGATTTGTATGAGATAGGAATTGTTCAGCAAAGCAGTAATGCTAGAAACTGGGCCGGCCATGGGCCTGTTTTCCTAAGCCGATTTGGGCTGGGAGCTGCCCATCGCTCCTCTCTGCACGATGCGATCAGGGGACTGGATGCCATGTCCGAGCCGTTTGATTGGCCATCATTTTTTTCGAAAACAAATTGGGGCATATTGACGGTCATTGTTTGGTATGAGAAATATGATTGTTTACCTCGGTATTTTCATCTTGCTGGCACAAATACAACTTAATGGTACGATACTATGGTATGAAAAGACTTATTTGGATTACATAATTATAAAATAGATTGCAAAAGGACATGAATTCGAAAGGAGTTTTACAGGATTACAAAACAGAGGAAACAGTAGAAATGGTCATTTGGATGAAACACATAAAACATATCTCGATCCTCCGCGAATTAGTGTAAAATCGAGATTAGATTGTATGTTGAAATTCCTATGGACTGGGGCGTAGGAATGCAATCCATAGAATTTCGGAGGTTTCATTCCTTTAATCCAAAAGGATTCCTTAGAAAAATTCTGGTGCATTGATCCTCTAATATTTCTATAAAATCCTTCAATACAAAGAGACCCTAGACTAAATTTGTCACATGTTGTAGGTATCTCATATATATCAGGATCATATGGTTGCTGCCAATTGTGAACCCAAGTCTCAGGGGTCCATGTTATTAGTTTTTAGTTGTCTTTATAATATTTTCATGTCGTTGTAGTTGTATTTTTTGAGATATGTGAAATGGATCTTCGTGTATCCTTTATTTTGTTAACGACACTCGTTTTGGTGCCTTAAAAAATTTAGACGTTATGTGTCGCCCCTCCTCGTCTCAATTCCTGGCTCCGCGGCTGGACCAGTTCGCGGCCAACGCGGACGAGCACGCACTGGCGCTCCACGTGGTGAGCCGGCTGAGCGACCGCGGCGTGCTCTACTGCCACATGGTCGAGCCGCGGGTGGACGGGCGCGGCACGTGTCCCGGCAGCTGCTGCCGTTCAGGGAGGCGTTCGGGGGCACGTTCATCGCCAGCGGCGGGTACGGGCGGGAGGAGGGCGACGTGGCCGTGGAGGAAGGGTACGCCGACCTCGTGGCCTACGGGCGGCTGTTCCTGGCGAACCCGGACCTGCCACGGCGGTTCGAGCTTGGCGCGCCGATGAATGAGTGCAACGTGGCCACCTTCTACGGCGCCGGCGCGGACGCCGACCCCGCCGTCGGGTACACCGACTACCCGTTCCTCGACTGATCGAGCTCGAACAGCGTGGGCAATCAAGCTTGGATTGTGTATACATGTACAGTCAGCGGTGTGTACAGTTGAATGATTGTTAAGTGGCGGGCCTTGAACAAAATCTTTGTGGTGGCAAAGCTGCAAAGTAACATGTAATTTTTTTTGAACACCAAATCTTACGACAAAAACGAGCTAGAATTTGTTTGCCCGTGTTCATGCGACGACGATATAGCACTTCATTTCTGTGAGCTTGATGCCCTTAGTTCTTCATGGATTTGCTGCCCAAATTCGAGCAGCAAGAGAGGAGGCTGGACTGGGTTTTTTTTTCCTCTATTGCTGGTTCTGGTTCAGGCTGAGATACTCCTTGTGTTTCACGTGCTGCTTCTATTGCTGGTTCAGGTTCATGAGTTTCACAATCAGTCCTTTTGATTTTGAAAAATGAATCGATTCTTTTCTCCTTAGCTATTGCTGGTTCAGGAAATGGAGATAAGCTTGCAGTGAAATTGAGGCGTCAGCAGTGGAGGAGCTGGATCGATAGCATTTAGTAGACCTTGACTCCTGAGGCCGCTCTCTCGACCGCTCCCTCTCGACCCCTCCGCGCCGCCACCCCAGGGCGGCGGCAGGGGGATCAGATCCCGGCCCCTCTACTCCTCCTCTCGGCCGGTGAAGCCTGCCGCCGGCCTTGGCCGCGGTGGCGGCGGCGCCCGGCGCCAAAGGCGCTAGGGCTGGAGGTTGTGGCGGCCACTACCGGGCGTGACTGGGGCGCCTCGGGCAGGGGCTGTGCACAGCGGCCATGGCGGCTGCCTGGCCGTGCGGCGGCGATCGGCGTCCGCGATGCGGCGGCGGTGGCTGCGGATCTCGGTCCCATCGAGATCCATCTTCGACACATCCGAAGGTGCGAGAAGGGGGCAGCAAGGGGCGGCGGCGTTACGCTGTCGGCGCTTGGGCCCCGTGATGGGCCTAGCGCGATCCGGCCAGCGGCGGAGTTGGGTGGTGCGGCTGCCGGTGAAAATCGCGCCGGCTTCGGCTATGGCAGACGTTGGCGGCGTCTCCGACGTCGTTTCCTTATCGAGGCATCATCATTGCAATCCGTGTCACCCATCTCGGTCTGCTCCAGGGGAAACCCTATATCTGGGTCTCCCGGATCGGACGATGACGGCCCTTTCAGGGTCGTTCTTCCTCTTGGGGGCATCGTCTTGGAGCAACTGCTGGATGGGACGGGCAAGGAGAGGTGGCGGGTTGAGGCATCTAACACGTCGTCGACGGCGAGTCTTGGCGGCGCAGCGCTGGACGTGTGATGATGATGACGCGCAGATCGGATATATATGTTGTTTGACGTCATGGCGACGTCGCAAGCTGGTTTTCCAAGGTTATGGCGTTGATCTTTGACTGAAGATGGGTTCGAGGAAGACGGCGGAAGCGTGCGCATGCGGTGCGCGTTGAGGGCTTGCTGGACCGGTACTCCGGTTGTAGATGACGCGTGTAGGTGGGAGGTCAAGGCATGCGGCTCTGATCATGGCCACCCTCATCATAGTTGTAGCGACTTTTTGTTGCCGAGCGGCTGACTTCGGTTTGATCAATGTTCTACCTTGTAAACTTTGATGAATAATTGTGGATGGCTGTGTGCATCACTTTGATGCAGAGGCCGGGACCCGCACCCTCTTATCTAAAAAAAAAGTGGAGGAGCTCGAAGGGCAATATCGTTTGCTCCTGTGTCTTTTTCCCCCAAATTAGGTGAAGCCGATGGGCGATGGATGAGGCGACATTAGCCATGGACAGGCATGTAGGTGAGTGAAGGCGGCGGCAAAGTGTCACCATCAGTTTCTACACGATCACCATAGAGGCATAGACAGATGGATGATTTTAATTGGGCTCGTACTTCTATACACCCCCATAGCGAAGGGGTATCTTGAACAGAAACACAAAGACGACTGAAATTTAATCTCACAAGCAGCCAAGCCAATTCAGTTCGGCTCGAGCCGAGTCTGAAATATCTAGCCGAGCCGGATCGTGTGACAAACATACAAAAAAAAGTGCGGCCAGGAATTGAACCTGGGTCTTTTTTCCCCCAAATTAGGTGAAGCCGATGGGCGATGGATGAGGCGACATTAGCCATGAACAGGCAGGTAGGTGAGTGAAGGCGGCGGCAAAGTGTCACCATCAGTTTCTACACGATCACCATAGAGGCATAGATAGATGGATGATTTTAATTGGGCTCGTACTTCCATGCATACACCCCCATAGTGAAGGGGTATCTTGAACAGAAACACAAGGACGGCTGAGATTTAATCTCACAAGCAGCCAAGCCAATTCAGTTCGGCTCGAGCCGAGCCTGAAATATCTAGCCGAGCCGGATCGTGTGACAAACATACAAAAAAAATGGTGCAGCCAGGAACCCAGGTGGTACACAGGGAGCATACCCAGTGGGCTACGTCTCAGTTTATGACTGAAGGAATCAAAGTCTAGATAAACATAGCTGGTGACGTATCATGAAAAAGTAAAGAAAAAATAAAGAAATTATATAGCACGAAGGGTTCGATCTTGGATCCTGGGTCTCCCAGGTTAGATAAAGGAAGCGGAGCCACTGGCCTACAACTGTGTTTGAGACAGTAATAAAATCAGAGTTAATATAAACATAACGGACGAGGTTAACTGAATTTTAGACAGAAAAACTTCAGATGGCACGCGACGGCGATGAAGATCGGTGACGAACTGACGACTAAGAACGAGCGATGCATGACGCAACTAGTACCCACCCGCAGCAGCAGCTCTAGCCGACCACCTGCAAGTAGGCATCGACGGCGTTGAAATCACCGGAGAAATCGAAGGACCAGCTGAAGGGCGTGCGGTACCTATGCGAGCGCGGGCATTAAGGATCTCCCCTCCCGCTACGTCCTCCCACCATCCGACCGCCCGGGGCCTGCCGCCGTCTGCGACATCCCCGTCGTCGACCTGGCCCGTCTCCGCTCGATCGTCCCTTCCTAGCGTGTCGCGGAGCTTGCCGCCATGCACGGCGCGTGTCGCGACCTGGGCTTCTTTTCATGTGGGTCCACATGCCCAAAAGGTGATAAATATATACATAGATGGATAGGAGTGTTGCGGTAGAACGACATATATTCCAAAGATTGTAGGGACAGACCTATCTCGCAAGGAGAGTTGCATGTGGGTCCACACATATCCCGAAGGTGGTAAGGTTGGACCTAGCAGGCTAGATATGAGTGTTGCATGTGGGTCCACATGTCACAAAGGTGGGAGGGGTAGATGTGTGTGGATCCACATGTCCCAAATATGGTAGTGGTAGATGTGTGTGGGTCCACAAGAGTAGACCAAGCTGGCGTGGTAGGAGTGTTTTCTTGTGGATCAACATGCCCAAATGCTAATAGATGTATACCTAGATGGATGGAAGTGTTGCGGTGGGACGACATATTAGAGGCAGACCTATATATCTTGCAAGGAGAGTTGCATGTGGGTCCACGCCTATCTTAAAAGTGGTAAGGGTGGACCTAGCGGGTCAGATAGGAGTGTTGCATGTGGGTCCGCACGTCCCAAAGATAGTAGGGGTAGACGTGTGTGGGTCCACATATCCCAAGTGTGCTAAGGGTAGACCAAACTAGTGTGATAGGAGTGTTTTCATGTGGGTCCACATGCCCAAGGTTGCAGGGAACCTCCTATATATATATCTCACAAGGAGAGTTGCATGTGGGTCCACACATGTCCTAAAGGTGGTAAGCGTGGACCTAGCGGGTCAAATAGTAGTGTTGCATGTGGGTTCACATGTCCCAAGGGTGCTAAGGGTATACCAAACTAGCGTGATATATATGAGTGTTCTCATGTGGGTCTACATGCCCAAAGATGATAGATGTATGCCTAGATGGCTAAAAGTGTTGCGGTGAGACGACATATATCCCAATGGTTGTAGGGACCTCCTATATATCTCGCAAGGAGAGTTGCATGTGGGTCCACACATGTCCTTAAGGTGGTAAGGGTGGACCTAGCGGGTCAAATAGGAGCGTTTTCATGTGGATCCACATGCCCAAAAGGTGATAAATATATACATTGATGGCTAGGAGTGTTGCGATGGGCGACATATATCCCATAGGTTGTAGGGCCACACCTATCTCGCAAGGAGATTTGCATATGGGTCCACACATATCCCGAAGGTGGTAAGGTTAGACTTAGCAGGCAAGATAGGAGTGTTGCATGTGGGTCCACATGTCACAAAGGTGGTAGGGGTAGACGTGTGTGGATCCACATATTCCAAGGGTGCTAACGGTAGACCAAGCTGGCGTGATAGGAGTGTTTTCATGTGTGTCCACAAGCCCAAAAGGTGATATATATGTACCAGGATGTCTAGGAGTGTTGTGATGGGACATGTATCCCAAAGCTTGTCGGGCAGACCTGTATATCTCGGAAGGGGAGTTGCATGTGGGTCCACACATGCCCCGAAGGTGGTAAGGGTAGACCTAGCGGGTCAGATAGGAGTGTTGCATGTGGGTCCACATGTCCCAAATATGGTAGAGGTAGACGTGTGTGGGTCCATATGTCACAAGGGTGCTAAGGGTAGACCAAGCTGGCATGATAGGAGTGTTTTCATGTGGGTCCACATGCTCGAAACGTGATAGATGTACACCTAGATGGCTAGGAGTGTTGCGGTGGACAACATATATCCCAATGGTTGTAGGGGAAGACCCATATATCTCATAAGGAGTGTTGCACGTGGGTCCACACATGTCCTGAAGGTGGTAAGGATAGACCTAGCGGGTCAGATAGGAGTGTTGCATGTGGCTCCACATGTTCCAAAGATGATAGGGGTAGACGTGTGTGGATCCATATGTCCAACGAGTGCCAAAGGTAGACAAAACTGGCGTGATAGGACTTTTTTCATGTGGGTCCACATGCCCAAAAGCTGATAGATGTATACCTAGATGGCTAGGAGTGTTGCGGTGGGACGACATATATCTCAAAGGCTGTAGGGACATACCTATATATCTAGGCACTGGCGGAGCTACAACACACGAACCGGGTGCACATGACACCGGGTCCGTTTATATGTGCCAGCAAATTTATGTGGGTCCACACATGTCCTTAATGTGGTAAGGGTGAACCTAGCGTGTCTGATAGGAGTGTTGCCTGTGGGTCTACGTCCCAGAGATAGTAGGGGTAGACGTGCATGGGTCCACATGTAGTAAGGATGCTAAGGGTAGACCAAGCTAGCATGATAAGAGTGTTTTCATGTGGGTCGACATGCTTAATAGGTGATAGATCGATGTATACCTAAATGGTTAGGAGTATTGCGGTGGGACGACATATATCCCAAAGGTTGTACAGGTTGTAGAGGCAGACCTGTAAATATCGCAAGGAGAGTTGCATTTGGATCCACATATGAAATACTCAGAGTTATCTAGTTGTATATCTATCACCTTTGGTACCCTCATGCAACACTCCTAAATATATTACAGGTTGTGGGTTGAACACGATAGTTCTACATCAAACTGTATAGAGCAGCTGCAGGTGGGTCTACATGTTTAACACTCCCTCCGTAATACTAAAAGATAAGATGGTTTACCCTATTCTGGACTGCACGTATCTATACACGTTTTACTATGTAGATTCATATGTATCGAACTATGTGTGTGATAAAAAAGGCTAAAACATATTATATTTGATCCTGAGAGAGTAGGAATTATATGTACGTATTTTTAACCTTTAAAATATGTAGACCCACATGCAACACCTTGATATGTGCGCCACTAGTATTAATTTGTGAGTTAAAAAAGCTATACCAGTGGCGCACTCACAAAATATGTGCGCCACTAGTATTAATTTATGGATTAAAAAATAAAATGCAGAAATGATTTATTCCTATATAAAATCTGCTGCAAAGTGGCACATCACGATGTTCACAAATAATCAGAAGTACAGCCCCACACTTATTTTCTGATACAGTCATACAGGTCATTATTGAATAGTACAAATACAGTACTGCATAAATCAATACAACCCTATCGGATGGTACAAATGTTTGGTCGTCGCAGTGCCATGACGGCGTCGTTGCTGCCGCAGCCTCGTGTCGATGCCATTGTTGCTGCCATGGCCCCTTGTCGATGTCATCGTCGTTGTCGCCGCTCCAGCCACATGACGATGTTCGTCGCTGCCCCAACCTCGTGTCGATGCCATCGTTTCTGCCATAGCCCCTTGTCGATGTCGTCATCGCCACATAGTTGATCTGATACATAATATTTTAGAGAAGTTAGAAGGCAGTTGCAAATTTTCTAGTCAGTAGCACTTAAATGAACCGTAGCAGCTGTTAAGGTTTCAGGAAGTAAAAGAAAATTGAACCAAAGGTATAGCTCCAGGTTGCAAGAGACTTAGAATAAATTCAGTGCCTTGAACTACCTGGTTTTAGTTCTACTAGCAAAATGCCCGTGCGTTGCAACGGGAAAGGAAATTTAACATTAGTTTTTATAACGCTATCCCAACTCATCTCCAGAGACACATCACAAATAACTTTCAACAATAATTTGATAATGATTGTAAATGCAAATTCATCCTGACAAGTACATCCCAAACATACAAAGATGACCTCATGTTGATATCAAGCCTGGCTATTGACAATGCTAATTTGTATCTCAAACTGAATCAACGCGACAGGGAATTTATTTAAGCTCCCGAAAATACAGAGTTTATTATACACTGAAGCAAAATTACTACAAGAAGTCACACATTGGCCACCAATGGCACATAAATATGTTGCAAAGGCGAACTCGCAGTTGCTTATATACGCCTTCTATATAAACAAGAAAAGAAATACCATAACGAACACGAGAGACATCGCGAAGGAATTATTACGGTCATGGTTAGTGTAAAATTCAAGTGTTCAAAGCTGCAATATGCGCCCCCCCCCCCCCCCCCCCCCCCCCCCACACCACCAAAACTAACTGTAGAATAGTTTGTTCATTTTTGCACTATCATCCATGTCCATATTAGATAGATTTTATTATAAGATATCAGAATCCATGAAAAGCTGCATTTTTTCCAAATCCTTAGTTCAGATAGCAAATGATTGCTGCAGCTAAAATTCCTCTTATCTACCATAACAACATTGAATCAGTTCTCTTCACCGCTAATTCGATCACCAGGACACACTAAAGATCTATAAAGAGGGCATGTGTAGCGTGCTCTATTGTATTCAGTGTGATTACTACTTCGTCAGTGTTTTAATAGCAAAGAAAAGCATGCAAATGACATTATCTTTTTTAGATCTTGACCTCAGTAGATGCTGCAAATGCACAGTACCTTGAAGCACAAATTAAGCATATCAGCTTTTCCATCTAATACATATATTAGAACAAACCGGATGTATCATCTAAATTCAATCCATACTGCAGCAAAACCTTGTGAGCATACAGCAGCAAGCAGCACTCTCGATGACCAATGAAGCAATCTGTAGAGACGTCGGATCTACTGTAGCCTAATACTCTCAGTTCTCTGCAATCTCACTGCATCATCTAAATCCTTACAATCCTAAGTGAGTATTACTCCGCACCAAATTACTTGTGCATGACAGAGAGATGGGAAGTAATAGGATGGGGAGGGGGCGGAACCTCAGGCGGCCTGCGAGTAAGGGGTGGCGGTGTCGGCCACTCTCACTGGAATCTTCAGCAGAGGCGGCGGCGGCTGTCTCGATCCCGTCGTTGCAGGCCGTGAGTCTGCCGAGACAGCCGCGTCCGGCACAGCGACCACAACCATGAAGTTCATGCTTCTCGTTGTTGTCAGACTTGCTTGCGTAGCTGTGTCGTTCGTGACTGAGCCGCTCCTCCGGTCTATGCACAGGCGGAGCTTCATGGGGGCCAACATGGGCCATGGCCCCCCCAACTTAATTAAAATTTGCATATTAGTACTATATATTTATCACTTTTGACCATATAAAACACAAAATACTTAAATCTGGCCCCCTCAGCTCTTATCTTATCTGTTTTGCCCCCTCCTAATATGTTGGTCAAGCTCCGCCACTGGGTCTATGGATAAGCTCGCCGTGGTGTCCTAGCAAAGCAGGTGATTGGCCAGACCTCCGTCGGGATAGAGCAAAATTCAGGAGGCATCCGGGATGGAGGCTTTGCCTTGGGACGACCCTGGATCGGAAGCGATCTGTTCAGTTCTTCTCGCCGTATAGAGGGAGACGGCGGCGCTCAACAGTCAACACATATCCATGGGGGCGACACCGCGGCTGGATGCGATGAGCTCCATTTTTCGTTCCTTCGGTAGGGTAAGGAAGAAAGAAGAGAACCGGTACGACAGCGACAGACTTCAGTATTTGGACCGCGAGTTGCTTTCATCCTTTGTGAGGGACTAAAACAAAAAATAGCCCGACATACCTACGGTCGTTTACTGGGAAGTAAAAGGGCACGTGCAACGCACGTCTACAAGATAATTACGTGTATATATGTAGATTTTCTCACGGTTGAACCAAGCTACCAATATTTAACACTATACAAAGAAATGGCTGCCTACTTCAAAACAAGCTTGATTATGAAATCTAAATAAGTAGCAAATATCTATTTTAAAAACATGATAAATAGCCCAACAAATGATATTTGCAGAGAGGTAAATGCATTATAAAGAGCACCAACATATTTGTCTATGCATATACAACACATTTATGCATATCAATGGCACGTTGAGGGGTTAGACTAAGCCTGTTTTGTTAATCATGGGTAGAATAAATTCTGAAAACAAATATTTCTGCTAGGTGCTTATACAGAAGAAACACCTGAACATCATATTCCAAATTTTCTTTAGGTTTAAACAATCCAGTTTAATCGGTGCAAAATGCTCAAACAAATAGAGTTCAGGAGTTAGATTACCCTCAAAGCAGAGGATTCCATGAAGCAAAATATGAACGTATTAATTAAGTACACTGTAGTCCATGTAAGCCCAGTAGCTGTGAAGCTCAGATTACCGGAAGTAGCGGCGCAGTTCACAGTACGGGGGGAGCGGTGAGCCGGTGACATTAAGGTGTACAGTAGTTGAGAGAAGAGAGAAGATGCAGTTTGGACTGTTGCGGTTGGGTTAACGTGTGGCGCTCGAGGGCGGGCGCTTGCCGCTGTTCAGGAAGACAAGGGTGTGCCACGGACAGAGCCAACGACTGCCGCTGGTCGGGAGGTCGAGGGCGCGTCGTGGACGGAGTTAGGAGACGACATGGACACTGCGGCATTGCCGGTGGAGGTACTGCACGGCAAGGTCGTTGGCTGGGCGGCTTCGGGTGGTCGACTGCATCGGGAGCGTAGGCGGCGGCAGGGTGGAACCCTCGCAAGAGTACCTCGTTTGGGATCAGGGTCGTGACTCGCAATCACAGCACGTACAAGCTATGGGCCTCGCAAGAGTACCTCGTTTGGGATCAGGGTCGTGACTCGCAATCACAGCACGTACAAGCTATGGGCCAGTTCTATCGGAGAAGAACAGTTCTAGAGTACAGTACGCAACAACAGCTACAAAATCAATCATCAATATATATTTATCTGCCAGAACTCGTACAGGCAATAGCCCATATCGAGCAGAACACATACAAGCAATACTGCAACAGCCCAGAACTTCCGTCCGTCCGGTGGTCCAGGACGTCGGGGCTGAGGCTGGGACAGAGCTGGGCGAACTCTGGACGGCGGACCTGCGCGAGGTAAGGAGGGTGGAGCTGGGCGAAATTGGGGACCGGAGATGGACGAATTCAGGACGTGGAGGCGCTGCGGCGGATCTCCGTGGCCGGTCGGCGTCGGAGCTGCTCGACCCGGAGGCGGCGGCGGCGCAAACGGTCAGGGTCGGCGTTCTCACCGGCAGCGCTGCCTGCGGGAGGTCACCGGCGCGGCGCGTGTGAGAGCTCCCGCGGGGCGACGCGCTCGGGAGGTTACCGACGGAGGTGCGCGCAGGAGTCGCCGGGGACGGCGTACTCGGAGGTAGCCGGGCGGCGCGCAGTGGAGGTTGCAAGGCGGCGCGTCGCCTGCACCTTGCGGCCTGGAGCCTCGACCATTGCTGCTAAAAAGAAAAATAACGTTTCGCTAACTCAACACGGACTAACTCAACACGGACCAAGCAATCTCATCCGTTGATCAAAAATCGGACGCGTAATATTTAATGTATCCGGCGAAGTTTGCTCTTTTAATAGTAAGTATAGATTATATAGTAGAGATTTTAGTCTCGGAATTTCAAATTATAGCTGACAAGTTTAACCTAACTAACACTAGTGGAAACAGGGCCACTGGTTCCGGGTCGTAAGGGCCTCTAGTACCGGGTGTCCACCCGGGACTAGCAAGGCGACACTAGAGGTCCCCCCTTAGTACCGGGTCCGTTACGACCCGGAACAACAGGCTCCCACGTGGCCGCCGAGGCGCGGGCGTGGTGGAGGACCTCTAGTCCCGATTGGTCATACGACCCGGGACCAAGGACCTCACACGTGGCAGCCTGTAATTTTTTGTTTTTCCTCCCAATTTAATATAGAAATGGTGCAAAAAATATGCGTTTACTTAATTAAAAAACAGAAACTACATATAACATATCAAAATGTTCATAAATAAAAATATGTTCACGTCTATCCGGTTACAAGGAGGTGGTCATAACCGGGACTAGCCCGTCTATTCGATTACACTTGTGTGGAGGGAGATCATAACCGGGACGTGAGCCCATCTATTCAATTACACGTACGGAGATCATAACCGGGACTAGAGCCCGTCAATTCGGTTACACGGGAGATCATAACCGGGAGTTCACCGCCCTTCTCCATTGTATGTTCCGTTTGTAGGTATGACATCGCTGAGCAGAAACCCCGCAAGTTCCTCTGCTTGTGCTTGAAAGTGTTTCTTTAGTGGTAGTTTCCTCCGCATTGAATCCTTCACGTATAAGAAGGAGATCAATACGAATATCAATCATGAGTAACAAAAAATATGAATGACACTGAAGACAATTGTTGGTAATAAAATAAAATTATGAATATATTTGTTCACGTACGTCCACATATGTCGACATATTTGCGTTCCGCTCAGTGACCGCACGACGAATCCACTCGCAAACGTAATATCCACAGTAATTGGTCCCCTGTGGTTGCCTCTCGGTGTGCTTTACGAGAATAGAATTCAATCAAATCATAGTCAACATATAGTGGTATTGAAAACTATAAATAAAGAGATGCGCGAATCTAGGTAGACCGTACTACCTACCTGTGGGTGAATAAAAGTCAGCTCTTTTTCAAATGAACCTGAACCCTTTGTCCTCGCTTTGAATTGTTTCCAAACCCTGACCAGCAAAAAAAAAAGAATAAATGAGTTATTAGTTACTTTATCTCTGAAATCAATAAGAGAGACTGATATATTGCGATAATGTTTGAAATTACCTTTGGAGCGTATCTAGAATGTTTTGGTAGCTAGCCTCAGGCCAGTCCAATGAGTCGTAGACTTGAACTGTTGATCTATCAACTTCAATGACTAGCAGAATGTAATGATCGCTGCGTATGATTATATACACGTCAGTAACTCACCAGTTACACTTAATTTGTACAAGCGAACTAACACTCTCTTACCTGAAGTAGTAAGGAAACATTATCTGCACCTTGAAATGTTGCTTCATTAGGGCATCTAGCAAGTTCTTCTCTATGTCCTTCACGTGGTTTTTTTAGTGTCCTTGCATTAACTCGTACCGGGTTAATGAACCCAAAGCTATAGATGCCATTTCTGTCACATTCATCACTCTTCATTCTGCATAATACCGTAGTGATCATAGTTAGCGATGGCAATGACCGAGCTGAGAGCTAAAGACTTTATCTTTTTTGGAAATAAATGAATTGAATCACTTACAGACAGTAGGCACCGACGAGACCCAAGTCGAGGGCGTCAAGGTTGTATAAATACCAGAGTTCTTCGAGCTCAATTGTGAACATGTCTTCACCCGTGAAATTATTTTTTGTAACTTTCACAGAGATAAAAAATTCCTTAAATTCCTTTGTGGTTTTCATGTACCAACTATGGAGTTGTCGCAGACATGTCGGTAGAAACTTTATCTGATCACCTCGGAGCAGGGACCTCCCCCATTTCCATTTCCATGAATCATCTACATCAGACGGAAGGAGATTTTTGTTGTCCAGTTGAGCAAGAGTAATACCAGCATCTGCAGCAAAGTCCTTCTTGAAGGATAAAGTAGGAATTAGGTCCGTCGCGGAGCCATCACCACTGGGTATAACTATGAGCGGGGCTATCGACTTGTTTGTCTGTTGTCCGAGCTGGGCAACGTCTCTTTTCCCTCTGGCACTACTACTTCCCGTCTTGGGAGAGCTACTACTTTTACTCAGAGCTCGTAAATAGTTATCTGGCTTATTTTTCTCATATTGCGATGGTTCCGTGACGAATCTAATAGCCCACTTTTTTTCCTTTGCAGTAAATGTTTGCTTTTCCTCGGGCTTTTTCTGTGCAAAATGCGCCTTCACTTCGGCATCCACGATCACGTCCCTTTCCTCGGGCGTCCTGTCGTAAGCTCTGACGGGAAGGCTTTTGGGTACTTTTGGGAGGGGCGAACGTCGGGGGTCTCGCCGGAATCCCATGGACGACGAAGTGGCGCCCTTCCTATGTCGGGGCTCAGGAGTCGGCTCATGCGGCGGCGGAGTCGGCTCATGCGGCGGTGGAGTCGGCTCATGCGGAGTGGACTGACTCGGCGGCAGAGTCGGCGCACGCGGCGGCGGAGACGACTGATGGTTGTCGTCCCCTTCATTGTCATCAGGTGGTGAATCGTGAATTGGCGGAGACGATGGTGGCCTTGGCGCCCAGCCTGCAAACTTGATGTATTTCTTCCGCCATAGAATTAGACCACCCACGACGTCCCCTAGCACAGACTCATCATCAGCTCTTGGGAACTCAAGGTTCAGTGATTCATATCCTTCTACAACTTGATCCACGCCGACACGAGCAAATCCATCTAGAATGGCATTGCCAAGCCACGATGCTGTAGAGTCAACAGTTAAAGCATAGCCGTCCGCCGCCTTCATGGATAAGTTAAAGACTGGGACATACAGCTCACAAGTTGTTTTCTCCGTGATATAATCCACGGGGTAACTTGTCTCATCATCACCGACCATAACCGAGGAAGCCACGCTGCTTCTGCGATGCGATGGGCCGCCTTGACTAGCTTGTTCCAGCTGAAAAGTTGGCGCCCTTTGCTCGCGCATTTGATCTATTTACCTCTGTTGTTCCTTATAGAGAGCAACCATCTCGTCATTCTTTTTTTCTAGGATCATCAACCGGTCTGATTCCTGCTGCTCATTCCTCCTCTTTGCTCTCGCTCGGCTTCTATAAGATTCACGGTCCTGGGGAAACCCTTCACTCCACGGCACTTCTCCTAAGTCTCGTGTTTGTCCTCCTTTTTCTTTGGTCCCGAGGGCCTCTGACAGCTCGTCCTTCTCTTTGTCGGAAATAAACTTTCCCTCTTTAGACTTGGCAATTAAGTCAATAATTTTTTTCTGGGCTCCGTTGACTACTTTGTTTTCATCAATTATTAACTCCCCTGTTTCCATGTCATACTCCCCTCCATGCGCAAGTAGCCAATTCCTTATCCTTCTGTCCCATTCCTCTGTGACCGGGTGAGCCCTTTTGCACGCAATTCAGCCTCAGTTTTTCCCACTTAGGCTCGGAAACTCGGTAGCCACCTGGCCCCACCTTATGGTGATACATCTTTTTCGCTGCATTATCCTTATTCGTTTTCGACCTTTTCTTAGCTAGTTCCGATTTCTTGTACTCCAGAAATGCAGACCAGTGAGGCCGCTGCCTCTCTCGTGTGCCGGTGAAATCCGGAAGTTTCCCATCATCATTCCACTCACGGAATAATTTGTTCTTGTAGTTATTGAATTGTTGTGCCATCTTCTTAAGAGCGAAATGCTTGACTTTGTCCGTCATTTTTTTTGTCTTCACCTTATCTTCCAAGACCGGTAGGGTGAAATGTGCAATGAGCTTATTCCAAAGCACATCATTGATTCTCTCGTCGATGTAACTAACTCCCTCTAACTTTGGCCGAATCCATTCCTGAGTGCTGATATAAACGTTGTCCCTGACAGTGACTCCGCATTGATGCACAAACTTAACTGCGTTCGGCACGGGTGCCAGTGGTTGGCCAGTAGCTGCATTCACCTTGTCAATTGTGAGATGCTCGTCTTGGCCCATCCCTTGGGCATGGCCTCGTTTAGTGGATTGGTTCGATGTGGAGTGATAAGTCCAAAACGTATCTATAATTTTTGATTGTTTCATGTTCATATTATGCCTTTGGCACTTGTTTTTATATTAAGTTTATGATTTATTTGGACTAACCTATTAATAGTTGCAAAAGTGCATAATGTTCTTGTTTTACACTTTGATGTGTAGGAATTATCAAGAATACAAGAGAAAACCTTGTTGGAGTCGAACTGGAACTTTGCTGAAATCTGTCCCAGAACTGTTTTCGGAGTTTGCCAGTTTGACCCTCGAAGATGACGTCAAAAGGGTATCATTGCCTTTGCAAAGTTGTCAGAAATTTCCATACGAAGAGTTTGAGCCCGAGATCAGCCCAATCGGAGTTCGGATGCGGCCTGTAGGCACAATATGGTGAAACCCTAAAAGGGGGTGACGGAAATCCGAGAAGATATATAAAGGGAGGAAACCTAACTCGTGGAGGACTCCTCCACCCACGAATTTCAGCCACCAAAAGCCACGTTTTTGCCTCCCCCATGGATCCCATCTCCATGGGGGAGGGCTCCCAAGAAGCCATGAAGGAGGGAGGCTAAGGGGCGGCGCTCCCCAAGCTTGCCGGCGGCGGGGAAAGGAGTTCCCCGCACCGCCGGCGCCGTCGCCGCCGCGCTGCCCCTCTCCGCCGTCTTCACCGCCATCTCCATCACCATCTCCCACAAACCTCTGTACCGTCCTATGTAAAGATGGTGTTTGATGCCATAATATTTATCCTATGATCTATGTCATGTTTATGTAGTTTATTTGTCTTTGATTGCTTTGTTGAATGTCTTTGGTTCATTAGAGTTGTATGTTGATATGGTACTATCCTTTGGTGTCCATTATACTTGTGCGCGCATGGATCAACACCCTAGGGTTAGTAGTATGTGCAAAGGAAGGGGAATACTTCTGCGGAGTGACAGAAACCTAAGGACTCAAACCGGTTAGTTGCACATATGGGAGTAAGAGGACCATAAACTTAAGTCTATGGTTGGGGAAACCTTAATGCATTGTAAGTATTTACGGATGTTTGCTAACAATCCAATCATATAGTACTTGTAATCCCAAATAGTAGAGTGCATGTATATTTAGCCTCTCCCATATTGAAAACTGCATCGAAGACAATGAACCTGATATCTTGACTAATTAATCTTGGACAAAGCCATCACAATTACCACCACTTTTCCACACTCATGGTACTATTAGTATATGGTTACTTAGTGTACTTTATTGCTGCAGCACTAACTTTTACTTTCTTGTATTTATTATCCTGCAAAACTATCTCTCATACCCGTTTTGCTACCGTAGTTTTATTTCCTAGATAATGCAAACGTTTAGTGTGCGTAGAGTTGTATCAGTGGTTGATAGAACTTGAGAGAATACTTATCCTACCTTTAGCTCCTCGTTGGGTTCGACACTCTTACTTATCGAAAAGGCTACATGCGATCCCCTATACTTGTGGGTTATCAAGACATTTTCTTGCGCCGTTGCCGGAGAGCCATAGCGTAGGTGAATATTCTTGTGTGCACTTGTTTGCTTTGTCTCTAAGTAATTTTTATTTTCAGTTTTAAGTTGTTCTCTATCTTAGTATGGGTAGGGAATGCGAATTAAAAAAAAATTAGTTGTAATTGTTATCTAAAAAGTTTTCAAAAAGAAAAGTGATTGGAAAGATGAGTAATGGTTGAGTGGGGGTCAAACTTGAACACTTGTGTTCATGCCTATAAAACCAAAACAAATCTTTCCATAGAAGCTTTTCATCAAAAACATGTAAATATTGTGTATATACATCTGTACATAAAAATAAAATTTGTTATAACAATCTCTAGTAGAAAGTTGATGCTAGATTTGGATTTCTGCACATGGACAGATTTTTGCTGTCCACCGTTTTGAGCTTTAAAAATTCCAGAAAAATTGAAAAATTCTGAAACATTTCGTGCGTGATCCTCAGATATGTACGCAACTTTCATTAACTTTGACTTTTCTGATTTGAGGTACGTAGATAGGTCGAAAAATTCCATCTTTACTGACTGTTATGTTTAGATAGATTTTGTGCTTCTCTGTAAATAAAATCGTGATAAATCTCAGAATATTGTTTTGACCTGAACTTTTTTGTGCATAAACCTGAGATTATTATCTGTCTTTCATTAATTTTAAGGTTTGTCATTTGAGCCATATAACTATCTCGTTAAGTGTCATCTTTACAGACTATTCAGTTTTGACAGATTTATATTGTGTTTATTCAATATTTTACTTAGGGTCTCTTGATTTTCTTAGTTTTTCGACGGACAACGGAAATAATAAGAACTTCGGTATATACAGTGGCTATTGTTAGATAAATATTATGTAATTTTTTAATGCTTGAACATGAGTGGATTTTATTTAATGAGTACTAACCCTACTAATGAGTTTTGTGAAGTTTTATGTGGATGTAGCTTATAAAATCCAATCGATATGGTGATATGAGATGAACAAGAAGACGCAAGAGCTCAAGCTTGGGGATGTGTAGGTGCATCCCAAGAACATATTCAAGAACATACAATCATCTAAGCTTGGGGATGACCGAGTCATCCCCTATTCATCAACAAACATGAGGTTATCTCGTTCATACTCTATATTACCTGTCCACATGATATGAATCGTCTTAACGTGTATTATAGTTGCTTTTATATGTCTTGGTTTTACCTTCTTTAGTTTTCTTAGGCTCTTTATTTGGTTTCAATTGCTTCTTTGCTTTCACATATAAATTCAAAACAACAAAAATATTTTCTTTTGTTTTGCTTCCTTGTTAGGTTCTTTATTTGGTTGTTACTTTTGGTTTTCTTTTAGAGTTTTCCTTGCTGTAGCTAGTATGTTTAGGTCTTGTTTAGCCTCTGGTCTTTTAGTTTATCAAAAATAAAGTACCAAGTTTTACCCATTTAGCTTAGTTGATACAATTGTAAAAAGTGATTTTCTGTTTTCGGTATCTACTGCTCATTGCACGATTTTTCATGTTTTACTGGAAACTCTAAAAATCACGAAAAATTTACTGAATATGTATCACTGAATCCTATGAATGCATAAAAATTGGCTAAAATTTCGGACATGTTTAAGAGCACCTAAAAATTGCGTTTTCCAGCTGCTGTTTTTCTGGACAGATTCTGACTTTTGTTGCAAGAGTGGCCTCTTTTGGTTTTCATTTGATTCTTAATGGTTCTTACCTTTCATTTATAAGTTGGCCATTTAAGCAACCTTTCTGTAGCCTAAAAACAAAATTTGGTTTGGTTTAATAGCAGCACTTGGGAAATATTATTTATTGCACTAATGTCTAACCGCAGAAAAGAATGGGAAAGTTTTTGTGTTGATGTTTTTTCACAGAGAATGAAGGAACACCAAATTGTGAAATGTTGAAGAATGGCCAAAGTCATAAGCTTGGGGATGTCCCCGCATCCCTCTTCATCAATAACCCCTTGGTTTGCAAACCTTCAAACTTTGTTTTTTAAGCAACATATGAACTTGACTAAACTTGAAGCTGTTGTATTTTATTATCTATTTATCTTAGCATCAAACACCAGTTACATTAATAAGTGGATCCTCACATATTTTATTTATCTTCTGTTTTCAACGCTTACTTGGTTAATGGATTATTTGATGAAACTTAAAAATGATGTGTGAATGATATTGTTTAGTGGTTATATTTTCTTATGGTTTGTCTCAACTAGCTAATAGTGTATATTATGATATTTTGATGTTAACATGCATTGTGCTGTTCTGGTATTGTGGTATCCTCCTCTGAATGATTCTTTTGAATTGACTTGGAACATGCTCACGCATGCTTATGACTGAAAAATAAAAAGTCAATTAAGCGTTGATGATTTATTTTGCCTCAGAGTTCTTGTATCACCTTTATGCCTCCGTTAATTTTGTTTTGTCGCAAGCATGATTATGACGGTTATTGCTCTCTTGATTGTCGCTTCCCAGTCTTTTCCTAGCCTCCACTTGTACTGAGCGGGAATGCTGCTCGTGCTTCCAAATCCCTGAAAACCAAGTTATTCCAATGAGTCCACTATAAATTCCTATGCATGACATTTCAAACCATTCAAGTAAATTTCCATGTGCTACCTTTAAAACTTTCAAATTACTTCTCATTTTGTGACACTGTTTTTAGCTCATGAGGAAGTAGTAGTTGGGTTTGTTATCTTCCATACTAAATTAAGTACCCCGACTTGCATGCTTCATCTGCTTGTCACTAATTTTGCAAAGAGCTGGTTAGACCATTATAACATCAAAAAGCTAAAACAATAAAATAGACACTCCTCCATGGTATGTGATTGTTGGCAGGCACCCGAGGATTCGGTTGGCCATGGTTTGTGTAAGCAAAGGCTGGGAGCAGTGGTTCAAGGACGAGCACGAGGAGCGCCGCCGCTCCTACTTCGCCGCGGTGCGCAGTGCCGTTCCCACCGCGTACCCAGCGCTGCCCGACGCGCTGTGGTTGGAGGAGGAGGTCCCCGAGGAAGACGACGACCCAGAGATGCAGGCCGCCTACGAAGCCTCCAACCGCTCCCTCGTCGAGGACAAGGTCAGGCGGTGGGAGTTAGTGATGGCCCAGGTCCAGGCCAATGCCGCCGCCGCCGCGATGCCGCCGCCACCGCCACCACCGCCCTCGGGGACGTGGATGCCGCCACCGCCACCGCCACCGCCACGGTACGTCGACCCGGACGAGGTCGAGCCGTGGTACTACACCCTGGAACGCGAGCTGGAGCGGGACTGGCAGGAGTAGGCGCGACAGGGCATTCCGCCACCGCCTCCTCTGCCCTCCGGCCTTCGTTGCGAGTCCTGGGTCTGGACCGGCAGGAGCTGGTCGCCGGATCAGCCCCAGGAGCAGGAGGAGGCGGCGTGGCCACAGTGGCAGGAGCAGCCACCGCCACCACCACCGGAGGGCCAGCCACCGCAGGAGCAGGCACCGCCACCGGAGGGCCAGGCACCGCAGGAACAGGAAGTACCTGCGCACCTCTGGACTAAGCCGACCCTTATCGTCTTCGACGACTAGGCGCGGCGCCGGCGACGACGACCCCTTCGATCACCCCCTATATGTAATGGCCCTTATGGCCACCCCTATATATGTAATGGCCCTAATGGCCCTATGTAATCACCGTTTGTGGCCTCCCCGTGACTATAATGAAATCGGCCCTTAGGCCCTAGCTAAAATTGTGTTCTTTGCTTCTAACTCCGGCGCCCGTGGTTAAGGTTAGGGTCCGCCGCCGCCGCCACCGCCACCGCCGCCGCGCGCTAGATCTAAGGGTGGGAAAAGGTAATTGGTCGGGGGACGAGCTCACCTTGGGTCGGGGGTGAGTTTGCTTGCTCGGGGATGACGATCTTGCTAGGGGCTCGGGGACGATCTTGCTCGGCCAGGCTCGGGGAAGATCTTTACTCGGGACTTGGGCAAATTTTCGGCCCGATGCAGTCAAATTAGCGCCAAAAGGCCTCTAGTACCGGGCCGTGGCTCCACCCAGTACTAGAGGGTCTCTAGTACCGGGCCGTGTTACCACCCGGTACTAGAGGTCCCTCAGGGCCGCGAAAATTTGCGCGCCAAGCCCAGTGGACCTGTAGTACCGGGTGGTCGCACGGCCCGGTACTAGAGGTTGATTTTTTAAATTTTCTGGTTTCTTACTTTTTTTATATCTTTTGATTTAGTTGTCCAAATCAAGTAAAATTTGATTTCATTTTCCTGTTTTCTGTTTTGGTTTAAAATGAAGTACCACATGCGCTTGGTTTTCAATTAAGTACTACATACGCTTGATTTAAAATCAATTCAAAAAAATTATAAATCAAGTACTACATGCGCAGTCGATCATTTCACATCATAAAGTTTGATGCTACAACAAAAATTTATAAATCAAGTACTACTATAAATTAAGTACTACATTCCGCCACCGCCATACGCTTGATAAATTATATAAAAGTTTATAAATTATTACACATCATGAACAACATCCCTATTTAGTCTTCGCTTTTTCTTTTTGTGAGACACTTTCTTCTGATCGCTCCGTAACCATGGACAAGGGTCTGCATATAACTTGAGGCTTGGGTCAGTGGTCACTTTGAAGGGCGGAATTTCATGAAACTTGTCGTAATCTTCTGACATGTCTGTCTTGTCCTCCACTCCCACGATGGTTCTTTTCCCTGAAAGAACTATGTGGCGCTTTGGCTCATCGGCTGATGTATTCACTTCCTTATCTTTTCTTTTTTTGGCTTGGTAGACATGTCCTTCACATAGAAAACTTGAGCCACATCCTTGGCTAGAACGAATGGTTTGTTGTCGTACGCAACATTCGTGATATCCACAGTAGTCATTCCGTACAATGGGTCTTCCTTTACCCCGCCGCCTTTCAGGTTGAACCATTTGCACCAGAACAAAGGGACCTTTAAAGAAGGTCCATAGTCAAGTTCCCATATCTGCTCTATGCAACCATAATATGTGACCGTGGCCTGATTCGTGCTCTTATCATCAAAGCGGACACCACTATTTTGGTTGGTGCTCTTTTTATCTTGGGCGTTCGTGTAAAATGTATTCCCGTTTATCTCATACCCTTGGAAAGTCCAAATAGTCGAAGATGGCCCCTTAGACAACAAGAACAGCTCATCTGAGACTATGTTGGTGTTGTTGTTCAGATGCGTTTCCAACCAACCGCCAAAATTCTCCATGTGTTCCTTTGCAATGGCGGAGTCATCCATCCCCGGGTTGTTGGAGCATACAATATCCTTGTGCATCTGGATATACGGAGCCACCAAAGTGGAATTATGCAGAACTGTGTAGTGTGCTTTTGTGAAAGAATACCCGTCCCTGCATATGTATGATTTCTTTCCTAGGGTGCCTTTTCCACATAGTCTCCCCTCATGTCGCGATTCTGGAAGTGCAATCGACTTAATGCCGGGAATAAAGTCAACACAAAACTCAATGACCTCCTCTATTCCATACCCTTTGGAGATGCTTCCTTCTGGCCTAGAATGGTTATGAACATACTTCTTCAACACTCCCATGATCCTCTCAAAGGGGAACATATTGTGTAGAAATACAGGACCCAGAATGCGAATCTCGTCGACCAGGTGTACTAGGAGATGTGTGATACGTCCATTTTGCATCACTATTTTATATCATAATTTGTCATTATCTATCCTTATATTTCATATTAATACATGATACTTATGTTATTTTGCCTTATTTTGCATGTTTGATGATTATTGGGAATTATCCTTCCGGAGTCAGGTTTCTGCTGGAAAAAGCGTCGTCAAGTCAACATATCAGCGGAACTCCAAAAATCACGAAACCAATTCTGGGGTCTTATAATGTCAGATGCCGGAGGCAGCCAAAAGGAGGCAGCCAGGTGGGCCAGGTGGGCCCCACGCCACACCTGGGCGCGGCTGGCCTGTGGGCCGCGCCCAGCTATGGCGTGGCCACCTGGGTCCACCCCCCAGGTTGCCTCTTCGCGTATATCTGCCTCCCGAAAACCTAAGCACGGGGGGTACGTCCACGAAATATTCCGCCGCCTCCACGGGACGGAAACCACCGAGAGAGAAAGAGCTCTCTGGCAGGGAGATCCTGCCGGGGAAATTCCCTCCCGGAGAGGGGAAATCATCGCCATCGTCATCGTCATCACGCTGGACTTCATCGGGATCATCATCACCACCATCCACTGCGCCATCACCATCATCTCCACCGACTCCACATCCATCTTGCTGTAACATCTAGGGCTGTACCTTGTCTAGTTCATTGGGGAGACTCTCCCGGTGTTGATTACTCCTTGTTATTGATGCTATTGAGTTTGTTTGGTGGATTAGTGTTCATGTCCAGATTGTTATTCATTGCCATATCATCTCTGATCATGATCCATATGATGTCTTGTGAGTAGTTTGTAGTTCTTGAGGACATGGGGAAGTCATGTTGTTAGTAGTGAAATAATGCTGCGTTAATATTTAATGGTTTGATATTTAAGTTGTGGTGTCATTCTTCTAGTGGTGTCATGTGAACGTCGACTACATGACACTTCACCTTTATGGGCCTAGGGGAATGCATCGTGTACCTAGCTTGCTAGTTGAGGGGTTGCCGGAGTGACAGAAACCTGAACCCCCGTTAGTAAGATAGTGCACGAGGGAGCGTAGGGTCTCAGAGTTTAAAGCTGTGGTTAGATTTATCTTAATTACTTTTCTGCATTCGCGGATGCTTGCAGGGGGTATAATCACAAGTGCGTATTAGTCCTAGGAAGGGCGGTGCGTTAGCATAGATTCACCCACACAACACTTATCAAAACAATGAAGATTAACCAGTTGCACGAAGCGAAAGCACTTGACGAAATTCCCATGTGTCCTCAGGAACATTTGTCTCTTATAAGTAACACACTCGGCTTGTCCTTTGCACTCAAAAGGATTGGGCCACTCGCTGCATTTGTTGCCGCGCTCGTTTATTTACTTGCACTGTTTTTACCTGCTGTTTCGAATACTACTGAAAACCTGTCTGCTAGCTTTTACAGTGAATTCTTGATCAAAACTACTTGCCAGCACCTTCTGCTCCTCGTTGGGTTCGACACTCTTATTTATCGAAAGTACTGCGATACACCCCCTATACTTGTGGGTCATCAAGACTATTTTCTGGCGCCGTTGCCGGGGAGTGAAGCGCTATTGGTAAGGAAATTGGTAAGGAAATTATTTACTGTAATGACTGTTATGGAGTCAAATCCATTTGGTTCGCTGTTTGGGAGGACTACTACCACTGCTACGGTAGTAGATGATCCTCCATCTGCTGAGATTGTTCCATTTAAAATACCTACGAAAATTGTTGGACGTATTATGGATAACCGCTATGATGGAACTGTTCATCCTGGTAATCATTTGCTTTATATACATGAACTATGCGGTTTGTTCAAGTGTGCAGGTATTTCGATGGACATTATTAAAAGGAAATTATTTACTCTGTCGCTGGATGGCAGAGCTGCTGAATGGTATAGTCTGCTGAAGAATGGTCCTTCATTGAGCTGGGCTGAAATTGTCCCTCTCTTTTATTACAAGTTTTATCCTCCAAGTGAGATTCATAAGGATCGGAATTCTATATTCACTTTTTGGCCTTATGAGGGAGAAAGTATTGCCCAAGCTTGGGGGAGATTGAAATTATTAATGCTCAAATGCCCTGTTCATGGGATTCCAAGTAATATTGTCATCAATAACTTTTATGCAAGACTTTCCTATCATGATAAAGATTTATTGGACACTTCTTGTTCTTGGTCATTCACTCGTATGAAGGATGAAGATAAATGGGATCTTCTTGATCGTATCCAGGAAAATACTGAAGGATGGGAGAACGACAAAGGTAGGGAGTCAGGTATAAATTATGATTTCGAATGCATTAAATCCTTTATGGAGACTGATAGTTTTCGTAATTTTAATGCTACTTATGGTCTTGATTCTCAAGTTGTTGTTAATTACTTTAAGGCCTTTGCCTCGTATCTCGATATTCCTAGACAAGGTTGGGAAAAGTATCATGAACCTTATGAAGATAATGCTAATTTTGCTCTTGCTAAAAATGTTGAAGTTCAAACTGTTGATCGCATTATACCAGAACCCTATATTGAAAAAATACCTTTTCCTGTTAAAGTAAAAGAACACTCTATTTTGGCTAGTGTGGTTAGCAAAAGTGAACGTAAACCTAGGGAACCTGATGAGCAAATTAGTGTAGAACATGAAGTAGCTATGGTTAAGGAACTTGTAACTGAAAATGTAGAAGGAGGTCATATTGTGTTTTGTGAAGAAGCTTCTAACATGGTTACACATCCTAAAAGAGCTCGAAAGCCTAGTGTTCCTGTGCTTTCTGTTAAAATAGGTGAGCATTGTTATTATGGTCTCTGTGATATTGGTGCTAGTTCCAGCGCTATCCCTTATGCTCTCTACAAGGAAATCAGGAAGGAAATTGATCCTTGCGAATTGGAAGATATTGATGTGGTTATTCAGCTTGCTAATAGGGAAACTATCTGTCCAGTTGGCATTGTCAGAGATGTTGAAGTTTTATGTGGTAAGACTAAATACCCTGCTGATTTCTTAGTTCTCGGTTCTGCTGCTAGTGACTCTTGTCCTATTATTTTTGGTAGACCTTTCCTGAATACTTGTGGTGCTATTATTGACTGTCAAAAAGAGAAAAATTTTACTAGATTCGATGGAGAGTCTTATGAGTTTAATTTTTCAAAATTTGCTAAGAATCATTATGAACCTGAAATGCCTAATGAGAACTTTCAAGTTGAACAGCTTGCTTCTATTGCTGTTGGTCCTAACAATGCTTTGCAGCAATTTTTGGAAGACCACGAAAGTGAAGTTTTTGCAGAAGAAAGAAGGGAGATTGACGACATCTTTCTGCGTCAACCTCAAATGCTTAGGCATGATTTACCTGTGGAGGACCTGGGAATTGCGCCCCCTCCTAAAGAAGACCCTGTTTTTGATCTTAAGCCTTTACCTGATAATCTTAAGTATGTTCATATTGATGATAAGAAAATATATCCTGTTATTATTAGTTCTAAACTTTCAGGAGATGAAGAAGCAAAATTATTGCAAGTTCTGAAGAAACATAGAGGCGCAATGGGCTATACTCTTGATGATTTAAAAGGGATTTCTCCTGCTATATGTCAGCATGCTATTAATATTGAGCCTGATGCCAAGCCTGTTGTTGAGCATCAACGTCGTTTAATTCCTAAGATGAAGGAAGTGGTAAGAAATGAGGTATTAAAACTTCTTGAAGCAGGTATAATTTATCCTATTGCTGATAGTAGATGGGTTAGTCCTGTTCATTGTGTTCCTAAGAAAGGAGGAATAACTGTTGTGCCTAATGAAAATGATGAGCTTATTCCTCAGAGAGTTGTAGTTGGTTATAGAATGTGCATTGATTTTCGTAAGGTCAATAAGGTTACTAAGAAAGATCATTATCCTTTGCCTTTTATTGATCAGATGTTAGAAAGGTTGTCTAAGAAAACTCATTTTTGTTTCCTTGATGGTTATTCTGGTTTTTCCCAAATAGCTGTTAGAAAGGAAGATCAGGAGAAAACCACTTTTACCTGTCCTTATGGTACTTATGCTTATAGACGTATGCCTTTTGGTTTATGTAATGCTCCTGCTACTTTTCAGAGATGCATGTCTGCTATTTTTCACGGTTTTTGTGAAGAAATTGTGGAAGTCTTCATGGACGATTTCTCCGTCTATGGAACTTCTTTTGATAACTGTTTGCACAATCTTGACAAAGTTTTGCAGAGATGTGAAGAAACCAATCTTGTTCTTAATTGGGAGAAATGCCATTTTATGGTTAATGAAGGCATTGTTCTTGGGCATAAAATTTCTGAAAGAGGTATTGAAGTTGATAGAGCTAAAGTGGAAGCAATTGAGAAAATGCCATGCCCCCGAGATGTGAAAGGTATTCGTAGTGTTCTTGGTCATGCTGGTTTTTATAGAAGGTTTATTAAAGATTTCTCTAAAATTTCAAAGCCACTTACCAATCTTCTTCAAAAGGATGTTCCATTTGTTTTTGATGACGAGTGTAAAGAGGCATTCGAAATTTTGAAGAAGGCTTTAATAACTGCTCCTATTGTTCAACCACCAGACTGGACTTTACCATTTGAAATTATGTGTGATGCTAGTGATTTTGCTGTAGGTGCTGTTTTAGGACAGCGAGTAGATAAAAAGTTAAATGTTATTCATTATGCTAGTAAGACTCTTGATGCAGCTCAAAAGAATTATGCTACTACTGAGAAGGAATTTTTAGCAGTAGTGTTTGCTTGTGATAAGTTTAGACCTTATATTGTTGATTCTAAGGTAACTATTCATACTGATCATGCTGCTATTAAATACCTTATGGATAAGAAGGATGCTAAGCCTAGACTTATTAGATGGGTTCTCCTGTTACAAGAGTTCGATTTGCATATTGTTGATAGAAAAGGTGCTGAAAATCCTGTTGCTGATAATCTGTCTAGATTAGAAAATATAATGCATGATCCTATTCCTGTTGATGACAATTTTCGAAATGAGCAGTTGGCTTCTATAAAGGTAAATTCGAATGATTGTCCCTGGTATGCTGATTATGCTAACTTTATTGTTGCCAAGTATTTGCCTCCAACTTTTACTTATCAGCAAAGGAGGAAATTCTTCTGTGACTTGAGGCATTATTTTTGGGATGACCCACATTTATATAGAGAAGGAGTTGATGGTATTATGAGAAGATGTGTTCCAGAGCATGAGCAGAAGGAAATATTGGATAAATGCCATGGTAGTGCTTATGGAGGACATCACGCCGGAGATAGAACTGCACAAAAGGTTCTACAATCAGGTTTTTATTGGCCTACTCTTTTTAAAGATGCAAGAAAATTTGTTTTGACCTGTGATCAATGTCAGAGAGTTGGGAATATTAGTAGACGTAATGAGATGCCTATGAATTATTCTCTTGTTATTGAACCTTTTGATTGTTGGGGATTTGACTTTATGGGTCCTTTTCCCGCTTCAGATGGTTATACTCATATTCTAGTTGCTGTTGATTATGTTACTAAGTGGGTAGAGGCTATACCAACCTCTAGTGCTGATGGTAAGACTTCCTTAAAAATGCTTAAGGATGTTATTTTCTCGAGGTTTGGTGTGCCTAGATATCTCATGACTGATGGTGGTTCACACTTTATTCATGGTGGTTTTAGAAAAACTCTTGCTAAATATGGTGTCAATCACAGAATTGCTTCACCGTATCATCCTCAAACTAGTGGTCAAGTAGAGTTATCAAATAGAGAAATTAAGTTGATTTTGCAAAAGACTGTCAATAGGTCTAGAAAGAATTGGGCTAGAAAGCTTAATGATGCTTTGTGGGCTTATAGAACAGCATATAAAAATCCTATGGGCATGTCTCCTTATAAAATGGTTTATGGAAAAGCTTGTCATTTACCTCTAGAATTAGAACACAAGGCCTATTGGGCAATCAAAGAGCTTAATAGAGATTTCAAATTAGCTGGTGAGAAAAGGTTGCTAGAGTTAAGCTCTCTAGATGAATGGAGAAGTGAAGCATATGAAAATGCTAAACTTTTCAAAGAGAAAGTTAAGAGATGGCATGACAAGAGAATTTTAAAAAGAGAATTTTGCATAGGTGATAAAGTTTTATTGTATAGGTCTCGTCTCAGATTTTTTGCAGGAAAATTACTCTCAAAATGGGAAGGACCTTACATTGTGGAAGAAGTTTATCGTTCTGGTGCAATAAAAATTAATTCACTTGACGGTGACAAACCTCAAGTTGTTAATGGGCAGAGACTTAAACATTATATTTCTGGAGAATCTTATAATGAAAATGTTGATATTATTCAAATGGTATCTCCGGAGGAATTTATTAAAACTCAGAAACAGGAAACTGCAGAGTCTGATTTGAAGTAGGTATGAATTTCGGTAAGAAAAAGTCCGCGTTTTACTTCGAAACTTTTATATTAGTTATTTTATACAATTTTGGAAATATCAAGACGAATAAGTGCCGGAGGAGGTGCCCGAGGGCACCACGCCACAGCAGGGCGCGGGCCCCACCTGGGCCGCGCCCAGCTATGGCGTGGTCGCCTCGGAGACCCCCTCCGACTCCGCTTCGCCCTGTGCTTTCCTTTTCACGCGTTATTTTCTGCTATATATTTACCCGGATCTCCCGAGGTCCGTATCTCGTGTTTTCGTCGCGTTTGTTTTCGAGCTGTTTCTGCCAGGGTTGTAGAAGTCTAGAGCACCATGGTCGCCTCCAACAACCCTGACAAGGAGGGCCTGAAGAAAGATCTGAAAGACCAAGATGCTGAGGAGGAGAAGGAGAAGACTGAAGCTGTCGGTGAAGAAGAGGAAGATCCAAGTCCTATTCCCACCGCTACCGTTGCAAGCATCGGAGTGGTGCAGAACAAGCCCAGGGCCAGGCAGGGCGCGAGGATGAGCACTGGTGGGAGAGTTCCTCGTCGCTTCCTAGCTCCAAGAACACTTCCTTCAGATACCAAAAGGCCTTTTCACACTCTCATCCATAAGTATCCCTTTGAAAAAGTTCCAGAATCAGAATTGCCCAGTAGCTGGGATATGGATCGTTCTGACCATGCAGGAAAAGGGAGCTCCAAAGCTGAAGAGAAGTGGGGTAACAACTCCAAAAGCTGGGATTCACCCTCTGACAGGATGATGAACCGCATTGAGCAGAATTCAGAGCTTGTCCGCACCCTCATTGGTAGAGTTGATGAGTTAATGGAGCTTGCCGAGAAGCTCATTAGAGGGGCGCCACCACCATCACCGCCAAGGGAGTAATTCACCATGGGTAACAACACACTCCCAGCTTGTTTCAAGCTTGGGGGGGGGTGTTTTCAGTATCACCATCTTTATCTTTATCTTTATCTTTATATTTTTGCTTAGTACCATGAGTAGAGAAGTTATCATATGAGATAGTTTGCAATGTGGAGTATCACTCCTTAGTTGGTTATCGTTGTATCCGTTGGTGTGAGGTTTATTGTGATGGAATATTAATGAGAAGCTTTATCTTTACTTTCTGCACACTTTATTTTAGCCAGCAAGTCCTTTGTCATATGCTGATCTTGTTACATTAGTATTGGCATCACTTTGGGTGCAGCAAGTAAATTTAGTTGGTTGTGGCAAACTTAGACTGGTCAGTAGTATCAATACTTTTTACACTTAAGTAGAAAAGAGGGAACTGGTTGCAATAACATTATCCCTATTGTTTTCCTCTTTGTTGGCCAATGAGTTTATTATTCTTGAATTAAAGTGTTTTGTGCCCACAAAGTAGATAGCATGGTTGTTCTATTAGATCTATAAGTGTTTGTCTCTCTCAATTCTTGTGCTTGCTACTAAACCTTGCTAGCCTAAAACCTTGTACTGAGAGGAGATACTTCTCGTGCATCCAAAACCCTGAACCAAAGCACTCCATTCGTGTCCACCATAACTACCTATCATGTAGTGTTCGCACTACTCCAAGTACATTTTCTCGTGTGCTACCTTTAACTATTCAAAACTATTATTATATCCCTTTTTGTGTCACTGTTCACCAAGCTCATAAGGACGTGGTAGCAGATGTGTCATCTTCCATGCTAACTGATTTACAAGGATTGGCAGCTTCATCTGCTTCTCCACCTTTTATTTTGCATTAAAAGAGCTGGTTAGTCCACCCTATAAATAAATAAATAAATAGACACTCCTCCACGGTGATTGTTGGTCGGCAACCGAGGATTCGGTCAAGCCATGGTTTGTGGAAAGAAATGGTTGGGAGGAGTGTCATCAATAAGTGCTTGTTACAAGTGCAGTTCTATAAACTCTCGGAACCGCTCTAAAAGTTAATTAGTATGGAAGATGACAAGGATTCTACCACTGATTTGTTGACCAATAGCATACACCTCTCAAAGCAATATTTTTACACTCTCTATGCCTTCGGGAACTAAAAAGCTCTAGCACACGTTTTAATCCCTGCTTCCCTCTGCGAAGGGCCTATCATTTATTTATTGTTGAGTCAGTAAACCTATTCCCTCTATCCCGAGCAAGCACTCGAATTGTTATAGATACAATCATTTATAGTTCATAATATTTCCTATCATGTTTTGTCTACTTTGCTTGAGCACATGAAGTTTTATCTTTGAGAATATGACTTTGACAGTTTTCTTTGGAATGTGAAAGGAACAGTGATGATTGAGCAACTCTATTTCTGCAATATAGCTCTAGTATAAAGACTCTTCTTGAAAGATAAGTTAGAATGTTGATTGTTCTCTGACCAAGAACACAGTTTGCCACATCCAATTGGTTTGCTTAATGTACCTTTATTTGTGGTTGTTCCATTACTTGTTCCAAGTTAAGTAGAATGTGTAGAGACTGCTGTTTAAAATGACTTGTTTAGCTGAGTAAATACTGATGCTTCTTGTCCGTATTCTTTATTATCGACACTTCACTCCATAAACATGTGGACTTGTTTACTGAGCTCAGTTTTCGCTTGGGGACAAGCGAGTCTAAGCTTGGGGGGAGTTGATACGTCCATTTTGCATCACTATTTTATATCATAATTTGTCATTATCTATCCTTATATTTCATATTAATACATGATACTTATGTTATTTTGCCTTATTTTGCATGTTTGATGATTATTGGGAATTATCCTTCCGGAGTCAGGTTTCTGCTGGAAAAAGCGTCGTCAAGTCACATATCAGCGGAACTCCAAAAATCACGAAACCAATTCTGGGGGTCTTATAATGTCAGATGCCGGAGGCAGCCAAAAGGAGGCAGCCAGGTGGGCCAGGTGGGCCCCACGCCACACCTGGGCGCGGCTGGCCTGTGGGCCGCGCCCAGCTATGGCGTGGCCACCTGGGTCCACCCCCAGGTTGCCTCTTCGCGTATATCTGCCTCCCGAAAACCTAAGCACGGGGGGTACGTCCACGAAATATTCCGCCGCCTCCACGGGACGGAAACCACCGAGAGAGAAAGAGCTCTCTGGCAGGGAGATCCTGCCGGGGAAATTCCCTCCCGGAGAGGGGAAATCATCGCCATCGTCATCGTCATCACGCTGGACTTCATCGGGATCATCATCACCACCATCCACTGCGCCATCACCATCATCTCCACCGACTCCACATCCATCTTGCTGTAACATCTAGGGCTGTACCTTGTCTAGTTCATTGGGGAGACTCTCCCGGTGTTGATTACTCCTTGTTATTGATGCTATTGAGTTTGTTTGGTGGATTAGTGTTCATGTCCAGATTGTTATTCATTGCCATATCATCTCTGATCATGATCCATATGATGTCTTGTGAGTAGTTTGTAGTTCTTGAGGACATGGGGAAGTCATGTTGTTAGTAGTGAAATAATGCTGCGTTAATATTTAATGGTTTGATATTTAAGTTGTGGTGTCATTCTTCTAGTGGTGTCATGTGAACGTCGACTACATGACACTTCACCTTTATGGGCCTAGGGGAATGCATCGTGTACCTAGCTTGCTAGTTGAGGGGTTGCCGGAGTGACAGAAACCTGAACCCCCGTTAGTAAGATAGTGCACGAGGGAGCGTAGGGTCTCAGAGTTTAAAGCTGTGGTTAGATTTATCTTAATTACTTTTCTGCATTCGCGGATGCTTGCAGGGGGTATAATCACAAGTGCGTATTAGTCCTAGGAAGGGCGGTGCGTTAGCATAGATTCACCCACACAACACTTATCAAAACAATGAAGATTAACCAGTTGCACGAAGCGAAAGCACTTGACGAAATTCCCATGTGTCCTCAGGAACATTTGTCTCTTATAAGTAACACACTCGGCTTGTCCTTTGCACTCAAAAGGATTGGGCCACTCGCTGCATTTGTTGCCGCGCTCGTTTATTTACTTGCACTGTTTTTACCTGCTGTTTCGAATACTACTGAAAACCTGTCTGCTAGCTTTTACAGTGAATTCTTGATCAAAACTACTTGCCAGCACCTTCTGCTCCTCGTTGGGTTCGACACTCTTATTTATCGAAAGTACTGCGATACACCCCCTATACTTGTGGGTCATCAATGTGTCATAATAGTGAAGAAGGATGGTGGGAACACCAACTCAAAACTAACGAGACATTGAGCCATCCTTCTGTAACCTTACTAGAGAGGTTGGGCTGATTGACTTCTGCGAAATTGCATTGAGGAACGCACATAGCTGAACAATGGATAGTCGAACATTTTACGGTAGAAGCCCCCGCAATGCAACCGGAAGCAATTGAGTCATCAGCACGTGGCAGTCATGAGACTTTAGGTTCTGAAACTTTTTCTCTGCCATATTTATTATTCCCTTTATATTCGACGAGAAGCCAGACGGGACCTTCATACTGCTCAGGACTTCAAAAAAATTCTCCTTCTCTTCTTTGGTAAGAACGTAGCTAGCAGGACGTAGACGTCCTTTATCCGTCCTCATTGGATGCAGGTTCTTTGGGTCTTTCAAAGTTGCTGGTCCTCTCGTGCTTCCGGGGTATCTTTTGCCTTCCCATACACGCCCAAGAAGCCTAGCAAGTTCACGCAAACATTCTTCGTCACGTGCATCACGTCGATTGCAGAGCGGACCTTTAGGATTTTCCAATAGGGTAGTTCCCAAAATATAGACTTCTTATTCCACAGGGGAATGTGGTTGTTAGCGTCCTTCGGAACAGACTGTCCGCCAGGACCCTTTCTAAAGATTACATCTAAATCCTTGACCGCATCATATATATCTTCACCACTTTGAGGGGTGGCTTCGGCCGGTGATCTGCCTCACCTTTGAAATGCTGCTTGCCTTTCTTTCTTAGGGATGCTGAGTTGTAAGAAATCGACGATGACCCGGGTACACATTCTTGTTACCTACATATATATTTTCAGTGCTATCTAAACAGTGCGTGCATGCATTGTATCCCTTGTTTGATTGTCCTGAAATGTTACTAAGAGCAGGCCAATCATTGATGGTTACAAACAACAACCCTCGTAGGTTAAATTCCGCTTGTTTGTACTCATCCCACACAGGTACCCCTTCATCTCAGCCGGGTGTCTCAACATCTCGTCGCTCTTGCGGTCTTCTTTGTGCCATCGCAACTACTTGGCATGCTCTTTGTTTCTGAACAAACGTTTCAAACCGTGGTATTATAGGAGCGTACCACATCACCTTGGCGGGAACCTTCTTCCTGGCGGGCTGGCGCTCAACATCACCAGGGTCATATGCTCTGATCTTATACCGCAATGCACCGCATACCGGGCATTCATTCAAATTCTCATACTTCTCACCGTGGTAGAGGATGCAGTCATTAATGCATGCATGTATCTTCTGCACATCTAATCCTAGAGGGCAGATAATCTTCTTTGCTTCATACGCACTCTCGGGCAATTCGTTACCAGCCGGCAGCTTGTCCTTCACTATTTTCAGTAAACTCCCAAATCTCTTGTCAGATAAACCATTCGCTGCCTTCCATTGCAATAATTCCAGTGTGATACCGAGCTTTGTGTTGCCATCTTCGCAAGTTGGGTACAACTTTGTTTTGTGATCCTCTAACATGCGCTCAACTTCAACTTCTCAAGTGTAGTTTCTGCTAGGGTATGTGCATCAACGATGACCCCACGTAAATCATCATGTATGATGGGATCATCTGGTACCTCTTCATCATCAGCTTCCCCTGTTGGGTTACCATCGTATTCAGGGTACATGTAGTTGTCATTGTTCTCTTCTTCGTTGTCTTCCATCATAACCCTTTTTCTCCGTGCTTGGTCCAACAATTATAGCCGGGCATGAAACCAGAAGTTATCAGGTGCAGGTGAATTCTGTCTGTATTAGAGTAATCCTTCTCATTCCGACAGTTACTGCATGGACAACACATAAAACCATCCGGCCCCTTGTTATCCTTAGCCACATTGAGAAAAGATTGCACGCCTTCCATGTACTCTTTAGTGCGTCGGTCAGCGTACATCCATGGATGACTCATATGCAAATCACCGCTAAAACCCATTACGGTAAACCAACATAATAGGAAACCGACCATATTCATTAATACAAGTTCATCACATTAAAACCAAAGTAGAGTAGTGACCAAATGTAATACATAGTTCTCATAAAACATAAATTAATTGAAACTAGCTAGAATACAACTATCTAAAGAATTTAAATCCAACAACAAATGCGATCAGAATCGCAACTAAGTTAACTATTGAACCAACATCATAATGATACCAAGCCTCTTGACTAATGACATAATTTCTAAACTTTTTAAGCTTGACGCGCATTGCATCCATCTTCATCTCGTAGGTAGCGACGACGTCGGCAAGCTCGATCCCGTGAGCATCATCGATGTCGGCAATCTTCAAGTCCAATTCCATCTTCTCTTCTAGGCATTGGAGATGAAGATCTTCACTTATCTTCAATTTTGCTCTCAAATCGTCGTTTTCTTTTTTAAAAATACTCGACAATAGGGTCGAGCGGATTTTTCCGGTTCAACTACCTCCTAAATAAAATATATCTACGTCAAGTTGGTCGGCATGATTGTTATAAACACGAAACAAAATAAATAATTAAAAAGATATACCACATCCGAATCATAGACCGGACGAGGGCCGACGGGGACGGATATCAAAACCATGACACTATACATATAAAAAACATAAGAAAATTATACAAGAAAAAATAATTATGCATTCAAATCATACAAGTAATTTTTTTAAAATAAAAGATAAAAAAGAGGCTCACCGAGGTGGTGCCGGTCACGGGACGGCGGGGGCTATCGACGGCGGTGAGGACCGAGACGACACTAAAATCCACAAATCATAAATTAATTTGAGCTCAAAAAACATATAAAAATATGAACTACTTAGTTTAGGCATTTCATCAAACACCTAGGTAGCACTACAAAAATGAAATGAGCTAAACTTGTATGGAAATGGCTAAAATTCGGCCGCCGGGTGAAAGGATCAAGTGTTGCTAACCCTTGGAGAGATGGGTGCCGTCTATCTTGACAAATCTTGGAAAAAAATGGGGCTACACTTGAACTTGAGAAAGGAAACAATGGAGATGAGCTTCAGAGTTCAAAAATGGTGGCTGGCCCGGGTGAGAGATGATATAGCGGGACCTCTAGTCCGGGTTGTACCACGGCCCGGACGAAAGGTCCACCCTCCAGTCTCCGCCCTGCCGCTGACTGCCTCGGTCCCGGGTGGTATCACGGCCCGGAACTAGAGGTGCCCTACGACCCGGGACCCGACCTGCGCAGCGTCAGAGCAGCCGGCCCGGTACTAGTTCCCTCCTCTAGTACCGGGTTGTACCACGCCCGGGACTAGAGCCCAACACCCCTCTCCACCAAAGGTCCGGTTTCCACTAGTGTTGGTTTCAATACAGGACGCCTAGAATGTTTGTTCAGCCAGGCCAATAGTGCAACCAAGATGTACTCGTCAGAGGATAAACCAACTAAATAAATATGAAACTCAACTAGTGTGACGTGTGCTCAAGAAATTATAAGGGCAGCAAGAAATTACACTAGTGTGACAGAGCAAACAATTGTATTATTCACGGCGTCTCGGCTGGCTGGCTCGAGCGCGAGTGCTTGATGTGATCTTTGCAACTTCGCTACAGATTTTGCAGGCGACGACAATTTCAGTCTGTGCTGACTACAAAGAATGTTCAGCTTCTTCTATACAAGATGAAGAAGAACCTTGTGCAATGAAACTGGAGGTTTTAGACATAGATCGATCGAGTTCAATAGTTCATATTCTAGTGGTACTAAGTTTTCAGCAAGAGCAGACTGAGACAAACAAACAAACAAGTCCATTGAAATGCCAGACAGGTACTAGCATCAAACAACAAATCAAAGGTTCCTCAAAAAATCAGTAACTAATATATGTGATGAAAAGAAAATAGAGTTAAAATTACCAAACCCAAAACATCAACACTAGTAAAAATTCCCAAAACAATCAACACTAGTAAAAAATTCATGAGAGTTCATGGTTCCTTGAGCACCTCAGTGAGCCAATCTCTGGCACTGAGGTAGCACCTGAGGGAGAAGCTCTGGTACAACCAGCTCGTACCTGTACAGGTTCATGCCGGCCAGCTTCGCATACTGCTCCAGGGCCACGGAGCACCTCTCCTACAGGGCCGGCACCGTCAGCGCGCCGACGGCGGTCGCGTGGCACAGCGTGGGGACGTCGCCGGCGAGGCCCGCCCAGGAGGGAGGTGGCGGCGAGCCAGAGTAAGAGACCAGGCTCGGCGTGCCCCAGCGCGACGCGGCGGAAGGCGGCGGCGAGTTGCGTGAGGCCGGAGTGGACGAGGGACGAGAGCGCGTCCACGGCCGGCTGCAGGTCCGGGACCGGCGGCAGGGGCTGGCCGAGGAGGAGCGCCGCCTTGGACCAGGTGAAGAGGACCGTTAGCAGGAGGCGGAGCACGTTGGAGGATAGCGACACCGCCATGTACGGTGTACCCGCTGCCGGGGAGTCAGCGAGTAGGGTCCAGGAGGACACGGAGCCGAGCGGGAGGAAGTCGCGCTCGAGCCAGCCAGCCGAGACGCCGTGGGTGCTGGGCGGCGGTGCACCATACCGACGCGGGGAAGGATCTCGCGGCCTCCGGCGCCGGCGAGCAGGCCCGACTGCGCCTCGGCTCGATCTACTCCAGGAGCGGCCGCGCCGCCGCTCGATCTACTCCGACGTGCACACCCAACCGGAGCACGAACTCCGGTGGCTCCATGTCGTCGGCCGGCAACCGCCTAGGGCTGCGCGCAGTGGCGGAACCAGAAAATTTTGTTTGCTGGGGCGAGCTCATTTGCGGGCAAGAAAAATTAACACACGAATGCATGTGCTAGATAAGAATCATGAAATGAACGGTACTCAAAAGATTCAATTGTCATGATCAATGAAGTACAATTAAAATAACATTACTAAAAAATAAACTTAGAACCAAGTAACCAAATAACATGGACTTTTACTGCCTGAACACCCACTTGCATTATAGAATTAAGTTGTCGTAGTAGCGTGAGCACAAACTTGTCGAGGTAGATGGCATCGACGATCTTTGAAGGCATGGAAACGTAACATAATCTGCTTGTCGCTTAACTTTGCAAATATCTCTCGCTCAACAAAGCATATCATTAGATCATTGAGCCAATCATCACACATCTTATTCCGAAGGTCTGTCTTGTCTTTATAATGTTCATCGCCGAGAAAACCCTCTCAACTTGCGCCGTTGCCACCGGTAATATCAATGCAAGTTCAATGAGGTGATAAACCAAGGAAAGGCCAAGCTAGATTAAAACAAGCACGAACATGTGCTTGCGAAATGTCCTCCAAAATCAAATTTGAGCTAAATTGAGTGCTCTGCATATAACTTATGCCGGTGCATTTACATATCATATTTCCATCAAGACATGAATTAATCTACAAATGTGGAGACATATACCTGATGATTGTTGCCTCAATCACGTGACCACTTGCGGTTCGTCGACGTTCCTACGCCTTCTTTTGCCGCCGCCTCTGCCTCCGCGTTCAGCCTAACCTCCTCAGCCTCTACCAATTCATTGAATTCATCTGAGTCGAAGTCACTGTCGGAATCCATCGTCGCCTCGTCGGTGGCCGGACCGACGGACCGCCAATCGGAGCAACCGAGCTCCAAGCTCCGGCCTCCGAGCAGAGAAGGAGGAGGCGCTGGGAGGAGGCGAACCAGAGCACGAACTCCGGTGGCTCCATGTCGTCGGCCGGCAACCGCCTAGGGCTGCGCGAGGCCGTGTCTGGGTGCGGCAGGAACAGAGAGAGTCCGGGATATTTCCCCGGCTCGGCTCTAGCTGAACTGAATTGGCTAACAAAAATAATCGGCTCGGCTCGGTACGTTTATGCGATTGTGAGGTTGGGGGTGTATGGAAATAGGAGCCTTTTAATTACACAACTCTCTAAATCTCTAAAGGATCGGAGAGAGAGATTTTTTTCTTAGCTTAGTTTCAGTTAGACCAAGCATACTAAAACAGTGGTATTTCATGCCTCCCCAAAGATATTTCATTTTTTTATTGTAAAAATCACGTTTTTCTAGAAAAGGGGTATGGACTTCTTTCTAGAGTGAAACCCATCTAGTTTCTGTCCCCTCGTCGGCGATGATGCTGGTCCGCTCCACCTCCGATGGCCTTAGGACCTTGGAGTCGTGGCGGATCACGGCCTCTCGTCGGCGGGAGAGGTCCCGTTCTTTATTTAGGTTATTATTCAGTATCTTGTTCGAGATGGTGAGGCGAAGACTACTGATACGTCTCCAACATATCTATAATTTCTTATGTTCCATGCTTATATTATACAATTGCTACATGTATTATTCACACTTCATGGCATTTTTATGCATTTTTGGGACTAACCTATTAACAAGATGCCACAGTGCCAGCTCCTATTTTCTGCTGTTTTTGGTTTCAGAAAAGCTGTTCTGCAAATATCCTCGGAATTGGACGAAACAAAAAGCCACGCTCCTATTTTTCTGACATGTAGACGGAGTCCAAAGGGGAGAAGGAGGACCATGGGCCATCCTCCCCATGTGGTGGCGCGCCCCCCCTTGGGCCGCGCCGTGGTGTGGGGAGCCCACCTCGGGTGGCTCTGACCATTGTACTTTCGCCTATTTATACCCTCCGATGCGAAAGCCCTAAATCAATCAGTCATATTCCACCAAGGGTTCCGCAGCGCCGCCGCCATCGACGACAAGTTTCGGTGGACAGAACTCTCTGTTCCGGTACTTTGCCGGGACGGGGAAGTGCCCCCGGAGCCATCTCCATCGACTCCACCGCCATCTTCATCGTCGTTGCTGTCTCCCATGATGAGGAGGGAGTATGTCTCCCCCGAGGCTGAGGGCTCTACCGGTAGCTATGTGGTTTATCTCTCTCTCCCATGGTGTGATCTTTATGTGATCATGAGCTTTGTAATCTAGTTGAATAAGTAGATGTTACTCTTTATCTATTATGCCACTCTAGAGGTTACTTTAATATGAACTCCGGAGTCACTCTCCACGGTGTGAAGGTGACAGTGTGCGCATCGTGTGTGACTCCTTTATGACGTTGTGGTGTTTGTTTACTCCGACTTGAGGTGTGCTTTTGCAGCCCTACGCAATGAATGGTGTTTGTTATCCAACAAGAGAGTGTTTGAGAGTAGCATTTATTTATTCAATTATGTTGTCATTGTTGAGAGTGTCCACTAGAGAAAGTATGATCCCTAGGCCTTGTTTCTAAGCATTGAAACAGCATTTACAACAAGTTCTGCTACATGTTTTCTTGCTGTCATTTTTATATCAGATTGCAATTACTACTTATAATCATCCATATTACTTGTATTTCACTATCTCTTCGCCGAACTAGTGCACCTATACATCTGACAAGTGTATTAGGTGTGTTGGGGACACAAGAGACTTCTTGTATCTTAATTGCAGGGTTGCTTGAGAGGGATATCTTTGACCTCTACGTCCCTGAGTTCGATAAACCTTGGGTGATTCTACAAACCTCTGCTCTTGGAGGCCAACACTGTCTACAAGAATAGAAGCGTGCGTAGCATCAAGCCATTTTCTAGCGCCGTTGCCGGGGAGGTAAGTGTTGGAAGGTATCTCCTTTAGATTCTGCAATTATTTCTTTTTGTCTCTTGTTTTTATTTTCACTAGTTAGGCTTAATGGAAAAAAAAAAATTAGAGATCTTTATGAACTTTATATTGAATTAGGACATGATGCTTTTGAAGAGAAAATTAAGAAACCGAGGAAGTTTGTCTGCATAATAGTGGTAGTAATGTTATTAGCATGAATTCCTTGAACACCATTATTGCTAATGCTATGGAAAAGTCTAAGCTTGGGGAAGCTGGTTGTGATGAATATGATATTTTTAGTCCCCCAAGTTTTAGGGAGGAAATTTGCTTTGATAATACTTTGCCTCCAATATATGATGATTATAATCATTGTGATGTTTTCAGCCCACCTACTATTGAGGATATAGTTTATGTTGATTATGATATGCCTCCTATATATGATGTTTACAATGATGAATATGATATTTTCAGCCCATCTACTATTGAGGATAAAAATCATTTTGATTATTCTATGCCTCCTATTTATGATGATTACAATGATGGATGTGATACTTTTACTCTCACTATTACTAATGATACTGTTTATGCTTATGTGGAGAGTAATGATACTTTTATGCATGTGGATCATGATAAGAATGCTCTATGTGATAGCTATATTGTTGAGTTTATTCATGATGCTACTGACAATTATTTTGAGATAGGAAAATATGGTTATATAAATCTTAATGTTATTAAATTTCCTCTCTTTATGTTGAAAGTTTTGAAGTTGCAATTGTTTTGCATTCCTATGCTAGTCACTTTGTGCTTCATTGATTTATTTTCCTACAAGATTCCTTTGCATAGGAAGTGGGTTAGACTTAAATGTGTTTGATATTTTCTTTTTGATGCTCTTCTATATTCAACTCTTATACATATGAGAGCATCATCAAAATTTTCGTGCCTAGCTAAAAGGCTTTAAAGAAAAGCGCTCTTGGGAGACAACCCATTGTTTTATTTTCTGCAATTTTCTTTTTTTTGAGTCAAGGAGCTTGCTTACTTCTGTAACAACTCATTTGTATCTTTATTTTATTGCATTGTTGTGCCAAGTAAAGTCTCTAGTTGAAAGTTGATGCTAGATTTGGATTTCTGCGCAGTGACAGATTTTTGCTGTCTACCGTTTTGAGCTGTATTCACTCCAGAAAAATTGAAAAATTCTGAAAGAATTCACGCATGATCCTTATGTATGTACGCAACTTTCATTAGTTTTGATTTTTCGCATCTGAGCAAGTTAAGTGCCTCGAAAAAATTCGTCTTTCCAGACTGTTTGTTTTTGACAGATTCTGCCTTTTATTTTGCATTGCCTCTTTTACTATGTTTGATTAGATTTCTTTGCTCCATAAAATATCAGTGGCTGTAGTTAATGTCCAGAAGCATTGGTAATGATTGTGTCACAGTAGAACATGTGAATTTTTGATTATGCACTAACCCTCTAATGAGAATTAATTTGAGTTTGGTGTGGCGGAAGTTTTCAAGGAGCAAGCGAGAAGGATGATATGATGTGATCAAGAAGAGTGAAAAGCCTAAGCTTGGGGATGCCCCGTGGGTCACCCCAGCAATATTCAAGAAGACTCAAGCGTCTAAGCTTGGGGATGCCCAAGGCATCCCCTTCTTCATCAACAACTTATCAGGTCATCTCTAGTGAAACTATATTTTAATTCTTCCACATCTTATGTACTTTACTTGAAGTGTCTGTGTGCTTTTATTTCTGCATTGCTTTTTATTTTCTGAATAAATTGGATCCTAGCATTCTTGTGTGGGAGAGAGACACGCTCCGCTTTTTCATGTGAATACTCATATTCTTCACTTATATCTTTTGAGTATTCTTATCTAGCTACTGCTATGCTTTTAGCTCCTGTTTTTCATGCATCTCTTTGAGAGCTGTTAATTCTTGTGGAGTAGTACTCTTTTGTTTCATTTGTAAATTACTTGGAGAGTTTTGTTTGGAGAGTTGCTTGGTTGATGTGTTGGTTCAGAAAATGTTGCATGTGGTGTGGTATAATAATAACTTGCATAATCTTGTAGATCATTGAACTTTGATAACCTGATTCTTTGCAAACGTTTTGAGATATTTAGATGGTAAAGCTTGCTGGTTAATTAAGTTAAAATCATTAGTGGATTGTTGTCTTTAAGCTTGTACCGTACTACAAACTCTACTAAAATTGTTGAAGGTGTAGTTGGACTTGATAGCTTTCCATGTCTAAAGGTAATTCGTAATAACTTAGTTGTGCTGAAGGTCGAGGGATCTAGCGGCGTACTTGTGCCGCCGTGAACGGCCCTTCTTGGAGTGAATTTTAATCATGCTCTTAATGTTGAACCTGCTAGTTGTTTGCAATAAGCTTGTGAGTTCTTTTTGACTAATGTTAAGCTACGGTTTTTGGCACTTCCACCATCCAAATGTGCTAGCCTCTTCGGTGCTGTGCATTGCCTTCTGCTCACATTGAGAGTTGTGCATACTTCGCCAGTACATCCAAACCCGTGGGAGGACTTTCTCTTGTTCTCCTACACATAAGCCCATACATGTTCCTCAAAACAGCCACCATACCTACCTACCACAGCATTTCATAGCTGTTCCGAGATATATTGCCATGCAACTTTCATCTTACATTACATGACTTGTTGTCATTTATCATTTATATATTGCTTTGCATGATTCTATACAGCTGATGTGTGGTTTACCCATGTTACGCTAGATCATTGCACATCCTGCTACACTGGCAGAGGCATACAGTTTCATACATCATGTTTTGTTCATTATGAGTTATTTGTACCAAAAAGTGTGTTGTCATATTAGAATGTTGCCCCTAAAAGTGAAAAGAGCCATGAGGCCATCGAAAAGAGAAACAGAAAAAGAAAAAAAATATAAAAAAGGAAAAAAGAAAGAAAAAAAGAATAAAGAAAAAGGGGGCAACATTACTATCCTTTATCCACACTTGTGCTCATGTTTCAGCACCTGCAGTATTCATAGTCATCATTTGTGCTCATGTTTAGCACCTTACTCCATGTGAGAGAGTTTTCATGTTTTACTAGTATAACTATGTGGGGAATTTACACTATAGAACTTGGGTTGTATATTCCAATGATGAGCTTCCTCAAAACTGCTCTAGTCTTCATGAGCAACCAAGTTGGATGCACCCCCACTAGTTCCATTGGAGAGCTTTCATACACATATAGCTCTATGTGCATCCGTTGCATGGCAATCACTACTCCTTACATAGCTTCGATTATAAGACTTCCTCTTGTCTAATGATCACTTATAGCTTTGTGAGACTTTCTTCCTTTGGCCTTCCAAACCCCCATTAATGTTCTCTTAGCCATAACATCCTGGTGCCAATACCAAATGCTTACGCTCACCGGTTGAGTAGGCTTCGAAACAGTTGATTCATGACGTTCATGTTTATATTTACTTGACTGAATCCTTCTATGTTATGAAAAATTGCTTGATGCTTGGAATTGAAGGATAGAACTCCTACATTGGATACTTAAAACATCTTTAATGAACCTTGTACGGTTTCATGTCTTTAAACAATAGTTCATGAAAACTTTTAGCTTGTTTAACTATCTTGCTTTGTTATCTCTTATTTAATATCAATTACAGACTTTTGCTTTGAATGATTTGATCTCAGCTCACATGCTTTACAATATTATTTGATCAAGTTTATGTTGGTAGCATGTCACTTCAGAAATTATTTGTTGTTATCGTTTTACCTACTCGAGGACGAGTAGAACTAAGCTTGGGGATGCTTGATACGTCTCCAACGTATCTATAATTTCTTATGTTCCATGCTTATATTATACCAATTGCTACATGTTTTATTCACACTTCATGGCATTTTTATGCATTTTCTGGGACTAACCTATTAACAAGATGCCACAGTGCCAGTTCCTGTCTCTGCTGTTTTTGGTTTCAGAAAAGCTGTTCTGCAAATATCCTCGGAATTGGACGAAACAAAAAGCCACGCTCCTATTTTTCTGACATGTAGACGGAGTCCAAAGGGGAGAAGGAGGAGGCCCATGGGCCATCCTCCCCATGTGGTGGCGCCCCCCCCTTGGGCCGCGCCGTGGTGTGGGGAGCCCACCTCGGGTGGCTCTGACCATTGTACTTTCGCCTATTTATACCCTCCGACGCGAAAACCCTAAATCAATCAGTCATATTCCACCAAGGGTTCCGCAGCGCCGCCGCCATCGACGACAAGTTTCGGGGGACAGAACTCTCTGTTCCGGTACCTTGCCGGGACGGGGAAGTGCCCCGGAGCCATCTCCATCGACTCCACCACCATCTTCATCGTAGTTGCTGTCTCCCATGATGAGGAGGGAGTAGTTCTCCCCCGAGGCTGAGGGCTCTACCGGTAGCTATGTGGTTTATCTCTATCTCCCATGGTGTGATCTTTATGTGATCATGAGCTTTGTAATCTAGTTGAATAAGTAGATGTTACTCTTTATCTATTATGCCACTCTAGAGGTTACTTTAATATAAACTCCGGAGTCACTCTCCACGGTGTGAAGGTGATAGTGTGTGCATCGTGTGTGACTCATTTATGATGTTGTGGTGTTTGTTTACTCCGACTTGAGGTGTGCTTTTGCAGCCCTACGCAATGAATGGTGTTCGTTATCCAACAAGAGAGTGTTTGAGAGTAGCATTTATTTATTCAATTATGTTGTCATTGTTGAGAGTGTCCACTAGTGAAAGTATGATCCTAGGCCTTGTTTCTAAGCATTGAAACACCGTTTACAACAAGTTCTGCTACATGTTTGCTTGCTGACATTTTTATTTCAGATTGCAATTACTATTTATAATCATCCATATTATTGTATTTCACTATCTCTTCGCCGAACTAGTGCACCTATACATCTGACAAGTGTATTAGGTGTGTTGGGGCACAAGAGACTTCTTGTATCTTAATTGCAGGGTTGCTTGAGAGGGATATCTTTGACCTCTACCTCCCTGAGTTCGATAAACCTTGAGTGATTCACTTAATGAAAACTTGCTGCTGTTCTACAAACCTCTGCTCTGAGAGGCCCAACACTGTCTACAAGAATAGAATCGTGCGTAGACATCAACTACATCTTGAACCCATAATAAGGTCCTCCACGTCGTATCATCGTCGCTCTGGTGGTGCGTCTACGTCCAGCGGAGAGCGTGTGAAGCCGTGTGTCTAGCAGATCTCCAGGGATCCAGACCGTTTTCGTGTTCGTCTGTCTGGTTGCAGGTCTGGCCCTTCCGATCTGGCAATAATTACTACAATAGTGCGCTGATCCCTCGGAGCCTCAGCACGACAACTTTCCCTCTGTCTAATACAACAAGCTCTTCTACGATAAATTTAACCGGCTCCGATGAGGGAAGGATTCGGTGCTCGTAGTCGTTCTAGGTGGTCGAAGATCTACTTGTAGTTGTATTACTTTTACAATTCTTTGTACTGTTTTTTTTACACTAGTACAATTGCACGTGCAACGCACGTCTTGACAACATTTTTGAAATATACTACACACTTTCCTCTGAGTTGTATTTTACATAGATTTTGTTCATCCCTCCTCTAGTTTTTTTAATCAAAATGCTAAATTTGAGCCATAATTCAGGTTGACTGCTGTAGAGTCCATAATTTCGAAATCTTTCGTCAGATCCTCCTCGATTCGCAGATGTTTCATAGCATGTGATTGCCTACAAATGTACTAAAAGTATAACCAATGAAAAAAGCATTAAAAAGCCTATCACTCATCTCAGTTTTGAACTGGTTTTTTTTTTGAGTTTTATGAACCGGACTTTAGTACAGCACCTGTGATCGAAGAATGTATAGTGTGAGATGCAATCAGCATGTGTGTACCTTTTGACTATGTTGCCATGAACTTCAGTGGTCTTCCTCTGGCAAGCTCTACCAGTTAAGTTAATTTTCTCCTGGCATAACATTTATGTAAAGTGTAAAATAATAAAATCGAAATGAATATGGGAAGTACAGTTGAGAAGCTCCCAGAAATTCCCCACGTCGCAATGTTCCTCTACTCTTGCTCTAAAACGAATTTGCCCAAAATCCTGAAATCATTCATCAATATGTAAGTATGAAATATAATTACTTCTGAATTTTGCTTTGGACTGCTAGGTAGATGAACTTAAAGCCTCTGCCATCGAACATAAATGCAAATAATCAAAACATTGCGCCCACTGGGTTTCAGTTAATAGATCATTACATTGTTAAAAAACATCAGTGTCGTTCGCCCCCTATTTTCATAGCTTTGTGACCTGATCAGTGATAAAACTGCTTAGTATCTCTCTTTAACTTTCAGAAAGGAAATCTTGCAACATCGACACTGGTTGATGGCCTTGTTACTGACTGCATTTCAGAAGTAGACAGAACTCCCCAATCTGACTGCGAGAACATTGTGCGAAGATCAACCCAGAACGTTCAGGTAAAAGTAATCCTAGAATTCCATTCCAGCAAAACAGTGTGCTGAAAAGATTTGATATTTGTATGTATAAGTGTATGACTGCTTGACCTAAAGTAAAAAATAACAAGTCCTGTCAGAACGTTTGTATTTTCCATCTATAAAAACACGCATAACTTGATGCATCGTAATATCACTGCAAGGAAATAGATTCGTTTTCGAGTGCAAAGTGAGACATCAACTGAACTAACTCCACATACCTGGAAGATGCATGTAGCAGCGTTCTGGCACGACGCGACCAAGCATATACTGAAGGTGCCTTTACCCAGCGCCGAGGGTTACATCAGCTGCAGATGGGCAACGGGGCAAGGATTGCGGCGCGAGGGAGGCCCTCCTCTATGTGGATTACGCGAGCGGACGGACGGGCTGCCGGCCGCTAGGTGAGGTCGGCGGCAGATTCGTCGGTGTGGGAGGTCGAGCGCAGGGCGGCGGCTTTCTTGGTGTGAATGGTCTCGCGGTTGGCGGCGGTGGATGCCAGGCGGTGGCGGACGATTTGTGCCTAATTTTTCTAGCGTCGCGCATAGCGGCTGGCATGTGTCGCTTGCCGGCGAGGAGGCGACTGCTCGGCGCCGAGATCCTATCCGCCTAGCAGTTTTGCCTGCATCGGGACGCCGCTCGGCCAGCGAGGATGCCGCCGCTCGTCGCCGAGCTCCTATCCTCCGAGCGCGGCTCGCGCCGACCGGATGATTTGGTGCTGGCGCGCGCGTGCTTGGGCTGCATCCACCTCGCGGAAAGACAAAAATAACGATTCGGAGATGAGTGGCAATTTAGTAGTATTATGTGATTTGGTGGGAGGGTAAAACGGGAAAAATCGGACATTGTTGAGTTGTCAAACATTGGGATGATCTGGGCTGTCTGATCGGATATTGAACGGTCCAGATTTAAAGTATCCCAACAAGTTTGCTCTTTTAATAGTAGTATAGATGAATTCTTTGTACTGTTGTGGTTGATAATCTAACAGATTGGTTGTTCTTTTTGCCAAAAAAAAAACCTGTTCGATAATTAAAAACTGGTTTATTTTTGCAGGTGTTCACGTTTCGCGGGGAGCGATCCGCGATTCCGGTGTTCCAGGAGGGCGTCCGCGCGGTTTTCCTCCTTATCCGTCCACACGTCATCACACGGCCGTTGCACCGCCCCCTTTCCCCACACTCTCCCTGTCACCCACGACGGCGACCCACCGCCGCACCCTTCGCCCCCGGCGCCGGCCCCTCACCGTGCTCCCATCCGCCGCCGCCGCGCTCTGAGCCTCCGGGTACGTACGTACCAAGCCACGACCCGATACGCTTGTCCCTTGCTTACCGTCCAATCCTTTTCCCGTCGCAGCTGCTTCCCTCTCACTTGGTTCGTCTAGAACGAGCGGCAGGGCGGCGATCGAGGCGCCGAGCCCCGAAATCCGCCGCGCGAAATCCCATTCCGAGCCCGCCAGCCCCCCCGCCGCGCCAAGGAAGTAAGGAAGGTGCGGCACTTCTCCCCTTCCCTGCCCGACTTAAGCTTCGATTTAGTGCGCCTGTGGTCAATTAGAGTGCGAATTTGTGGGGGGGGGGGGGGGGGGGGGGGGGGGGGGGAGTAAGCGTGGGAAATCGTCGTGTATAGTTGTACCCGGTAGCTGCTCATTTTATTGGTGATAACCAGACTGTCAGTGTGCGATGTGGAAGATAAGGGGCAAAGGAGTAGTGAATTTCGTTGAGGAGATGAGGTTCTGGGTATAATTGAATCACTGGGGGATTACTCTTGGTTCTTGCTTGGCATGTCAAGACTCAAGACATCAATGTTGCTTCTTTTGTTAATCCAGTATCCAGTATGTAAAGTGCAAAAGTTCTATCGTTTCTATGCCCAATCCTCGGTCTGATGGGTGGTTTTGCAAGTGTGCTATGCGTAATGCTCGCTCGCGAGTAAGAAACCTCCTGACAAACAGTGCTGCGACAACATCTTTGGCTATAGTATGCCATGATATTAAGTCAGGTTGTTTCTACTAGAGTAATAGAACCTAAATGCACCAACATAGGTAACTTGATTTGATTTTCATGTCGGGTTGTTGATACTCAGTGTTAGATGTTATAGAAATTGTATAATTACGGAAGAAAAGAAAGCAAAATAAAATATGCTACTTTTTATATTGTCATTGCATATACTTACACATGGTTACACTTTTTCCTTTCCAGGATAAAGGCAAGTATTCTGTTTGTGCACTAAGAAGCGAAACTGCAGTTTTGTTGGAGAATTGATGAAGCGAGCTCGGAAGCGTACGCGGGTGGGATGACTGATGAGGGATGATAGTGACATTGATGAACTTGCTACGGGCGTGTTGGAGACCGTCATCCAACCGGCATGCCCGGACAGGCTCAGATGCTACCGGCAGGCAAGACGGACTTCTATGGTACAAGGACATTGGGCAGCATGTTAATGGGGACTTCTCCATGGCTGTTGTCCAGGCCAATAACTTACTTGAGGACCAGTGTCAGATTGAGTCGGGTCCACTGAGTTTTCTTGACTCTGGGCCGTGCGGCACTTTTGTCGGCGTTTACGATGGGCACGGTGGACCAGAGACAGCTTGCTACATCAACGATAATCTCTTCAACCACCTGAAAAGTAATTGCTAACCTGGATCACTTCGCATTAGTTCTAAGCTCGTTCCTTGTTGCTATGTGCACACTGATTTGTTTCACTTTCGTGATGAAGACCATGAGCATGATTGTTTTCTTATTGCCTGGTTTCTATTGCAGGGTTCGTGTCGGAGCAAAATTCAATGTCTGCTGATGTGCTGAAAAAAGCATATGAAGCTACAGAAGATGGATTCTTCTCTATTGTCACCAAGCAATGGCCTGTCAAGCCTCAAATAGCGGCTGTTGGCGCATGCTGTCTCGTTGGGGTAATATGTGGTGGCATGCTTTATATTGCCAATGTTGGGGATTCTCGTGCTGTTTTAGGGAAACATGTTAAAGCCACGGGTGAAGTATTGGCTGTACAACTGTCTGCAGAGCATAATGTAAGTATTGAGTCAGTGAGAAAAGAATTGCAGTCAATGCACCCGGAAGATAGGCATGTTGTTGTTCTCAAGCACAACGTTTGGCGTGTGAAAGGCCTAATTCAGGTGCGTCCTCTGTCACTCTGAAGATGTTAATAGCTTTGTGGAATTTTGATGCAATGGTCTTTCCATATTGCTTATTTTCATTCAATTGCCTTCAATTTCATCACTTGAATGTTATGCCTTGTGTCATTCTTATCTTTGAATTTTTGTAGTGAATAACCTCCTCCATGTTTGTTCAAGGTACAGACTAAACCAAGTAGTAATCAGTAGTAGAGCTGTAAAGGGTAGAGTGCAACAAACATATTGTTATGCTTGTGAATGAGAGTTAAACCCTTGATGTTGTTGGAATGGCAATATCACAACATTTATTAGGCAGTACATCAGCGGGGAGCTTGAGAACTGGGTTTTTTGCATTGCTAGTGCCAGTATCGTCTATGTTGTAGAGCTATTTCTCATGGCATGTATAGTTACTACTAAAGAAATACGTAAAAATCATTTATTATGGTCAGTTACGTTAATTCCATCACTCGACTTAATCAATCATTAGAAAAAATGTTTTGATGTTTATCCCCCCTGATTCTTCACTTCATGATATGATATACAGAAATGTATTGTTGAATTTCTCGTATATAAAGATTAACAACTATGACGGTACTATCCCAAGGACCAACCTAAGAATTGTTCTTACCACAGGACACAATGAAGGTTTTTGATTCTACTTTGTTTGTTGTATGCTGCAGGTCTGCAGGTCAATCGGTGATGCCTATTTAAAAAAACAAGAGTTCAATCGTGAACCTCTGTACGCAAAGTTCCGCCTCCGTGAACCTTTTAACAAGCCCATCCTAAGTTCAGAACCATCTATTTGTGTGCAACCAATACAGCCGCATGATCAGTTTCTCATATTTGCGTCGGATGGACTTTGGGAGCACTTAACCAACCAGGAGGCTGTTGACATTGTTCAAAATAACCCTCGTAGTGTAAGTTTCTCACTCCCATGTAAATAAAGTGACCTGTCAAAAATAATGCTTTAGCACTTGGTATGTTCTACTACAACTGTGCATGAGGTTACTGTGCTATTTCAGATTAGATTCCTTGTTAATATATTTCCAACTCAGAATTAACATACTGTTATTATGAAATACTGATTTATTACCCAGCATATGGAGCATGGAATATTATATTTGTTTGATATACTAACCAGCATGTGGAAAATGGGCATTACATTGTGCTCTGGATGTACTTTTATGAAACTATTTAGCTTCTCCTAATCCTAAATTGATTATCTGAATGTCACTATATGTTTCGACTTCTGAAAATAATTATTTGCGTATAGCATTGATGTTGTGAATAATACTATCATCAAGATCTTTGGTTTTCTGCTCTCGCCAAAACTACAAATTGCACATTCCCATGGCATTTGCACATATAAAGTCTAGCGAATATACCGTCTGGGTCAATTTACAGTCCTTGATATGTAATGGTTGCCATGGAGTCTGGGTTAAACCATCACTACTACTACTAGGAAGCTTAACAGAAAAAGATTAAAAACCTTGCTATCGCTTGACTCATGGTGCTCATTGGAACTCTTAATAGTTCTCTTTGGTTCCGCAGGGAAGTGCTAGGAGGCTCATAAAATCAGCTTTACTAGGAGCCGCCAAAAAGAGAGAGATGCGGTATTCTGATCTTAAGAAGATTGATCGAGGAGTCCGTCGTCACTTCCATGATGACATAACCGTCATAATACTCTTCCTGGATTCCAGCCTTGTAAGTAGGGCCAGCACCTACAGGGGCCCTACTGTTTCTCTAAGAGGCGCTGGTGTGAGCCTGCGCAGCAGCACACTCGCACCTTACGGGTCGCAGATGTAGCCCTCCCAAGCAAGTGCCCGACAAAGGCGAGCCCTGTCGGCGATATCAGCCCCTCAGCGGTGAAGAAGAAAAGGAGAGGAGCTTACACGGGGCCTCTTCTCCTGGCATTTTAATCCCCATTAATACCATAGTAATTATTGTACACTTTGTTTTCAAGATTGACTGAGGAAGAATAGGTAGGTGTTCTTTGTTGTGCTGCTGCTGTTGTTCGCAAGAATTTTAACACCAGTGCATATATGGTATAAAATAAGCCCAAGAGGAATAATTTATTAACTAGTACTATTCTGACTTGTACATGCACTGTATTTATTGAAAAATGTTGATGTCACCTGCCATATGTTATGTGATTGCTTTTCCATGAAAAATCTAACTATGGTCCCTTTCATACTTGGTGACTAGTGGACATCGATTGCTGACATTGTGATGGTGATTGAATTTTTTTTTTTAGAGGAAACGCAAAAGAGTTTGCGTTTCTTTTCATTGAAAAGGAAGACAACACGGGTACAACCTCCACAAAGGAGGGACACACACGACCGTCCTCACCAAGCGACTACACTAGGTAAGGAGGTGCCCTCAACTACAAACTACAGCAACAAAAGGTCTCGCCAGCCTTGCCTCCAGCCAAGAATGGCGAGGTGTCGAGGCTCGGAGCAAAAGGGCAGCAATACCGCCGTTGCCAAACATCTCCAGGGACGATTTCAGCTCCAGAACTACCCAGTCCAACATACATCGCGCCCCTGTGTGCAGAGGCCGGCAGGGTGAAGGGACCGGCTGGACTGGTGTAGAACTCGTCGGGGAAGAGTCGGTGCAGGCATACGTTGCGCCCCTGATGTCCACCTCCTGTGTAGCAAGCAACGCCAGAGCGCCACATCGCCAACCTCACGCTGCCGCATCTGGCACTCCACGTGCAGCCATAGCAGCGCCTTCAAGAAGGGAGCAGCGCTGAGGCGCTGCCGCTGCCCGGTCTGTGAACCTAGGGTTTCCCCCGGCGCGCGCGGAGGAAGTCTGGCCATGGTCATGCCAACGCCTCAAAGGAGGTAACGGCGCCCTCGGGCGTCGCCGTTGACAGCGCAGGCCGTAGCCGCGCGGGGGTTTCTCCCCGACCCGTGAGCAAGGACTTCCGAAGACCATCGATGTCGGGGCAGACCAGAGGTGGCGAAGTCGTCACTGGAGGAGGCCAACACAGTGAGGGAGACCTGGTAGCGTAGTCGTCGTGGTAGGAAGGCACCGGCCAGCGCAGTGCCTGCAGGTCGGCCACCGCCAGGAGCGCGTTGGGCAGGCAACATGGAGTCACCTGCACCGCGCCGCCATGAACAGTGGTCGCCGTCGCTGCGCCAGCCCGCAGCTTCCGCCGCCGGGATCTGCCGGGACAGCAAAGCAGCCGTCACCCAAAGGGCCGCTGCTCGCATGCACGCCCACGCGGCGTCCTCCACCAGCAGCGGACGGGAGGGGTTGGAGGAGGGAGAAGGGTTGGTCGGGGAGGAAGGGGAACAGGGCCAAGGCGGCGGCCCGCCGGCCCTGGCCAAGCCCAGATCGGGCCCGAGCGTCGCCTCCGGCCGTCGCGTCGACCGCGCACAGCACCGGCGCCGCATCGCTGCTCCGCCACATCGCCACCACCGCGCCGAATCACCTCCGCGCCGCCACCTCGCCGGGAACACCCGCGCAACCCGCGATGCGTCGCTGCTCCGCGCGAAGGAGCGCCGCCAGGGTGCGCACGCACACGCCCACGCCGCCGTGGCAGCCGGGCGCCGCCACCGCCGCCATCACCGGCAGCGGCGGCGGCCAGGGAAGCAGGGGGGCGGCGGCTTTTTCTAGGGTTTGGTTGTCGCCTCCGGAGTCGCCGCGCGAGCGACCCGGGAGGCAGAATTGCTCAATAGTTCTTTTTCAAGAGGTCCTCGATTGAATTTTTTTTATTGTCTTTAAATATTTTCTTTACTCTTTTTTCACTCTTGTTACAAATTAACGGTTTCGTAAGAAACCTTTCATCAAGTTAATATGCGAAGAACTCAAGGACGACTTCTAATTTGAGTTTCTGCTACCAAGTCCATGGGTCAATATGCTAAAAAAGGTCCATGGACTTGCTCTCCATCAACATAAGTGGACCTTCTTTCCATTTTATAAATTAGAAGTTAGCTCTAAAAATGTTGAGCAAAACATGCAAATCCAGCTAGGTATAGTACAGCCTGGTCGCCGTATCACTTTTACCGGGCTTTCAGTTTTTGGTGGTCGCTGAGCATTCACATCACCGTTCCCCCAAACAGGAACTGCTCATCGTCTCCGATGGAATCCCCAAATCCGAGAGAACGCCAGTGGGAATCTTCCGCAACCGCCCAGCCATGCACCCTTGAAGGGTTTCCAACTTTCTCCAACCCATTCTCACGCTGACTGGCCTTCCGATGTTGGCGGTAAGGAGAGGGGACCTAGTGAGCGAGCATCATCAAGGCCAGGCCACATCGAAGAAAGTGGTCTTCTCGGCGCCAACGTCCTCGTTCCTCTCTGGTTCTAGTCGTGCAGCAACCAAGAACGGAATGGAAGCAGGAGCATTACTTGTTCTGGATCAAGTGTTCTATTTCACTACATTCTCGAGGATGCTCAGTGGTGTCACCTCTTTATTTTGATATCTTGCAATTCTATGAGCATTACTTGTTCTGGATCAAGTGTTTTATTCCATTACACGGAGTACGTTCTCTCTTATGGCATTGCTTGGCATTGCGTTGGTAATGAAAAACAAAACATGGTTATCTTATATGGATTAGGTACTAGCCTCATCAGCGCAAGTGCAAACAGTACATTACTCATATAATAGTGCACAATATATTAATTGGCCTTTTTCTGTAACCTGTAATTAGTCATGTACCCCTCCTGAAGCTAAATAAAAATTTAGAGTCTAAAATTGGTCAGTTAGACAGTCCTTAATTCCTAATGCCAATTGTACAGCTCACGTATCAAGTCATTGTTGCACGCTGGCATCTTTCTTGCAATATTTTATAGCTGACTTTTATATGACATTGCAGTTTTCAGAACATTTTCCATCATCTAGAGAATTTTGGTACGTACTAGTAAATATAAATATGTTGTTGTCAATGAAACATGCATGGATTGTATTAGCATATTTGTAAACTGGAACTGAATTTGACCGTCATTGGGACACAATGGACCGTCATTTGTTGACCAAAACAAAACACATATATATCAGTCTGTCTAGAATGCAAGTAAATCACATCGATAATGGAGTACAAACGATCTCATCTCTTCTTATTACTGTCTAGAGAAAACGAAGAATACTAATCGAAATTAAGGGTTCAAACCCCGACCACAGTTCATGCTAACAAGCAGTAACAATCACGTACGTACTAATGGTACTCTGAGAATTCCTGAGACAGTTGACGCATGCATGCAGGCGCCGGTCGCCGGAAATGGATGTGAAAAATCTAGGCGGTGAGCTCCTCCTCCTTGTGGGTCTCGATGACGATGTCGGAGGTGGGGTAGGCGGCGCAGGTGAGCACCCAGCCGGCCTCGATCTGGTCGTCGTCGAGGAAGCTCTGGTCGGACTGGTCCACCTCGCCGGAGACGAGCTTGCCGGCGCAGGAGGAGCACGACCCGGCCTGCACGAGTAGGGCAGGTCGATGCCTTCTCCTCGGCGTGGTCGAGGATGTACACGTCGTCGGGAACCAGCAGCTCCACGTCGCCCTCGGGCGTCTTCAGCGTCACCTTGTACTCCGCCTGCATGCGGAGCCTCATGCCCCTGGCGGCCGTCGGCGGCACCGCCAGCGAGACCCGGGTGGCGGCAGGGGAAGCAGTGGGGCAGAGGGAGAAGGGCGCGCGGAGGGTGCTCATGAGTGCGCTGGCCATGGCGGGCTTGCGGCGGAGCTGTGAGCTTCTTGCTAGGGTGCTGGAGGAGAGGATAGTGTTGGAGTGCGAGGGAGAAGTTGAGATGAAGCTGAATAAGAAGGAAGGGATGTGTGGCGCAGGCGCGGCTTATCCTGACGCTGAAGCCGCTTGACATCGACAAGGCGTGTGGAGGCCATGGGATGGGTGCATGCATGGTTGGGATGTTTTGGTTTCAGAGTTTGCTACAAATTTACAATTTTGAAACCACATTTACTTGTGGACACGATGTTTTTACTCATAATACTACTCCCTCCGTTTTTTAATATAAAATGTTTTATCTTTTGTCCACATGCACATGCACACAAATGTATGTGGACACATTTTTGTGTGTATGTTCACTCATTTTAGTGTGGATATAGACAACATGTGTACCACCTAAAACATTTTATATTAAAAAACGGAGGGAGTAGTCGACTGGATGAACCCGTTATGAAAATGTATCTAAAATGCATTTCAAAATGTGAAAACAGTGTGAACAAAAATCGGTAGCACATCTGCACATTCTGTGACAGAGAAATTTTTTCGTGAAAAATAACATTTTTGTGACCTGCATATTTTTAAAAAAAAAAATCATGGAAAGCTATTTTATAGCACCGATTTTTTTTACAAAGGTCACAAAAATGTGCTTTTGCATCAAACTTTTTATGCTGACATAAAAAGTCTATATGTACATCCGAAATATGTGTTTAACTTTTTCGGACGAAATATGATTTTTTTTTTAAACTGGGTGTATGGACCCCTAAGATTCAAAACTGATTTCCCATTACTTTCCTCGCCTTAGTGTAAACTTCAAGTTCTAATATGGGTCTACCCTAGTATTTTTCCTCTATGTATTCCTTAGTGACCACTGGTTCAACACATAGATGAGGTTTTTAACATACCAAAATAGGTGAGCATATTTATGTAGCACATTCAAGGAATCATATCTATAGAGGAATCAGGTATTATTTTTCAAAATAACTGAATATATTTGTGTCAAAGAATATGACACAGAAGACATAATGGTTTCCATAAAAAATAAACCACAGTATTAGTTGGCTAGGCTTTTTTTTTTAGAATAATTAGTTGGCTAGGTGCAGTGGCGGAGACGGCTGGGGCTGACTTGGGTCATGGCCCGCTTAGGATTTGCCCATTCCTTTCTTTTCCTTCATAGACCGGCCCAACAAGGCTCCTAATTCTGAAGAAAAATATGATAATCCTCTGATCCGTAATATGTGTCGGGGGCAGTGAACTATGCACATAAAACTGTCACAAAAATTAAATAGGATCAAAGGGAGTATGTTGTAACCTGGTCTGCCCAAAATTTGTTCTGGAGCTCAGGGCAGGTAATTTTTGCCTCCGCGCTTATGAAAAATAGATCAGATTTCCAATGTAGCATAGAGACGAGAAGTAGTGTTTGCAGCATAATGTATGATCTTCTCCGAGTTTTATCGTTTGGGTGGATTATTTGTTGCATTGCATGCACTAGTTCACCAAAAAGTTAAACTTGAGACACAAATGGCTGAACCAAGTAACCTTGTAACAGGCGCCCAGCTAGCGTGCATCACTTGACAAAGGTAGGCAAGAATGAAAGGTTGCACAACTCATGCCGAAAGAAGTCGTCACGTGCACCTAGTATGGTTTTTAATAAAACATTATACAGTATAAATTCAGACACTAACATACGAAAGTGAGCACACAAATCTTGAGACTGAAAAAGTCACGATAGTCGATAGGTGTCTCGTAGGTCGATGGACACATTGTCACCAATTTACAGAACATCTCCATAAAGCCAAGAACATGTCTAGAAAAATGTTAACACCCGTGTCAAGGATGGGACTTGAACCCAGGTTGGCAGGGTTATTATTAGCCCATGGATAGTATTTGACAGTATATCTTACGGTACAAAAATGGTAATTCTATAGGATACAAAAAGGTAATAATTCGACTTGACGATATTATTACTTGAGCAAATCATGCATCGAGCAAATCATTCAAGCACTACCAACGAATCGCTGGTGATGTCCATGTATGCATGCATCATGAGATACACATATATAGTCAAATAACTTATGCGGTGAGCTCCTCCTCCTTGTGGGTCTCGATGACGACGTCGGAGGTGGGGTATGCGTGGCAGGTGAGCACCCACCCTTCCTCCATCTGCTCGTCGTCGAGGAAGCTCTGGTCCGACTGGTCGATCGAGCCGGAGACGACCTTGCCGGCGCAGGAGGAGCAGGAGCCGGCCCTGCAGGAGTAGGGCAGGTCGATGCCCTCCTCCTCGGCGTGGTCGAGGATGTAGACGTCGTCGGGCACCATGAGCTCCACGTCGCCCTCGGGCGTCTTCAGCGTCACCTTGTACTCGGCCTGCGCGATGAGCCTGGCTCCCCGCACCTGCTTGGTGGCGGTGAAGCCGAAGGCCGCCGGCGCGAGTGCCATGCGGGGCGCCGGTGGGGCGACGGCACGCAGGGAGAAGGTGCTCAGTGCGGCGGCCATTGCTGCTGCTCTGCTCGGGTGTAGGGGGAAGAGCTAGCAAGCGTGTGTGGCTATGGAGGATGGATGCCTGAGCTAGGGGATGGAGGAGTGAGGGCGGGAATAAGTAATGGGCTGGAGTGGTGTGTGCTACGTGGAGGGCGTCTTATCTTGCCCGGATGGGCGGGGCGACGAGGATCACACGCTGCTCATCCTCAACCGGCCGGCAATGGTGGTTGCCTGGTTGGAGCGACGAGGTTCACACGCTGGCTAGCGACGCTGAGACGGATCTACATAGGCCACTTGGTTGGAGCTACATCGACAGGGCGTGTGGAGGCCATGGGATGGGGTGATGATTTGGGCTGTATGGTTGGGGTTGTATTTTGGATCGATTGACTTGACATATTGCTGCAAACTTACGATGCTGAAATCACATTGCGCCCGTGTCCCCTCCTGGCTTTTTTGTGTGGTAGCAAGGGCTTTTTTTTTGTGAAACGTTCACATACACGTACACACAATACCCCTATGAATGCACATACAAATGCAGACGCAGCCCTTCTGTGCTTTGATAGGTTAATGGCGAGTATGAACATCAAGGGAGATGTCGAGGAAGCACGCTAATCGAAGCCATCCAATCTACACACGCATAAGAGGATGAAAAATCGGCAAGACGAATCAAAGGCGAAACGGAGAAGACTCGATCGAAGGGCGAAGCAAACAGACGAGCAATTAATCTGCGAGAAGTGCGGCTGGCTGCAGAACCAGGCTGGTTTTTTGCTTGCCTGCAGCCCAGTTTTTGCATAGCGCGCTTCTTAAAGCAGGCTCGGTTCAGCCCCAGTGACAACGGCCGAATCGGCCGTTTCCATGGAGCCATGCCCGTTCCTCTTCTCTCTCTTCTCCCCTCGTGCAGAATCCCCATCCCGCCTGCAGCCGTGGCGCGCGATTTGGAGATGGCAGGAGCTCGCGCGGTGCAGCCGAAAACTCGGCGGGAGAGTTTGCGTCAACTCCCGCCCAAAACCCACGCCTATATACACCCTCTACTCTCACCGCTGCTCGGAGTCCACCATTTTCATCAGTTCGAGGTCTTCGATCGGAGCTCGCAGGTAAGCGGAGGCGGCAGTCTTCATCGGCAGCCAGTAGCGGACAGCGGCGGCACCCTCGTCGGCACGGAGTGACCTCGTCTTCGTTTGTCCGCATGCATGGCTGTAAGTTCCGAAACCCTGGCTACCATAGAATGTTCTAGATCTGAGCTGTTTTTGAGGTCTGCTCTGATGTATGTATGATCCATGCTTGTAGCTGAGGAGATAGGATGTGTAGATCTGTTAGATTCCATCTAGATTCTCACATGTGGCCATGCTCTCTAGATCTGTTAGCTTCGATGTCACTTCATTAGTTCATACATATGCTTGTCTTTGCTTACGGGGTTCACAATGTTAGATCTGGTAGGCTCATAAGGTATGTTATCGTGCTCGATGTAGGAGATGAAGAACGAGGATTTTAGTATGTCACTTGTACCAATTGGGGACTCCCAAATCCCATCCTCGTATGTCGAGGACTCTCAGCCCATGGCGGATTTCGGCCTGACCGACAGCACGTACGGTGTTGTGCACGACGTTGTAGGCTCGTTAGCTACGACGTTGAACTAGCAGATTGCGAAGAACAAGGCCCAGGCCAAGGCATTCATGAAATGGCTGCCTTTCATGTCAACCTTCGTGCTCAAGCACATGACCACTCTCATTAGGACAGGGGTTAGGACAGACAAGGATTTCAAAAAGGTGCATCTGAAAGCTTGTGCTAAGGCTCTCGTTGCCCAATGTGGGGCAGAGGTGACCTCAACTCAGGTGTACAACCACTTGAGGAAGTGGAGGCTGAGGTGGGTACAGGCCTTTGCCAGCATGACTGAAGCTGTCAAGGAGTTTGCCCAGGCCATTAGGGAGAGCAAGACGACGGACATGCACCCTGACCTGTACAATGCCGTCATGGACTCTGTTGGGTTCACTGAGGAGGCTCTGATGGTAGCTCTCGGCCACCTCGTCGACCACAAGGCACAGGGTGTCAACTTCGTCGGCATGGCAGAGCAGCACAGGACCCTCTGGCTGAGGAACTTCATGGGCAAGTACTACAACGAGTGATCTCGCACTGTCGAGGTGGAGAGGGGTGGCAGCAGCAGATGCATGAAGAAGTTGAACTGATGATGTCGATGTATATTTTGGCTTAGCTAGGGCTTACAAACTACTCTTATGGCCTGTATATTTTGATGAGGTGGTATATACTAACCCCTCAGATGATGGTGAACTTGTTGGTGGTGCTGGTGGTAGGATGACACCCACTTTTTAATGTGGTGGTAGGTTAACACCATAGGTGTAGGATGAACTTGTGATCCTACTTTTGTAAGTATCATGCATGCTGCAGTAGTTCTATGTTAGAGACGCATTCTTATGCTTCGGTTGATGTTGTTCATGTGTCTAGTTATGATGATATGATCTATCCCTTCATCCTTGTGTCCTTTGCAGATGAACTAGTACGTTGTGTACAGGGGAAGGAGTCCAGGAGTGTACAATTCTTGACGGAGCTGCCAAAGAACAGGTGACAGGGTTCTCCAACAACAGCTATCAAGGGTCCGAGACTTTGCAAGAGGCTCAGGCGAACTACATGAACTATCTGAACACCATCCCCCTTAGAGATCACGACGTGATAGAACATCAGGTCATACCCAACGTGGGTAATCAAGTGGGTAATCAAGTGGTAGGTTGTAGGATGAAGGACTTCATAATCATCGTCCTACTTGTGGTGATTGTGAAACTCCTTCTGTTCTAGTGTATGATCATCGTAGTGTATGATCATGGCATGGTAATCTCACCATGTTTGAACTGTGGTAACCGTAGCTGGCTGCTTGCAAGGAACCAAACAATGCCCCTTTGTTTAAGCGCAGCCGAAGAGTCCAGATTAGATCGAACCAAACAAAGGGCTTATATTTTGTCATCTCATGCGACTAACTCGGCTGCAGGCTACCTAACATGAGCATCATCTTGGTTCCCGGTCGTTTTTCCGTGGCCATACTCTCCGGGACATGTCCCCAAAAAAAAGAGATGCCATGCAGGCTACCAAACAGGCCCAAGTGTTTGGATATATCCAGCCCGACTAGCTTTCCTTCACCTACATACAAGAAACTGAATAGCCGTTGAAAAACAGTCGACCGTGTGAATTTGCGCGAGGCCCGTTTCTGAATCCAATCGAAACCGGTGGGTGGATTTGTGTTGGTCGCTGGAGTCAGGCGAGCGTGAGAGAAAAAACAGCTACAGCCTGCAGGTTGTTCTTGTTCGACGGGGGGATCTCTGGTTTCGTTCCCAACTCAAACTACGTGGAACACATTGAGCTATCATGTTGAGCGCTTCCTGTACGTACGTAAACAGCCGAGTACGCGTTCGGGGTCCACAGTTACACCAGAAGGATCAACCAGTTCACCGACCTCACCCGGAGGAGTTCAATGCCATCTGCTGCGGGTACTGGCCCCTGACTCCCCGCCGATGTCGCCACAGGAATCAGCGAGGATCTACAAAATCCAGGAGCAGCTGCGGCGAGAATATGATGTTATTTATACATGAAAATTTACAAACATGCATAACAGAAACCGTTGTTTGGGATATACATTTGCGGTTGGATGGTTGTAAAATATTCGTTTAAGGTTAATCACAACATGGGAAGATTTTTAGCAACACCTGAATATTCATATGATTATGCTAGCAATAAATTGTTATAGTTATTTTTATTGAACAAAGCACAAAGTTTTCGATCACTTACTTGGCTCGCCCCCTTTTTTGATTGTTTTTTTAATGCAAATAGATTTAATCTAGTAATTACTTTTAGATTAAGTCTTAGGTCTTGTTTGACACCTGTGAAAGAAAGACCTTCTTTGTTGAAATGTTCCAAAAATTACTAAAATAAAAGGAAAAACCCTTGTTTCCGAGCGATGCACATAACCTTTTTCATTCCATAGTTTTAGAGTATAAGAGAGATGAGAACAATAACGTAACATATATCTCAAGGATCAGCCATCGTGGCCATATGAACAAGCCACCGAAATGTAGAAAATAGAAAAAGAACTGGAATATAGAAAGAAAAGGAAAGATTGATTCATATTATTGATCGACATATATAAAATAAAAATGTGTCCTCTTAATTAGTTCAGCAGAACATGTTGGAGTGAGAGAGTGTTCACTTATCAAAGCTAAGATGAGAGAGGGGAATCTAAGGAGGGTATAATACAAAATATTCCCATCTTATCGCAAACGGGGAAAATAGAAAAAAGAAGAAAAAGTTCCGGTCAAAACAGGGTGAAGGAGCAATTATGGGGAATGAAAATTTGAAAGTACACATTACAAGATAAGAAATTATTTGGGACACCAGCTCAAAAATAAGTTTTCTTTAGATGAGAAACATTAGAGAAATTGCACAAATTTCAGCAGTTAAAAATAGTAACCTAACGGCCGAGCTATTACTCAGATGGAGCATAACAAAGCTCCAGAATCAGACGGGTTCCTAGCTGAATTTTATAAAACCTTTTGAAATTTCATTAAAAATATGTAATTATTCAGTGTAACAAAAATTTCATAAAACCCTTGGGCTTAGCTTCTTGAGTGAAGAGTGTTCGCTAGTATTTCCCATTAATGTGCACTTATGGAACTTTCGACCTCAAAAAAGTTCCCTTCTAAATAGAATGTGATCAACACAATTGTTTTGTAGCTTGTACATAGGGTATCATGCAATCTTCATGTGATGTATTCACTTGTGTAGGCCATTGCAAAATCAGATCAACTTTTTTTTTTCTCGCATGCATTGCTTATTGATCGCAGTGTTAGCATGACTAATTTCTCGAAATGGATCTTGATAGGCTTTGTGGACACTTATTGGTGATGTGATGTACTCATGCAGCTTAAACTTTTTCATGCTCATGCACCTCATGTTCTTTTGTTATCATGCTTATATGTGTGTATTACGTTTTGTTCGTGTACCGATGAAATCTTCTATATATCCCCTACAAATTTCATTTCCTACTCGTTTGTGTATTACGTTTTATTCAGTTGTAATAATAGATTTCCAATGTTGATGTGAGAAATTAGAGGAAACAAAAAATGTGAGGGCATTCAACATTTCATCATGTGAGAATAGATAGTACATAGGCAGGAACTAGTACTTTAAAGATAAGGAAAACAAAGTTGTTGTCATTATTTGGTATGAGCATGTTGGCCCATTCGACGAAATGGGCCGAACGTATGTCGTCGCTCACTCGCTCCTCAGCGCAGAGTGGTGGCGCTGGATAACGACCGCCCGCGCTTCACCACATATCATGGAGGTGTCTACATAGGTGTCCACATATCAAGGCACATATATTTTGTCCGACGCTAAATTATATGGTACCTCCTTGTAATATCTACTTGGAGACGATGATTAAGGAAGTATGATTTCAGGGACACGCCAAATGTTGGGGCCATAGGAAGCGATGCAGGTGTCACGCCAAATGTTTTGTCCGTTAATAAGGTTGTTCTTGGCAGATCTAGCTCATATACGCATGAAGCCACATGAGAAGACGTAGCCGGAGCTATATAGCCTTGTTTCGGGATGTCGTCGAGTAATGATGCCAGAGGCCAAATGCACCAAGGACTACAAGGAGAGGAGCGAAGAGAAGACACCGTGGATCTTCATGGAGTGGAAGGCCCAGCACAGTGTCTACTTTAGCGGGTGACTGTGTAGCTCATTGTCAAGTCGTTGTCGGTTGCGAGTTCGGGATAGAACTGGCCAAATCGTACTCACTAATTTTTTTGAGGACCTATATCGATCTAACTTGACATGCTGGTGTTCGGTAGATTATATAACCAGACTAGATGAACATGAACTTGCACTGTTTACGTGGGTCATGTACACCTTTTAGGGGCTAAAGGCTTGAAGTGTGATCTCCATCCTAGCTAATTTTGCACCCCCCGTGTCGCACCCAGGCGACACCGGGGGCGAAATCCGCGCCGCCGCCAGCTCTCTTCTCGCCGCCCCTCCTCGCCGCTGCTGCCACCGGCCTCCGCGCCGTGGCAGTGGCGGCCTCCCCGCTGCCACACAACTGGCGGCGGGGGTGTTTCCCTTCTCCCTAGCAGCGCAGCGGGCGCCGGGACCGGCTGGGACGGCGATGGCGCGCCGTCGGCGATGGCAGGCCGGAGCGGCGGCTCCGGAACCGCGGGACTGCGGCACGGCGGCTGATCCGGGGCTCTGCGCCCGGATCTTGAGGGGGCGGGCCCGGGCCTGGCCGTGAGGGCGGCAGGTCGGGGACGCCGGCATCACGGCGGTTCGGGCGCGGGTGCTTCGGCCGGGCGTGATGCGGTCGGCGGCACAGCGAGTGGTGCTGCGCGGGCGCGGCGAGGAGGCGTGGGGCGGCGGCGGATGGGCTCGTGGCGGGCCGCATCTGGGCCGTGAGGGCCAACGCCGGGCGAGGTTGATTCGGCAGGGCTGCAGCGGGCGCCGGGCGGCGACGTTGGCGAGGTCGGGAGGAGGCTGCGGGGCAGCGCCCCTTGCTGCATCGGCAGCAAGGTCGAGAAGGAGGAAAGCCGGGGCGGCGGCCCCGGAATTGCGGCTGCGGGTAGGCCGCAGTCGGCGTGCCGCCCGCCGTGGCAAGAGGTGATGCGGTGTTTACGGCATGCGAAGATGGTGGTCTGGTTGGTCCCCGATGGGCGGTCGGTGGGGTTTGTGAAACATCACCGGGCGAAAGCCTAGCCCGGCTGTCGGCCGGGGCCGACGACGAAGACGCCCTCTGGCGCCGCATCCTTCTTGAAGGCGTCGTTGAGGTGGTGCTCTTGCTTCTCCACACCGGGTTCTCTGGGGGAAACCCTTGATCCTTCGCGGGATCGAGCGAGGGCGGCGCTCCTGCGTCGCTTGCCTCTTGGGGCCTCGCTTTGGATGTTCCACCGGCCAGCGGGACCTGTGGAGTGCTGGTGGCTGGCGGCGGCGAGTCTTCGTCTTCGGCTTGGGGGTGCGCGGCCTTGGGGCCGGCGTGGATGTCGGAGCGGCGGCTCGGGTTTTCACCTCCGTCGTGCTGCGTTGAGGTGGTGTGGCGTCTACTTTGGGCGCTTGGGCGCATTAGTCGTCGGCTTGTTTGGGGCGCAGCTTTGGAGCTGGCGGGGATGTCGGAGCGGCGGCTCCGGATGCTTCGCCTCCGCTGTGAGGCGTCGAGGCTTTTGGTGTCGGCCTTGGTTTGGGCGTCTTGGTCGTTGACCCGTGGGAGCGCGGCTTTGGGGCGGCGAGGATGTCGGAGCGGCGGCTCCGGACTATCACCTCCGCCATGTTGCGTTGAGGGGTCTTGGTGGCGGCTTTGGTTGCTTGGACAACTTGGTCGTCGACCCGTGTGGGGCGCGGCTTCGGGGCCGGTGTGGATCGAGTTGTAACTTTTTTCTTTTTAGGTCTTGTCCTTCATGTTTGCTTCTACTTTATCAATATAAAAGGCAAAGCTTTTGCCTCGTTTCAAAAAAAAAAAAGTACACTTTTAGGTCGACTCAAGGCAGATTATAACACTAGAAATATCATGATCGTCATTCGATTATTTATAATTAATTCTGAGGCCATTGCGATTCCTATCAATTTTCATTTGTCGAAACCACCCAACATGACAATAGTTTAGGATCATTTATTTTGAAACGTGAACTGGATAAAAGCAAAAAAAAGTCCAATTGGGTAATACACATGTTGCAAATTTAGGATGACTACGTTCCAAAAATTGATCATGGTGGTCATTGTGGAGAACGGTTTTGTGATTTACCCATGCAATTCAGACTTTATCATACTCTATGCACCTCCCTTCTTCCGTTCTCATGCCTATATGTGTGACTTACTGTTTCATTGGCGCAAGGACGAAATGATTTATATATCTTACTAATTGCATTTGCTACTTCATTGCATCTCAAGAGGTAGCTAGCTACAGCATCTAATTATTTTTTTAGTTTTTCTTCTCCGTGCTATTATTTGGTTGTACTAGTATAGGTCATCACCGATTCACCGGGACCTTATAACACCAAACTCCGATGTAGAAACTAAAACAAAGTACAGAAAAGAAAACAGAACATAAGATCGATGCGGTCTCCTCAGTTCAGCTCTCTACTTCTTTCACATTGAGAATTTCAGAGTGCAATCTAAATCATCATGGGCCAACGAGCAGAGCTTGCAAATGAAAAGTAAATCCAAATATAACTACAAGCCCCCATCAAATTATATTTCATAGCTCGAATGGCGGAAAACATCATAGCCGTGGTATGAGGGGTCTCCAATTTGGTTCTGCATGGCGTCATGAGATAGAGAACCAACGAAAGTATTTGGTTTGATCATCATCAGACAGAAATGAAAATAGGATAAATGCTTCAAAAAACTATTTTCAACAACGTTAAATTTAATATTTGTGTCCAGTACTGATCCAGTCATCGTGAGGAACCTGGAAGAAAAATCAATAGAAGATTAAGAAACAAAAAACGACAAAAACTCAAAACAAGATAGGAATATATCTGGATGATAATACAATCTCATGAACGTATGAATCAGTCATCAACGGGACCCCTTCAATACCAAACTCCGATTTGTAGAAACGAAAACAAAGTACATGAAATAAAATCGAACATAAGATTGATGCGGTCTCCTCAGTTCATGTATCTAGTTTCTTTCACACTGAATTTCAGAGTACAATCTTGATCATCATCGGAGAACGAGCAGAGCTAGAAAATGAAAAGTAAATCCAAACATAACTATAATCCCATCAAAATATAGTTCATCGGCTCGATTGGTGGAATACAACATAGCCATGGCGCCATGACCATGGTATGAGGTATCAAAGTTAGTTCTGCATGGCCTCATGAGATAGAAACCAAACGAACGAAAGTATTTAGTTTGATCATCATCCGACAACAACGAAAATAGGATCTAATCCAAGATATAGACCAGAATAAGGATTTTAAAATCAGTTGTATAAATGTATCGACAAATTGTTATTTTTTCAGACAAGGCTAAACTTATAATTTGTGTCCAGTACTCCTGTCAACCGAAGAAAAACCAATGGAGGTTTTTGGAACTAAGAACAAAAAAACTTAAAACACGATAGGAATATTTCTGGATGTTAAATTGTTAATAGAGAACTCATGAACGTATGAATCAGTCATAACCGGGACCCTTTAACACCAAACTCCGATTTGTAGAAACGAAAACAAAGTACATGCAAAAAAAGGAACATAAGATGCGGTCTCCTCAGTTCAGGTATCTAGTTTTTTTCACACTGCCAATTTCGGAGTACAATCTAGATCATCATCGGAGAACAAGCAGAGCTAGAAAATAAAAGGTAAATCGAAACATAACTAGAAGCCCCGTCAAAATGTAGATCATCGGCTCGGTTGGTGGAATACAACATAGCCATGGCGCCATGACCGTGCTATGAGGTCTCAAAGTTAGTTCTGCATGGCTTCATGAGATAGAAACCAAACGAACAAGAGTATTTGGTTTGATCATCATCCGACAACAATGAAAATAGGATCTAATCCAAGATATAGACCAGAATAAGGATTTACAAGGGCGCCCTGCAAAAAAGTTGTATAATTGTATCGACAAACTGATATTTTTCAGACAAGGCTAAACTTAAAATTTGTGTCCAGTACTCCAGTCAACCGAGAAGGAAAAACAATGGAAAGTTTTTTAAACAAAGAACGAGAAAAACTCAAAACAAGATAGGAATATTTCTAGATGTTAAATTGTTAATAGAGAACTCTCATGAACGAATGAATCAGTCATCACCGGGACCCTTTAACACCAAACTACGATTTGTAGAAACTTACAAAGTATATGCAAAAAAAATCGAACATAAGTTTTATGTGGTCTCCTCAGTTCAGTTTTCTAGTTCTTTCACATTGAGAATTTCAGAGTACAATCTATATCATCATCGGAGAACGGGCAGAGTTTGAAAATAAAAAGTAAGTCCAAACCTAACTAGAAGAACCATCAAAAATATAGTTCATCGGCTCGATGGGCGGAACACAGCATATATAGCCAGCATGCAAATGAGAAGGAAGACGAACCCGACAGCTTACCTAAACCACAGAGGGGTAGACAAAGAAGTACATTACCGCTGGAGAGAGCATGGCATGGCACCGAGGGTGGAGGTGAAGCAGTAAGTCGACGAGGCGTACGTAGGACGGAAGCAGCCAGACCAGGCGGACCCTCGCGACAAAGCCAACAAAGTCGAAAGCTGATTATCTACAACTCATATAGCTAGCAACTCGTATCTCAAAGGGCAAGCAGATTTAGCAAAGTATATTTGATTGTTGTGACAAGAGATATTCAGACTCTGAACATGTGATGAGTAGAAACTTTCGTCTCTCACGGCTTGATGGCGACGATGGTGGCGGTGAAAAACAAGGTGCTACTGCGGCAGGCGCCGAGATCGAAGTTGCTGCACCGATTTGTCCGCTCCTCCGGCTGGTCGGCAAGGAAGAGGTTTTGATTGAAAAGGGGGAGAACAGGATTCAGCTATATGGGGTTTGGGGCTTTGGGCACAACTCGTACACACCTTGAGCATGCGGGTGGAGACGGCGCGCCGGGCAGAAGCGGCCTGCCGACGGTCGACGTCATGGCCGGTAGGTGGAGGAACACGCGTCGTCGTCAAGCCGGAGCTTAAAGATGGGAGGCGGAGCAGCGGCGGGTAGCGGGTTAACCCTAATCAAGAGTTCGAGACATCGTATATAAAGACTGTCGAGATAAAATCCTTGCCTCGTGGGTGATTCTGATACGTATGAACCACAAAATATGCAACCAAAGATTATGCCATATGCGCAGAACGTACACATCATATATAGCATGCACTCTTAAATAAAGGAATCTGCTAATCTACAGCTAGCTGTGATTCATTTCAGTCGCAGTCGTTTTTTTATGCGTTGGTTTTGTCTTTGTGATTCGTGTAGGACGCCAGCAGCCTAGCACGCTCACGCTTTTTCTCCTCCTCGCTGTTGCCTCCACCAGCCCAAGTCTGAATGTCTGATACGTGTTTCCTGAGTTCAGCCCAGGTAATGCGGGTCAGGAATTTTTAGTGATTTTTTTTGGATTTGGGCCCGTGACTTCTTTTCTTCCACACGTGTCCTTTTGTTTTAATTTGCTTTCTGTTATTTGGGGATGTGTGTGTGGTCCTTCAGGGTGTAGGGTTATTTTCCGCCGCGTGTCGCTTTCCCCCTCGGTGTTTGAATTCGCGCCGGCCTGTCATGGCGAAAAGCCGCGGTGGCGAGAGGCGAGGTCATTGTCGATGGCAGTATCCACCCGCGCAGCTCTACCCCCATGGTTTTACTCTCTCGCCTACTTTGTTTTCGACATTGGCGAGCTTTTTTTTTTTGGTACGGGCACCCCGCTCTGTTCGTTCTGATTTTTTTTGCCTACGGACCAAACATGTGGGAAAAATCCTACTGCAACTTTTATAATATTATAATATTTACAAGGTATTTACAAGTTTGCTGCATCTGTCAAAAAATGCGAAAAGGAAAAAAAAAGCTACTAAAGTTGTGCCTCTCTCCAAATATTGAAGTGATCAGAATGTTTGGCTTTGATTCTGTATTTAAGCCAATTCAACTCTGATTCTGTATTTAAGCCAATTCGTTCTGATTTGGGGGTGGAGGTTAGCTTCAGGTCGCCGGATGCGGCGTTCTATTTTCCCGTCACCTACTCTATCTCCTATGCCTGTCGATTTTAGTTTGCCACCAGTAAATCGTTGTGGTAGGATGCGCTCTACGCCTCTACTCTGTAGTATTTTTAGTTGTTGGGGAGGGACCTTCTGGTGGCTGGAGGCGGTAGTGAGTAGCGATTCAAGTCTGTTATATTGTGCCTTGACTCAATCTGTCCATTTTGCCTGTCATTTTTTCGAGTAGAACAAATCATTGGCTGGATATGCTCTTCCATTCTGTGGGCGCATGCGATCTCTAGAGGGTAGGTAGTCATTTATGTTCATGTGTGTTCCCTTTTTTGTTGTTCTCCATTAGGTGTTCAACAATATAATTTTTTTGTATTGCTTAAAAACGAGCAAACCAAGCTTGATCTGATGTGTGCTATGTGTTCATATGGTCTCGATATATGTTCTTGTTTTCATAAATTTGTCATCTCAGCTCGTTTCTCTTTGAACTGTGTCTTCTGAAGTCTAATTTGTGAAATGTGATTTGTCTAATTTTCATTCAAAAAGGGTGGTTATTTGTGGTCGATATATGTTTTTGTTGTCTAAAATTTGTCATCTCAGGTCGTTTGTCTTCTTAATTGTGTCTTATTTCACTGTCTCTCGTATCGAGGGATGTGTATGTAATCTGAAATGTGTCAACTGAATTTTTTATTTCTCTTTACTTGAAATTTGATTCTGAATTCGGCTGATCTTTTTTCTTTCCCTTCTGTCATTTACTTTTATTTTTCTCTGCTCGTGCTTGTTGATTATGATCTTTGCCTCTTTTATTGCCTCTTGGAATGTTTGTCTCTGAAATGGCGGGTTTCATCTTTCTCTTTCTCTTTGTCTTTCATTGGATTTGTCTTTCTTTCTTTCTTGGAAAGGTGGTTTTAATTTCTCTCTTTCATTTTCTTCTTCGCGTGTTTGATTTTGATTTGTGTTTTGTTTTTCTTGGAAAGGTCATTTTTCATTTGCTCTTGCTTGTTGATTCTGATGTTTGGTTCTTTATGTGCCTCTTGAAATGTTTGTGTTTGAAATGGGGGGGGGGGTTTCATCTTTCTCTTTATCTTTGTCTTTCCCTTATGTCATCCATCTCTGTATTTCTTCTCCTTCTTTTTGTCTCAGATGGTATTGTGTTTATCTTTCCTTGGCTTTGGCTTTGGTTTGATCTTTCTCTTTGTATTTCATCTTCGAGTGTTTTATTTCATTTGTCTCAGAAAGGGGTCTTTTCATGTGTCTCTTTGTCTTTCTTCTTTTGGATTTAGATTTTTTGTTAACGGGGGTTATCGTGGGGTAATTCCGCCCGCTCCATTCTTCAAGGCAGGCTTGAGTTGGGTAGCCGGTTCCAACCCCGGAAAAAAGAGGAGGATCATGTTTTTTTTTTCCTTGAACACTGGAATTTTCTAGGGTCTTTTCTCTCTTTGTTACAAAAAATATAGATAGTTCAAGGATAAATAAACCGGAAAGTGATAGTTGCACATGAGCACCGGTGCTCTTGGTTGTTTTTAAAAATAAAAAATTGTACAGCTTTTCTTTTCATGAGGAAGAAGAAGGTATCTCACCTACTTTTGGACCTAGGGACAGATACCCGTTTCTGCTAGACAACAGGGACAGAAACCCGTTTCTGCTAACCCATATATTCCTTCTTTTTCTTCCTACGAAGCCCATTCAATTCTATTTTATTTGTTTTGGACAAACCCGTATCCACATGCTGGGCCAGCCGCCAGCTGCAGATCAGACGCGAATGAAACATCCTAGGCGTAGTGTTTTGTAGCTGTGTTCTTTTTCCATCACACACGTTTTTTGGTTTGTTTCAAATACAGAGAAACACGTGGCAGATTGCTGGTGGTCAAAAATCTGACTGCGCGTGAAACGAAACACAGCTGACTGCGAATTAGACAGTCCCTAAATAAATCTCAACCGGCGGGTACTAGTGATGCAGATCTCCATTGGGTCTCCAAGCGCGTGTGAGAGGGAAAAAAAAAGGGGGGGGGGGGGGGGGGTGGTGCAGATAAGGTAGTTAGGATTCTCCCGTTTCGATCCTGAATTCACGACGGCATCGGCAACAACTTTGACGACGAAACCTAAGTTGTGACCTATCTGCACATGAAACCTAAGTTGTGTGACCAGTTTGTTCGTTTTGCAAGTTGAGTGACTTATCTGCACACGCGCTACAAGTTGTGGTACCGCCCATGCCATTTACTCGTCGTTCCCGATCTCGATCCTGCAGCAAATTAATTAGTTACCATGACGACTCCGTGCTACCTGCCGATTAGCAGCTCACCGGAGACAGCCGAAACCAACGGGCTACCGTCCTCGGCGGCGGGATCGGCAGCGCACCCCGATGAGAACGGCGACAGAATCATTCGGGTAGTTGGTACGTCAGTGCGGTACACCGAGGCTAGCTAAGTCGATCTTGATTGCACTTAGGCGTTGATCAGTGTTCGTCCATGATCTTCATACATATTACGCATGCGTTTATCGGCCTATCGGGCCTTCTTTTCTGCATGCAGCACGTTGCGATCAGTTTTGCCATATTCTTCACGTTCTCCATCTCGGCTGGCCATATATTGGACTGGAAGGATAAGGGGCGCCAACACGACGTGGTCATCACCGCCATTGTCTTCCTCTACTTGGCGGTGGTATTAAACCTATTGCTTATCAAATGCCACGACGAGAAGAGAAGGCGGCTCGAAGCATGCGAAGTTATTATCAGGGGCCCAAAGGTACTTATTTACACATGTTAGGCAATGGTAATACCCGTGATTAACTAATAAGTTTTGTATTGCCATTAGTTAACTTGGCACCATTTGGTTATGTGTTGTTTCGTGCAACTAACGTCGTCGTTGATCTGGATCGCCACTGGGATAATGGTAGTATCTTTAGCCGTTGCAGTGTTTTACATTCGCCCTGATTGGCTTGACTTGGTCATCGTAGCTCTATGCATCTTGGCATCGGGGGTCTTGATAATTTTTTTGCTCATATTTGCGGCATGTGAACAAAAGAAGTACTTAAGAGCAAAATGTGAAGAAACCTCGGATCTAGCATAGCTATTTTCTGAAGACCTGGTATCTATAGTCCATTTTCTTACGTTCTTATAGTGAATAAACTTGGCAAACCTTTAAAAAGGCCATGTCATAGTAGTTTCGATTTTTTTTTCTGCATCCAGGTGTCTAAATTGATGTAATCTATATCGCTTCGACAATTGAAACCCGTAGTAATAAGTGTGACCCTTCAACACTAATATTTTCATTATTTGCATTCATTATTATTTCAAACGAATTAGATGAGGCTGGCGCCTCGGTATCCGAAGGACTTTTTTTTGCATGTTAGTAACAAACTCGACATAGGCTACATATATAAGACTTGTCAGGTCTGAAAATATAGTAGATCTGTAGATGGATGCTGCACACAAATGAAGCATGCAGATTGGATGCTCCGTATAAAATCGCAACACTGATCATGCTAGCGTTTTGTGGAGAATGGTTATGTGATGCGCTAGTGCAGTTGAGACTTCATCATGCTGTAAGCATCTCATGTTCCTTCGTGATCATGCCTATATGTGTGTATTACCATTCATTGATGTAGGGATGAATGCTTTTATAAATATCCCCCAATGATTTCATTTGCTATTTGATTTCATGTCACGGTTTCTAGGTATGAACTCAGTTTTGTGCTGAGTTACTCTCCGCCATGTTACTTTTTAGTTACTAGTATATTTCCAATATTAAGGTGAGAGATAGGAGGAAACCAAAAATGTGAGAGTGTTTGGCATTTCAAACATGGAAGGATAGCTTATATTAGGCCAGGCAGTAGAGGCAAGAATTTTATTCGTCATCGCCGGGTATGAGCATGCCCACCCATTCAATGAGATGGCTCCATCTCAACCTCCAGAGTATGCATGTAGAATTAATCGACCTATCGATCACACTGCCTCCATCTCAACTACTTCTCCCTCCAGCTCGAACAAGATCTAGCCACCAAGCTCACAGCTCCGCCGCCACAATGGCCATGAGCACCCTCCGCGCGCCCTTCTCCCTCTGCCCGCCGCCCCTTCCGCGCATTCCGCCACCCGCGTCACGCTGCCGCTGTCGTCAACCAGGGGCACGAGGCTCCGCGCGCACGCGACGTACAAGGTGACGCTGATCACGCCGGAGGGGGAGGTGGAGCTCATGCTCTACATCATGGACCACGCCGAGGAGGAAGGCATCCACCTGCCCTTCTCCTGCAGGACGGGTCATGCTCCTCCTGCGCCGGCAAGCTCGTCTCCAGCGAGGTGGACCAGTCCGACCAGAGCTTCCTCGACGACGACCAGATGGAGGCCGGCTGGGTGCTCACCTGCTGCGCCTTCGCCACCTCCGACCTCGTCATCGAGACCCACATGGAGGAGGAGCTACCCAGGAGGGATTAGTACGTATACTACGTAGAGATTGTTAGTGCTTGGTTGTGGACTTACTTAATTGTGGTATCTTTCGAGTAGTATTGTTTGTTTTCGACTAGTATTGCTTGCATTGGTGAGTAATAAAAAGAGATGAGATCATTTGCACTCCATTATCAACTCGTACATGACGGACGCCTCGTCATTTACTTGCATTTTAGAAAGACTGATGTAGATGTGCTTCGTTTTGGTTACCACGTGACTTCTTAGAAAGGGCTTGCATATGAGTTTACCAGAATACATCTGACAATTACCATGTGGAAAATTCAAAATCAAAGTCATAGCCTAGCGGTGGAATTATTTTTAAGAAGCTCGAGAAGGAGACAAACCATTGCTTGGTCCTAGTAAACAAGCCTTCAGCAGTTCAAATAAAATGTGGTTGTACTTCAGTGTAAATCATGTCATTTTATTTAGTTGAGCCTTCAGCAGTTTTATTACGAAACCTTTGATTAGTAATAAGACTGAAAAAGGAGTAAGGAAAATATCTGATGCATGCCAACATACTCTATATGTAACAATGGATGATTTGCCGAAATTATTAGCCCAAATATACTAGACTCGATCTGATGCATCTTTTTCACACAATACTTTCACCGTCTTCTTCCGACTATTTTCCTCAACTCCGAGCAAGCAAAACATCCCCACCGTCGATAGCGTCACGAAGAAGGCAATGAAGGCTAAGTCATACCAATCAGGGCGAAAGACGAATATGGCGACTGCAACGAAGATTATCCCAATCCCCGTGGCGACCAACATTAACATGGATGTCAACTGCATGGAAAGAACAATGCCTGAATAATGAGTCCGATGAAATAAGGAAAATACCCATTTTAATTAGTTATTTATGTACCATGGTCTGTAGCCCTGTACCGGCCGGTGTGTTGATCAGTTTGCATGCTTCGAGTTCCCATTGCTTCCTCCCGTTGTCCCGGCGTCTTATAATCACAAGGTGGACCATGACCATGGAGTACAAGTGGACGATGGCGGTGATGATTACGTCGTGCCGATCCTGCCATACCCCGTTGGCCGAGATGGCGAAGAAACCGAACATGACCAAACTGACCACTACGTGCTGCATGCATGCACACGGACGCATAAACGAACTAACACAAGTAACTACTCCTTCAGTTTTTTAATGTAAGATGTTTTAGCCCTTTACCACATACACATATATCTATATGTATGTAGACACAATTTAGTTTGTATGTTCACTCATTGTATGTATCTAGACAACATGTGATATATCTAAAACGTTTTATAATTATATGAACGGAGGGAGTAGCAGCCATTGGCACACGTACGTAATTAATACATATGTACAATTAAGATGGAGTTAGGGCTTGGTATGCGCGAGTACCATGAAGACTTTGTCGCAGACGCCATCGAGACGTACTCTGCCTCCACCTCCGCCAGCGACCGGCGCTGTTTCGTGGTCACCGCCGTTGAACTGCTGCTCGGCAGCTCATTGTAGGCGGACGTCGGGTGATTGGAGATTACGTTCGCCATGGTGATCACTGACTTGCTGCAGAGACGAACGGCTTAGCGACCTGCATGGTACTCCCTCTGTTCTAAAATAGATGACTTCCATTTGTACAAAAGTGGATGAATCTAGACATGTTACAAGTGTAGATGCATCCACTTTTAGACAAAATGAAGTCATCTAATTTGGAACGGAGTGAGTATATATTTAGGAGATGACGGACGCGCGCGTCAATCGTAATCGTTACTGTCTAGGAGTCTATTTTTCTAGTTCGTAACAAACTCTATCTCTAACTAAAACTTGACTGTACGTACGGCAGATCCGGTCAGAGGAACGTAGGTGAACATGCATGCAAAGATTGAACGTATTACGTGCGCGTGCACTGTTCACAAGGCATGTGCAATCGCTTCTTACATTGATCGTGAGCTTTAAAATAGTTCGACATGCTCCGTCCTGAGAAAGGCGTCGTCTTGTCGATTGTGTGCATTGCGCCCTGCAGAACAAATTTGGATAGCGGCGAACACCGGAGGAATGCAACCTAGGATCTCCATGTCGTGTCTTCAAACACGATCCTCCCAACAGAGGGACGACGTCGAGGACGCCGCAATTGTGCCGGTCCAACTCCAGACCCAGGCTTTCGCCCGGAGACATCAACCAAACCGGCCGATGTGTCTTGGTACACCGACGACCCCATAGACCCGCACGACGAGAGTCCACCTTCCTTCCACGTCTGGCTGGCCAAGCACCCGCAGACCAAACCTTGAAACACCTCCGGCATGGTCAGGGAACCAAGGCACAGTTGCTGTCACGCACCTGGCAACTGACAGCTGCCGTACCGGATCTAGCCCAGATCTAGCCCGCAGTATCCACTCCAAGATCCCCGGCGGCATCTCCACCGCGGCTTCCGCCGCCTCCAGGACGCACCACCGGGGGTAGGACGCACCACCGGGGGTCACTGTGCAGCCAGCTTTGCCTCCATGGCCCCAGGAGACCAGCGGACTTAGACCACGGGCTGCTGCCTCTGCCTCGACGCCTCCAGGCCCGCGCCGCCGCCTCCATCGCCGCTCCAAAGCTCAGGGACCCCGCCAGCCACCTCCGCTCCGCCGCGACCCTCTCTTGCCGCCCGCTGCCGTCGTGCGCCGCCCGCTGAAGCCCTCCTTCGCGCGAATTCGACGCTCCAGGGAACGTCGTTGTCTCCTCCCGCCGCCTTTGGCGGCCAGGGCGCCGCCACCACCGCCACACTAGTAGGAAAACGCCTTTTAGTGGCGCACCTTTTTGGAATTCTGTGGCGCACCCGCAACTTTGCTGAGTGCGCCACAGAATTGTCGCCACTAAATTATAATTCTGTGGCGCACTCCCAACTATGCGCCACAGAATCTGCTTTTAAGTTTTTTTAAAAAAGGGGAGAGCAGCGGCACATGGCCGCGCGCCCTCTGGTCCTCTGCTCCGGCGATATGGTCGTGCTCGCCGGAGATGGAGCGAGCGCCACCGCCGTGCTCTCCCTTCTGGCCATGGCCGCACAGCTCCGCCCAGCGCCTGAATCCGCATCCCCGCCCGCCGTCGCCCTCCATGGCCATGGCCGCGGCCGCGGGAGCACCTCTCCGCCCGGAAGAACCACCTCCTGGCGTCACCGGCGAAGTTCTTGTGCTTCATCTCCTTGGACAGCTTGATGGCCTTCCAGGGCTTGCCGGACTTGGCGTGGGCGTCCATGTAGATGGAGTAGGAGTGGAGGTCGTTGGCGACGCCGCGCGCGTCCATGTCGAGCCAGTGGTCATGGAGGCGCGCCCAGGCGGGCGCCTTGGCCCAGCTGCGGAGGAGCAGGTTGTGGGCCTTGGTCCCCGGCGGGAAGGGCGACGGAGGCGGCGGTGGAGTAGAAGGCGCGGACGGCGTCGTCAACGAGGTTGGCGGCGGCGAGGCGGTTGAGGAGGGCGCGGAGCGCGGGGCGGAGGAAGGAGGGGCCCGAGGCGGCGGCGCGGGGCCGGGGTAGGGGAGCGTGGAGAAGGGGAGGGCGAGGAGGCGGCGGCTCAGTAGGCAGAGCGGGCGGTGGTCGGGGCTCTGCGGTACGCCGGCGAGGGAGCAGCGGCAGAGGGAGAGCGGGCGTGGAGGAGAGGCGAGGGGGCCAGCGGCGAGCGAGCGGGCGTGGTGTGAGGAGAAAGGGGACGGAGCGGGCGTGGGCGTGGTGCGTTGGGTTTGGGACGAGCTGCGTGTGGGTGTGGTTGCGTGCTGCGCGTGCGTGGTGTGTGTGGCTGTGTTCGTGGGGTGTCAGGTGCGGTTGCGTGTGGTGTGTGCGTGCGTGGTGGATTTGACCAATGGAAAGAGAAAACAGATCTGATATCTGGAAATTTATGTGGCACACGTGATAATATGTGCCACAGAAAATCGCAATTCTGTGGCGCATCTGACCGCATTCGCGCATGCCGACATATGCGCCACAGAAAGTCACATTTCTGTGGCGCACGGCACTGGGTTTTGCATATATAACATGCGCCACAGAAAGCCATATTTCTGTGGCGCATTTGGTTTTCGTGCGCCACCGAATTCCAAATTTATTTGGCGCATGCAAAACAATGCGCCACAAAAATTATTTCGGTGTCGTACGGTTATTACGTGCGCCACAAAAGTGATCCACAGAAAGGCATTTTCCTACTAGTGCCAGCGCCAGCGGCGGCAGCGGCCGGGAGCTTCGGTGTGGAGGTTTGCTGGCTAGGGTTTTGGCCCACGGGGTCGCCCGCGCGTGCGACCCGGGAGGGGAGGGGGAAGGGGGAAACCCACCATTCACCTCCTTTAGGATGGTGTGTAGACGAGGAATGTCTTGTTGAAGATGTTCTTCTTGGTTGCGGCGGCATCGGCTGAGACGCGGCCTTGCTTCTCAATCTAGGATAGGCTTTTTGGGTTGTTGTTGTTGTGTGGGGGGGCTGTCTTCGGACTAGCCGGTGTGGAGTGATAAGACAGTGTTGTTCGCAACGGACTATCGATTCTTGTACTCAAATATCTGCCTTCTATAAAAATAAGGTACGCAATTGCGTACTCTCTAAAAAAAATCGTTCGACATCTGTAAAATTTGCGAGAAAACGCGGCGCCGTTGGAACTCCTAAAGGTAAGTCTTCGCAACCACCGGATAAGGTTATGTAAAAGTTAATACTTACCTCTGTTTCATATTAATTGTCCCTGTTAAAAGCATATGTAAGCTTGGGGTCTTGTCAAGTTATTATTAATATTTACAAAATTTGGATTTGTATATAGAAGTTAGGTTGTTCAGTCAATTTATGACACGACCAACGATGTGGACCTAGATCCGCCACTGGTGCGAGTGCATTACGTCTTGGAGGTACTATCCTACACAGCATGACAGCACGACGGTTTGGCGGCTTTCCATCCTTCTCTCCGTCGGACGCTTCAGCGACGACGGTGTTTCCGGAAAGATGGTGGCGTGTTTGACGGAAGACCGGGCTGAAATTTTTTTTTTTCTAATGACGTGATGTTTAGGTTGATTTTCTGCGATCTACACGTGTAACCTTGATTTAAGCTGCGTGGAAATTTATTTCTCGAAAAAAAGGTGTACTACATACGGATGGGTCTGCCGGCCCGTACCTGTGCGACTTTCAGTTTGAGACGGAATCGAAATCGATTAGAAAGTAGAGATAGATTCCTAGCAAGTTAGGTTTATGGAAATCTCCACCGATAGATGCACCTAGTAGTCAAGAAAGGTACAAAGCTACTACCTCTCTGTTCAACGATGCAAACAACCCAACGGCAACCGTCGCCGGCGGAGGCATCCATGACGTACCTCGATGGTCACCCCGGGCATAAAAAACCGAAACCGAAACCCGAACCCGAAATAACCGGGACCGAACCCGAAATACCGGGTAGTTCGGTCTTCGGTCATCTCTTCGGTCATGAGAATGAACTGACCGAATTAATCCCGGGTTGTTCGGTCCTAGCTTCTGTTAGACCGAATCGACCGTAATGCCCGAACTAATCCTCTTCGCGAGCAAATTAGAGCATACATCTCACTGATTCTCAATCCCCAGCGGCCAGCGCGATGGAATCCCTCCATTCCCAAATCTTTTCGTGACCTAGAAAGAGCAGGATCCAGCCCCAGCCGCCAGGGACGGCCGGACGGGATCGAACGCCGCCGCCACATCTCCACTCCAGCCCCGGCCGTCGGCACCTTCACGGCTCCACCGTGGCCTCCACACCACATCTCCAGTCGCCGGCTCACCTCCATCCTCACCTCGCCTCGCCGCATCTCCGCCCCAGCCTCCGCTCGTCTCCGCCCCGGCCGCTCCGCCCCGGCCGCCGCGCGTCTCCGCCTCTGCCGCATCTCCACCCCGTCCTCCGCGCGTCTCCGCACCGACCGGCGTCAGCAGCTTGTCCGCCCGCGCCCACGGCTTCAACCAGCTGCAGCTGCGCATCTCTGACTCGGGACGCCGGCTTCAGCAGCTTGTCCGCCCGCGCCCACGTCTTTGACCAGCTGCAGCTGCCCATCTTCGACTCCGGCCGCCGGCTCAGCAGCTTGTTCGCTGCCACATCTTTGACTAGGTACGCATCTTGGCCTGTAGGAGTACACGTAGATTCAGCTCCACTTCCTAGTTCCAAGTACGCATATGGCATGTAGGATTACCGATGCAGCTCGACCAGATGCAGCTAATGTTTTATGTACCTAGCCTTCCACCGTATGGTTTTGTTCTTCCATTTGTGGTGTGCTTCCAGTTTATTACATAGTTGTGATGTGTACTTGCGCCGAAAATTGTGTTGTATACTTGCTTATAGTGTAATATATGCCTGAAATAATCATAGTTTTGTGCTGCTGTTTCATCTATTTGGTCTGTTTTGTGCTGCTGTTTCATCTTTTCCTTGTTGTTCTGTTTGTTGTAGATGACATCTGAGAATGACATGGTGGAATATAACCATGAGAATGAGTTGAATGCGCGTACGCTTGCGGAGGCAGAGGCAAATGGCCTAAATAAAATTCTTGCGGAGGCAGATGCAGAAGCAGAAGCGACGATTGCTGCAGCAGATGAAGAGATAGCTGCAGCTGCGGCTAACAACAAGATCCTTGATAATGCAGGGGTGATTCAAATTGATGATGAGGAGGAGAAACCAAGAGCGAGGAGACCCATGGCACCGAGATCACCAGCTTGGCAGCATTTCGAGAAAGTTTTTAATAGCAAGGGTGTACTAATTGAAGGTTGTGCAAGCACTGTGACCGCCCAATTCAAGCTACTACAGGAGGCAATGGCACATCTTCAATGCTTAGACACTGTTAAGCTGCAAGAAAAATCCCCATAAGAACCTTGATGCAAAGCAAGGTACTTTGCAAGCAACTCCAGGAGCTGCTCTCAACAATTGGAAATTTGATCCAGAGGCACTTGGAAAGGCATTTGCTGAAATGGTGATAGAGGATGAGTTACCATTTGCATTTGGTGAGAAGTCTAGCTTCATAAAGTTCATGTCAAAAGCTTGCCCCCGCTTCAAACCACCATCAAGAAGGACTTGTGCTAGGGAGGTTGTCAAAGTATACTTAAGTGAGAAGGCCAAGTTGATGAGTTTTTTCAAAGAGAACTGTGCAAGTGTATGTGTAACCACTGAATGTTGGACTTCTCAGCAGCAAGATGGCTATATGACAGTGACTGCCCATTTTATTGACAATGATTGGAGGTACCATAAGAAGGTTATCAACTTTATCATGGTGAAGAGCCACAAGGGGAAGGATTTGGGGAAGAACTTGCAGAAATGTTTGCTGGAATGGGGCCTACAAAGTGTTATGACAGTCACCGTTGACAATGCAAGCGCCCATGATGGTTGCATTGTTCACTTGAGGAAGTGCTTGGTGGAAGCTAAGACTAGTATAGCAAGTGGGAGTTTATGCATATGAGATGTGCAGCACATATATCAACCTCGTTGTACAAGATGGACTCAAAGAAGTAGACCTCTCAATCAAGCGTGTGCGGGCTGCGGTAAGGTATATCAAGAATGGGACATCTCGGCTAACAAAATTCAAGGAAATGGTCGTGGAAGAAAAGATTGAAAGCAAAGCATTCTTGAACCTAGATGTATGCACTAGGTGGAACTCAACTTACACAATGTTGAAGGCTGCCATCATCTTTGCTAAGGTGTTTACAAAGTATTGTGATGATGATGCATTGTATGCATTGGACTTGGCTGAAGAGAAAGGAGGGTTTGGGTATCCGGATGACGATGATTGGGAAAATGCAAAGAAGATGGCTGATTTCCTTCGTCATTTTTATGATCTTACTGTCCGTGTGTCTTCCTCACTCCATGTCACTTCCAATAACTTCTTGTTTGAGATTGGTGAGGTCCACATCTTGATTAAGAGTTGGATGGCTAGTGCAGATCCTTTGCAAGTTGCAATGGGAAAGCGAATGAAAGAAAAGTTTGACAAGTATTGGGGTTCTTGGCATGAGAAGGAGAAGGAGGATGACACAAACACAAGGTGATGACAAATGAAAGAGGTAAAGGGAAGAAGGATGAGAAGGAAAAGGAAAATCAACTTGCTTATATTTGTGCTGCAGTTCTTGACCCGAGGTACAAGTTATCTGATTATACAAAGATTTCTACGGAGGAAAGTATGGTCTTGAGACGGGGAGAAAGTTTGGGCTGCTATTAACAAATGTGTTCGTGAGCTGTTTGAAGAATATAGGCTGCAATCTGTGTCACCTGTAGCAGAGACACCATCCACTAATCAATCACTAACAGAAGGCGGAGGGAGTATGATGAAGCAACTAATTGCGAACAGATTGAGGCAGCAAAGTAATAGTGCAAGTGGCAGTAGTAAATCCGACCTTGATAAATACCTTGCTGAAGATTGTGAGGATCCTGCGACAACACTTGACATCCTAGCATGGTGGAAAGTGAATGCATCAAGGTTTCCAACCTTGGCGAAGATGGCTCGTGCTATCTTGGCTATTCCGATCTCAACCGTGGCTTCAGAGTCTTCCTTTAGCACAAGTGGACGTATACTTGATGATTTCAGGACATCTCTCACTCCATTCATGGTACAAGCTTTAGTCTGTACGCAAGACTGGCTGAGACGGTCCACTGATCCCGTCGACATCAAGGAGAACTTGGAGGAACTAGAAGTGCTAGAAAAAGGTAATTTCTTATTTGCTACTGCTACATGTTTGCTGCTGCTACAACCATCCATATTATTCTTATGTATGCTTCATATGCAGAGTTGCTTGAAGAACTGGATGAACAAAAGAACGGGAAGCGCAAGGCTGCTGCTGCATCATCCCTGGCCACGGCCAAGTCAAGCAAGCACAACAATGCATGAAGAGTTGTGCACTGTCTAGTGTCTAGTGTCCAGCACGTGGCTGTGACATATATGTACTTTTGCTTCTGGTCAATGTGTTGTGAGTTGAGACTATGTGATGTTCAGACTTAATGTTGGCTATATTTGTGAAATTTTACTTTGTGAGTGTGAGACAGTAACGTATGGATATATGCTTTGGATTTCAACTATTATTTGTGCTAATTGTGCTATCATTCAACCACTGTGAGGTGTTCTGCTGCCTTTTTGCTATATATTTGTGCAAATATGTTGGTTTGTGTTGTATTGCTGCCACATAAATGTATTTGTGCTGCCATTTTTTGGGCTGGCATTGTTGTACATATGAGCGCAAGTTGTGTTGCCATTTTGTTCTCTTTTGAGCTACCACCGTAATATGTTGTGCTGCCAATTTTGTGTTGCCATTTCTTATTTGGTCTATATGGTCATGACCGAACACCGGACCGAACAGAACGAACACCAAATACAGAAAGACCGAAAAGACCGCCGTAATTCGGGTAGCGTTTCTAGATGACCGAAATATTGGATAACCGAAAAGACCGGACCGAGCAAACCGAACAGACCGAACGCCCGGGGTGACTCGATGGTGCCGGCCACAAAGCACACATGGCACACGATACACCAGGGTTAGTGAATTATATCCAAATGCAAATGTTTATTGGTTCTTTGTGTGCATGCAGCACGTGGGCGTGAGTATCACCATACTATTCATGTTCGTCGTCTCGGCCGCCCAGATATGGCAAGATCTCGGGCGCTGGCAAGATATGATCATCGCCGCCATTGTTTTCCTCTACTTCGCGGTCATGATGAACTTGCTGCTTATCAAACGCCGCAACGACAAGAGGCGGGAGCTCGAAGGATATGATTGGATCATTAGGCGACCGGAGGTACTTATTACACATACGATGGCATGGTACCCGTGATCACCAATACAACTTTTTTCGTTATACTCCTTTTATATCAATACAAAAGATAAATATTTTACCTTTTTATTAAAAAAATTGTTATTATCAACTTCTCCCAATATTTGGTATTAACTTGTTTCATTCTTGCAGTTGACACCCATGTTGATGTCGGTCGCGACCGTGGTGATGCTAGTCTCCTTTTTGCGAAACACAGTACAACGCAAGCGCTCATATACACGCGCACACACTCACCCCTATGAACGCACGCACGCACACCCTACCCCTATGAGCACCTCCGAGAGACTGAGTCGGCGGGTCGAGTCTTGAGATTGACGAAGTCACCACGGGCGCCTCGCTGTCGACGGAACGTCGCCTCCCACTGAAGAATATTCCGCCTTAAATGAGAAACACCATCGTCAAACCTGGGGTTTGAACTCTGGTGGGCTAGGGTACAACCACCCAACTAACCATCTTGCCACAGGCAAGTTCTCTGATGCTAGTCTCCTTGGGGTCGCAGTTTGCATATTCCGTCCTCATTGGCTTGCCTTGGCTGAAATTGCTCTTGGATGTCTTGATTTACGTGTCTTTTATATATAGTTTAAGTCAAAATCACAGAACAACAATTTAATACTACCTCCGATCCATATTAGTGGGCACAACTTTGTCTAGATACATATGTATCTAGTCTAAATACTTAACTAAATACATATGAATTTAAACAAAACTATGCCCACTAATATGGATCAGAGGGAGTACAATAAACACAAAAATTCCATGACAATTTAAGCTGCGCCCAACAATTTAAGCTCCCTGCGTTATCAATATATGGTCTCTTGAGTTTGTTCGCTAGCATGCTAAAAGTAGCCATTTGTACCTTCATGTATCGATGCATCGGAACTAGACTATGTCCGACTCATCCTGTTATTCTTTTGAAGGTTACGTCGCTCCATTGAGTTCCAATATGACAAACGCCAGCGATTACATTACTTCACATCCGTTCATGAAAAAATAATCGAAGCTACTATGACCCAATGCATCTTCTACTAGTTGAATTTCAGCGCGGCGGCACGCCGCGCTGGGTGAGAATTTATGTGAATATAGCTTTTTTTTTGTTTAGTCACATAAATTTTGTAAGTAGAAGTGACGGCTTTGTTCGTACAATGCGTTGTTTTAGTCACATAAATTTTGTAAGTAGAAGTGGCGGTTTTGTTCGTATAATGCATTTATCTTTGCAGGCATTGTGGCTTATAGGAAAGTAGTAAATTGTTTTAAAAAAAAAGTATCACCATTAGCTAAATTGAGGAATTTTAAATTTTGCAAGTAGAAGTGGCGGCTTTGTTCGTATAATGCATTTATCTTTGCAGGCATCGTAGCTTATAGGAAGTAGTAAAGTTTTTTTTTAAAGTACCACCATTAGGTAAACCGAGGGATTTTATTAATTATAGATGAAGAGGTATTGATTTTAGGATTTTTGGACATTTTTGTGAAATATGTTGAAAAAGTTAAAATGTTGTCAGTGGGGCCTACATGGTACGGTTTTATTAATTCCCGGCACCATTTTCGTAAATGTTTAAAATTTGACAGGCCGGGCTCACAAAGAAAAGCAGGGAAACATGCACGAAATATATTTAAAACTTTGATGAATATTGTTGAATATTCTCGAGAAATGTTCTGTTATTTTTATGGAAAGTAAAATTGATGAAAACTGTGATTTATGAGTAGAGAGAAAAATAGAAACTTATAAAATGTTGGAAAGGTAAGGAGCATTCTAAAAAAAAAAGTTATTTTTATAGAAAGTAAAATTGATGAAAACTGTGATTTATGAGTAGAGAGAAAAATAGAAACTTCTAAAATGTTGGAAAGGTAAGGAGCATTCTAAAAAAATACGTGTTACAAATTTCAACTTTTTTTGTATTATTATAATTGCGACAGATGGGTCCCGCACGTTTGTATGTCAAAATAAAACATGAAAGTTGTTTGGAAGGATGATATGCATCTACTCGTGAAATGAAAATTTAAACGGATGACTGAGCGCTGCGAATTGGACAAAATTTGTCAAAAGTTTGTGCGAATCTGGTTCCGAAATTAACGAGTTAGAGTCGACCAAACTCGAAACCGAATCTGGTTCCGAAATTATTTTTGGAGAACTCGAAGTTTTTTTTTTTCAAAAAAAAAAGAAAAAAAACGACTACTGTAGCACCGCACTGCAGCGCGCGTGCTGTACACGCTACAGTGCGGCGCTACAGTGTCACGAGCGTTGAGAGACCGCCGTTTCGCTGCTCCTTAATATAGTTAGTAATAATGTGCATGGTATGTCAAGTATATTTATTAAAAGGTAAATTTAAAATAAAGAAAATATACTTTAGATACTGAGTCCTTGGAAAATGGCTAGACTTGATTCGACGCATCTTGTGGTTTTGATTTTAATCACTCTTTCTCTTCAATTTCCGCAACTTTGAGCAGAAAAAACATCATCGCCGATGGGCGCAGCTTATTGCATCTCGTTATCAATATTGATAACTCAAGAGACCATCCTAGGATGGGCGCAGCTTAAATTGTCATGGAATTTTTGTGTTTATTGTATTAAATTGTTGTTCTGTGATTTTGACTTAAACTATATATAAAAGACACGTAAATCAAGACATCCAATCCATTTGGATTGTATGGGCGCATGGGCTATGTGCTAGTACTCAACATGGTAAGAAGGTAAATCACAATAAGAAAACAAGGTCACAGAACACCACGTCAGCATTACACAGAGCAGCGACATCTTTATACTGCAGTCTCTAGTTATTACATTACATGGAGAATGGTTTCTGTGGTTTATCTTTGAACTTGGAAAAAATAAGCAAAAAAAATAGATGTTTATTCACCTTGGTCTCACCCTTAAGTCTCCTAGTCCTAATTTTGATTTCTTCTTTTTTTCTTCCCGAACAACTCTAACGCCTAGGGGATTATGCATCACAGAAAAATGAAGCACAAATACATAATTACATACACGATAAAATTAACTGTATCTTCAGATTCAGTATGTTCGGCATGGCATGAGCACCGCCACTTGGTCACAGCCTGTATATATATGTATCCTACTGCGTCATGTCAAGTCTGAAGTAGAGTAGATAGATGCCGATGTCGCAAGCGCCACTCGGCCCAATAGATGATTTGTGGTTATCTGGTTAGTCCTCGAGCACAGGAACAACTGCAGATGACAATTCTATGTGTGACATTCGAACCGCACCAATCAGTCGTTCTGGAGATCCTCGTATGCGTTGCCCTGCGAAGAATACAGTCAGTTGAGACAACAATAACGTTCTGCATCGACGAAGTGATTGAGTGTTTCTTAGATGGCAACTACGTACCTGGACAAGAAAAGCCATATCCACAACTAGGGTCGTGATCACACCACAGACGAGCCCCAAGACTCCATTTGCCACTGTAGACGAACCAATATCCACATCTATCTGCACACAGGTCAATCACAACAATGCACCGTAAGACATTATTCTAGTCCTCCTGAAAAAGGAAGGTAAAACTAAGATATACAGATATCTTACTTCCAAATAATTTGCACCGCGGATATAGGTGATGTCAACTGCTTTGCCTAACAGACATGGTGTGCTGCCAACGCTTTGGCGGACAATCCATGAGCCCTGAAATGCAAATTGCATAGTTAGACACACAGACTATAATCCACCCCACCAGCAAGTAATCTCCCACCCTTCCCTCAGTTCTACTGAATAGAACATTTATTTATTTTTCTGCATCAACCCAATAAAGCATTAAGGATGGCGAGAGACATACCTTCGTACAGATGGGATCAGCTTGAACCTACTATTGCGAAATTCATCATCGCCATCAACAAAGCGTTGCAACAAGGAGTTCGGTATCAGTTTCTTAGAAACAAAGTAGAAAACCATACTATAGTTGGTTGTGCCAGGAACCTGCAATAGCAAAATTAATCAGCAAGAAACCATATATGAAATGCTACAGTATGGAGTATCGTCTACCGTTACAGGCTCACAGTAAGGGCAAAAAATTTGGTATAAGACAACCAGGAGCAAGGAGCTGTGGGGTCACTTCAGGCTCCATGGACTAATCCGTAAAATTTGAAAAACTAAAGGGTTCTCAAAAGTTGTAGGGTCTTCTAACCCAAGTTACACGTGGTTTCAACCGTTTAGAAAACCGGACGGTAATCGAACCGGTTCACATTTCGGTTCAATAGCTGAGACGGCAATTAAGAAATAATATTAATTTTAGTACTCCCTCCGTTTAGGTGTATAAGGACTCTTATCAAAAACTATTTGTTCCAAATTACCAGCAAACTAAGGCCACTTTGCATTTCATTGACTGAATAATTGAAACCTATTATTACTCCCTATATTCATTGCATGTGTTAGAGAGATATTTGTATATATGTAGTTTCCCTATTAGATAGGGGGCTCCCTGCATATTTACACCTGTACATGTATTATATATTGTGGCCTTTGGTCCCATGGAATACAAGTTGCATATTCCTAACATGGTATCAGAGGCAGGTTAGGGTTTCTCGCACGCGCAACTCGTGCAAATTTTTTTCCTGCCTCGCCGCCAGCCCTCGTCCGAGCTGTCCTTGTCGAGCAGCTCCTGTCGGGCTGATCTTCTTCAACTGCTCCCGCCGTCCTCTGCCGTCTCCGTTCCGGCCGCCTCCGTTCCGGCCGCCGCCGTCCCGGGCCATCTCTGCCCCGGCCGCCGCCGTTCCGGCCGCCGCTGCAATCTCCTGTCTCCGCCGCCGTTCGTCGTCTCCGGCCGCCGCCGTCCGCTGTCTCCGGCCGCCGCCGCCCGTCGCTGCGTCGGGCTAGTGTCTCGATCTGATTACTCTGTCGCTGCGTCGGGCTAGTGTCTCGTCCGAAGCTGAGCAGTTGCTGCGTTCTCGATCTGATTTGGATCAATCCACGAGCATCATCATCGATCTGATCCTGTTGACTGCGCTGTGTACTGCCTTGGCTCGTCTGACTCTGGCCATCCCGAGCGATCCATCAGCGCTGCCTTCCCTCGATCCAGTTTTGCTTGGGAGTTGACCAAGCGTTTCTAGTAAAAAAAAAGGTGAAAACAAAAATGTCTGTCTGCTGCTGATCCTATTGGCTGATCCTATTGGCTGTCCCGAGCTTCCGTCTCTGCTTGGTGCTCCTCCGCGGTACTTGTCGCCTATTTCGTCGTCTCCCTCGATGACGTCTGCATGCCGCTCTACGTCGACTCTCGCGGCTTCTGCCCGCTGTTGTGGCCGCTCTACGTCGACTCCATCTATGTCGACTCGCCGCTCTACGTCGACTCTCGCGGCTTCTGCCCGCAGTTATGGCGCTCTACGTCGACTTCGTCTATGTCGACTCGCCGCTCTAGCCGACTATCGGGGCTTCTGCCCGCTGTTGTGGCCGCTCTACGTCGACTCCATCTATGTCGACTCGCCGCTCTACGTCGACTCTCGCGGCTTCTGCACATGGTTCTGGCTGCTTTTCTTCGACTCCTCGCGTGGCGTGTGCACGCACTTGTGACCGCTCTCCTTCGACTCCCCATGTGGCTACCACGTATTGATGATTGGTCCTCCTTGGCTGACGCATCTACCTCGACCTCTTCAGTGGCGTCTTTCACTGCGCGTGAGATCGCGCAACTCCGATGCCTGCTTGCTACTTGGGACTCTTCACCGACAGGTTCTGCTGACTGACTTTTCTGGCACCGAGAGACCACCTTCTTCTCATTCAGGTACATCCCCTTGGATTCTTGATACTGGAGCATCTTTTCATATGACTTACGATTCTTCCGCCTTGAGCTCTATTCGACCTGTCGAGTCTCCTGTCTCTGTTCGTACTGCCGATGGTACTCCCATCCCCGTTGCTAGTCGAGGCACTCTTAGCAGTCCCGCGTTTCATGTTCCTTCTGTCGCTCATATTCCTCGACTCACCATGCAGCTTTTCTCTGGTAGTCAGATTGTCGATTCTCGTTGTAGGGTCACTCTAGACTTTGATTCCTGTTCTGTTCAGGATCGTTGTACGGGCGCTTTGCTTGGTGCTGGCCCCGACGCCATGATGGTCTATGGGAGCTTGACTGGCTTCGTCTTCCTTCCGCTGCCACCGCCGCCAGTCTCTCGACCCAGGTTGCCGCAGCCACCAGCTCTTTTCAGCAGTGGCATCATCGTCTTGGCCATTTATGTGGTTCTCGTCTCTCGTCTCTAGTTCATCGTGGTGTTCTGGGTCTGTCTCCGGAAACGCTTCTTTGGATTGTCTGGGTTGTAGGCTTGGTAAGCAGATTCAGCTACCATATCCTCATAGTGACTCTGTGTCCGAGCGTCCTTTTGATCTCGTTCATTCAGATGTTTGGGGTCCGGCTCCCTTCGCTTCGAAAGGGGGTCATCGCTACTATATTATTTTTATAGATGATTACTCACGATACACTTGGATTTACTTTATGTCCTCTCGTAGTGAGGTTCTCTCTATCTATAAGCGTTTTGCTGCCATGGTTCACACTCAGTTCTCTACACCTATTCGTGTGTTCCGTGCTGATTCTGCTGGTGAGTATATCTCCAAGCATTTGCGTGGTGTTCTTGCTGAGCAGGGCACTCTCGCTCAGTTCTCTTGTCCCGGTGCACATGCTCAGAATGGCGTTGCTGAGCGTAAGCATCGTCATCTTCTAGAGACTGCTCGTGCGATGATGATCGCTTCTTCTCTCCCGCCACATTTCTGGGCTGAGGCTGTCTCTACCTCGGTCTATCTCATTAACATTCAGCCTTCTGCCGCCCTTCAGGGTGGTATTCCTCTCGAGCGACTATGTGATCGCTCTCCTGACTATTCCATGTTGCGTCTGTTTGGTTGTGTTTGCTATGTTCTCCTCGCTCCTCGTGAACGCACCAAACTAACCGCTCAGTCTGTTGAGTGTGTTTTTCTCGGATATAGTGATGAGCATAAGGGCTATCGATGTTGGGATCCCGTGGCTCGTCGGATGCGTATTTCCCGGGACGTGACGTTTGACGAGTCTCGTCCTTTCTTTCCACGCTCGACCTCCTCGACCTCTACTGTGGAGGATCTCTCTTTTCTTACTTTTCCTGATTCTCCTCCCGATGTCCCTCATATTCCTCCTCCCCCTGATCCGGTGCCGTCTACTCCGATGCCTTCTTCTCCTCCTTCGTCGACGCCTTCTTCTCCTCCTTCGTCGCCGTCTTCTTCACCCTCCCCCCTCCGCCTTCTCCTGTTGCTCCTTCTCATCCTACTTTTCCTTTCTATTATACTCGTCGTCCACGTGTTGTGACCGAGTCATCTGATGCACCCTCTACTTCTGGTGCACCGTCTCAGCCGACTTATTCTCTTCGTACTCGGCCTTGTCCTTCACCTGATTTCTTTGATCCCGCTACCTATAGTGTTTCGGCTGTCCCAGAGCCGACTACGTATCGTGAGGCTGTTGTTCATCCTGAATGGCAGCTTGCCATGGCTGAGGAGATTGCTGCGCTTGAGCGCACTGGTACGTGGGAGATCGTTCCTCTTCCTCCTCGTGTTCGTCCTATCACCTGTAAGTGGGTCTATAAGGTTAAGACCCGCTCTGATGGGACTCTTGAGCGTTACAAAGCTCGTCTGGTTGCTCGTGGCTTTCAGCAGGAGCATGGCCGTGATTATGATGAGACTTTTGCTCCAGTGGCTCACATGACCACTGTTCGGACTCTTCTTGCCGTGGCATCTGTTCGCCATTGGTCTGTGTCTCAGCTTGATGTTAAGAATGCCTTTCTTAATGGTGAGTTGCGTGAGGAGGTTTATATGCAACCACCACCGGGGTATTCTGTTACAGATGGCATGGTCTGCCGTCTTCGTCGCTCTCTCTATGGCCTTAAGCAAGCCCCTCGTGCATGGTTTGAGCGCTTTGCTTCTGTGGTCACAGCTGCTGGTTTCTCTTCCAGTGCTCATGACCCTGCGTTGTTTGTTCACTCTTCTCCTCGTGGTCGCACTCTTCTTCTTCTGTATGTTGATGACATGATCATCACTGGTGACGACCCGGAGTATATTGCCTTTGTCAAGGCACGTCTGAGTGAGCAGTTTCTTATGTCGGATCTTGGTCCGCTTCGTTACTTTCTTGGGATTGAGGTTTCGTCCACCTCTGATGGTTTCTTTATATCCCAAGAACGGTATATTCATGATCTTCTTTCTCGTGCCGCTCTTACTGATGACCGTACTGCTGAGACTCCCATGGAGCTCAATATTTCTCTTCGTGCTTCTGATGGCGATCCTCTCTCTGATCCGACTCGTTATCGACATCTTGTCGGGAGTCTCGTCTATCTGGCTGTTACTCGCCCTGATATTTCTTATCCTGTCCATATTCTGAGTCAGTTTGTTTCTGCTCCCACTTCGGTTCACTATAGTCACCTTCTTCGTGTTCTACGCTATCTTCGTGGAACGATCTCTCTTTGTCTCTTCTTTCCTCGTTCCAGCTCGTTACAGCTTCAGTCCTACTCCGATGCCACTTGGGCTAGTGATCCTTTGGATCGCCGTTCACTTTCTGCTTACTGTGTCTTTCTTGGTGGTTCTCTCATTGCCTGGAAGACGAAGAAACAGACCGCAGTTTCTCGTTCGAGTGCAGAAGCTGAGTTGCGAGCTATGGCTCTTTTGACTGCTGAGGTGACTTGGTTACGGTGGTTACTTGCAGATTTTGGTGTCTCTGTTACGACACCCACGACTCTATTGTCAGACAGTACAGGTGCTATTAGCATTGCACGTGACCCGGTGAAGCATGAGCTTACTAAGCATATTGGCGTTGATGCTTCTTTTGTCCGTGCTAGTGTGCAGGATCAGATTATTGTGCTCCAGTATGTGCCTTCCGAGTTACAGTTGGCGGACTTCTTCACGAAGGCCCAGACTAGAGCACAGCATAGATTTTTCCTCTCCAAACTCAGTGTTGTGGATCCACCATGAGTTTGAGGGGGGTGTTAGAGAGATATTTGTATATTGTAGTTTCCCTATTAGATAGGGGGCTCCCTGCATATTTACACCTGTACATGTACTATATATTGTGGCCTTTGGTCCCATGGAATACAAGTTGCATATTCCTAACAGCATGCACTTATTTCTTCCGATAGATTGGTCAATTTCCTTGCATGCTCTATCCATGCAGAAGGTCCGTCCACCTGGACATGCAGCATTGGGTGTTGTTTGACCTCCCCTCAATAATTGCCCTAATTACTTGGGAGTAAGCACGATTTTTGCTCCGTTTTATTGGGCAAACAAAAATTTAGGAATTTTTTTCTTGCCCTATCAACAATCACCTTCGTCGCGCTGCTCCTCTTTGGAGGCCCTATACACCTAAACGGAGGAGTACTTGAATGAAAAAAATAAGGGTCAAAACTATTCGTCAAGGGTTTCACCACTGCAATATATGTTGATTAAGCGAACCATGGTTCGCAGATTTTACTGATCTTCAGCTCTTGGATTCGCCAGTCAGAAGTAGAATTCGTCAAGGGTATACATCTCTAACTCACAAATGAGGGAATTAGGATTCATGATCCGGATAATTGGGCCCAAAGCTTCTAGTAAAGGTCAGGTGAAAACACAAAACATCCCACATAGTTTCTTGCCATATTAGTCCCCATAGAACGGATAAGGCAAGAAGATAGGCCCAATCGACAACCCTTTAAGGGGAGTATAAGGTAACATCATAACCTTCACTCTTCAACTACTGCACCAGTCACATGTGACTCAAGTTTTCCCGATGCAAAATAAAGTCCTCTGATCAGTTTCATCCTCTACAAGGTTATGTTGGTCATTCGATTGTAGGAATAAACTCCCTCCGCCCAATGTAAGTGGCGCAAAACTTGAAAATAATTTTTCCTGCAAAAGCGTGGCACAGCCCTATCGGATGCTCTGTTTTTACGGTTCTACACCTGCAGCGTGTGGTGAGAATTGATTCTATGGCGCTGCATGCAAGGAAAGGAAGTAAAATAGAGTGTCGTTATTGTCTTACAGCAGCGCCCATGTAGACTCACTGCTCCCTAGAAAATCACTCCACCAACATGCTCAGAGAGAGAATAGAGAGAAATTTCGCACTGTGGAGAATCAATAGGAGGCAGTGGGCACACTGGGACTGAATGGCCAGAGCATGTGAAGTAGTGCTGCGAAATTGTTTGATCGAGGGTATTTTAGGGTGTGTTTGGTTTGTGCCCCCAATTGACCCTACCAAATAGTGGGCATGCCAATTGATGTGCCTCTTGATTGGTTTGTTTCCAATTATTTGGCTGCCTGTGGACCTTGTGCTATTTCCTTCAAAAATTGTCACCAATTGTTTGGCCACTCCAAGGCGGCAGAATCTTGCGCCAAATTATTGGCACGCCAATATTGGCAGGGCAGCCACAGGAAAAAACCAAAGGCACCCTTAGTCCAATTGTCTGGCCCAGATTGCTCTCTTTGGTATTGGAGAAAATATGTGTGCCACCTGCGGTGTGATGGAGGGAGCACTCTATAGGAACTTCTATAATGATTCTAGGAAACATTCTATAGAGTCCAACTGCTTTAAAAGATACGTATGGTGTTCACCATGGTGTACTCAAATAAACTGTGGTGGAAATTCCACGTTTTTCTCTTCCTACATTTTCAGAATCCAATTAGAGGCCCTAATGAGAAATGGCCATACATACATCTATTATATGACATACTACATCAACTTAATCCCTCTGAAAGCACTGAAGTAGGCGTGCAAAGTGCAAATACCGCAATAAGCGCAGTCCTTGGTTCCCTCAATAGACAGGTATTTGAAACGGGCTAGTGAGAGTAGGGACAGTAATACAAAAAGGGAATGGGTACTTTTCTAGGAACACTTACTTGTAGATTTATTGCCAATGAAAAAAGACCCTTCTCGGCGGCAACCTAGAACAGAAGCAAAATGTTATAAAAAATAAAAGGATCAACTAACAGGTGACCGGTTATGGGCTTCACCTCATCTAACAATTGCATGGTTAAGACATCAAGCAATATACAAAAATGAATCAGTCTGCAACAGAAAATAATAGCATATACATACAAATATACATTTGCAGAATAACATGACAATGTTATTGTAATGAATGGCTAATGGTGTTTGTTTTCTTATTTATTTTTAGAGAACATGCAAAGCTGTGATCTTCATTAAGAGAAGCAAAAACTATACAAGAGTTTTCTACCGAATAGCAAAAGAAGAAAAATTAAATCTTGGTACTAATAAAAATGACACCGGTGTACAACCCTGACACACAATAGGCAAAATATAAGCCCATAAAAGGGAGCAATGCTTTATTCTTGACATGCTAATCAACATACTCTTCCAGCAATAATGACATCAACAATCCAGTTGCTGTTGCATAAGCATATGGTTATTTATTTTCTTTATTCCGGACTAATCGATAATATCAAGACTCATATACGAACTCACTTGAACAGCACATCCTTTTCTTCTAGAAACATGATCCATCCGTTTCACATCTTTAAACCAGTCAACACCAACAAGCTCCATAAGAGGTTTTCCAGCAGGCACCTTTAAATAAGTAAAATTTTGTTACGAACAGTCCTGAAATAGCCAAAATGATTGTAGACCACTACTGGCAAGATGATCGAGTGTGGTACACTGCAGGGAAAGATCAGAACCTTGCTTTTATCATATATAAAGTTCTTGCTTCGCACTCTGAAGTTATTTCCATCAGATATTCTCCAGCAATCACGACTGTTATCACGGTCATCCCGGCGTAAATTTCCAGAAAATACAGAAAAATCAATCTCATCTGAACCCTCCTCATCCACACCTACAATTTAAAACATGTTATATGCAAACTAGCCCTGTTACATAATTAACCTCCAGGAAGATGGAATTGCAATATACCTGGCAGTTTCCCATCATCCAGCCCACGAGTTGATGGCTGCAAAGAAAATTAAGAGTATTTAAAAATGCAAAAGAGGGGAACTGAAAAATCTATAAGCAAGTCACAAACCTCTTGCTCAGAGTCAAGTAACTGAAAATCTTCATCTTCATCTTCATCAGACTCCTCCTCAAGCTTTGTGGAATGTCTACTTTGATCCACCGGAAGGCTGGTTTGCACATTATTCTGTGCTTTTGTGCCTTTCTTAGAAGAAACTGATAGTGACATATTGTCCATAACAGGAATCCTAGGGAGTATTTGGCTTTCATCACTTTGTGAAAACCATTCCCTGAGCCCTGGCAGCAGTAAAAAGGAGGCATAATGTAAGTGGTAAAGCATACATCAACTACCCAGAATATCGTAATTCATGTGGATATCAACAAATGTGTAAGACAAATGAAAGGGGTGACAAAAGTAACACCAGAGACAATAAATATGTACCAACAGTCTCCTAAAAAAAGATATATTCCAGTCATCTTGTAAATGATATGCTAGATGATTGCAGGGTTAAGACATCAATTTTGAGCTAATCGTACAGTAGAAATATGGAAAATGCTTGTGTGTCATGCACAAGTTTCTTATTGCAAATATCTAGCATTTCTAAGCCTTAACTCTCCAGATAAAAAAGGGTCTTTTTTTTTTTTACGGGATAAAAAAGGGTCTTACATGTCAGATATAGCCGGTGAATGTTAGTCTACCACATGATGCAGATTGAGAAAGCTATGATAGCTGTAGGAATTCTACAGTCATGACCCGATGAGACCTAAGGTGGAAATAGACTTGCGAATATTTGCGGCGAGCAGGTTTTCAAACTGAACGATGTACTGGCTAGGGTAAAAGGACTCCAAAGCATAACTCAAAAAGAAATGATACTGCTGATGTGAGTAAGATAATATAATTTATTGCAAACATCAGCACTTCATTCACCAAGGACAGCAGAGATTTTTTGACACAGCAGGGAGTATAAACTGAATATAGCCGTCCACAAAAGGTATACTATGGGGAAAGTAGTAGGGTGAACCAGGGTATGTGTGCCCCTGGGTGAATTATCTGATTTTCAAGTTTCTAAAAAATCTGAAATAAATTTGGGATGTAAATTATCTGATGACTTGTGAATCTTTTTAGGAGGAAAGATATGTTCAATAGGAACTGAATATTTTGTCGTATTATGAAGTAAACTAAAATGTGTCATGTGTGAAAGATCATTATCATGCATGAAGACTTCATAGAAATCTAACTTCAATCTAGCTAAGGACGACAAAAGCATTACCCTAAAACATATTACTCCCTCCGTCCCCATTTAGGTGGCGCACACGTTTTTCAGGATTACATGCCATACATTGAATCTGTATTCCAATAAAGTTTCCAATGATATAATTTGATAACATGTGACACATGTATTATCGGTCAAATTAGTGGTCAGAGTTAAAACACAAAAAACAAGGTGCCGAAAGCATTGTGACATAGGGAGTATTCAATATTTGGCTGTGGCACGGCTTTTAATGTTGCTTCTGCAATAATTGTTCTATAATAGAAAATGTCATTACTTGTACAAAGATACGCTTAACATGAAGACATGCGAACACAGCATCAAACTGTCAGTGCAAGGACAATGGCCTGTTTAGACATGATCTAAATTTAAGTGTTCTTGATAATCTGACAGTCATGGGACGGCAGGCTCAACTCTAAGTCAATTACTATTTAAAAAGAATGATCCAAATGTCTGGACACCACTAGCAGCCTAAGATAATAATACCGTTCTAATCAAATCACTCGCTCAGATAAGTAATTCAAAAGGCTAAACTATGCACCCCTTTTGTTTTGAGTGATGCATTACTTATGAATTTAGGTACATAAAATTTATAGGGATATCTTAGAAATATTGTTTGGTAGGTTATTCCAAAACCAAAGAATCATACCGGCAACACTGTTTAACATATGAAGCAGGCAATGCTGCTGAAATGAAGGTAAGTAGCCAACCCCCCAACCCTTCAAATCAATCTGCATAAGATGTTGTACTTGTGTTCGGACTCTCCCATTACGGGATTTCAGTGGAGAAATGTTGAACCCACCACCTAAAATAAATTAAAATAAAATGTTATATATAGGAAATCTGGCACCTACAGTAAATCAACATACATGCAAATGATGTATTCAATTTGTCAGAGGTGGTTTGTTACTCTCAATGTGTGCCCTCACAAATCCTGGTTGTGGACCACAGTTTGGGTGCTCTCTGGATTGAAACAACACAACTGCAGATGAAAATTACAAGATGCAACCATCAATAGGACTCATGAAAACGGGTTACCATATGTCTAGTGCATGTGCACATGATATGTGCTAAACTACAAGCAATACCAACCATAACTTCCATCATCATTACGCCGCCAATATCGTACATAACAAAGATCGCGAGGCCAAACAAACCTGTTAAGATGTTTATCAAAGACGTGACTTCAGCAATTAAATAAGTGGCTGAAATTTATCAAACTGACATAGTATGATTTAATGATGAAACATAATAGTAATCCCTCAGAAAATGTGAAGTTGTATTCCCTCAGTTCTTAATTATAAGATGTTTTGAAAATTTCAATGTGGACTACATACGGACTGAAAAATGGACATACGCATTAAAACACCTCTAGATACGTGTGAATCAGAAAACATAAAACATCTAATAGTATTTATTAGGAACAAAGGGAGCATTAGATTTTGTTTACCAAACTACGTTAAATTAACTTAAACCAAGAAATTGACATAGTTAGCTTAGGTAAGGATTACAATTATTAGAAGCACAACAAAGTAAGTAGGTGTCTGTTAAGGATATAAGATAATGACAGCTGAGTTTGTAAATCACAGAAGGATGTATTGGCTTTCATCTTTCCAATGGGTTTACACTGGTGCAGCGAAAAAAGAAGGAAGATTCTAACAAGAGGTAAAACATACCCCGAAAACCAATCCTGTTGTAGCCTATGGTATAGTATTGCAGTGTGGCCGTCGACCTCCTCTACTAGACTACCATACTGGAAGCTACAGTCCCACCTTCATAAATAAATAACAATAAGAAAAAGAGTAAGAATCATTTTTTAAGGAAAAAGGGAATATGCAATTGATTAGTTGATTTGTCGAAACAACAGAAAATGTACTCAAAGCGGGTGGTGTCCATGCTCATCACAAGCTGAAATATAGCCTCACACGAAGCCTCAACCACTCCAACAGCCTTCATTGCTCTGCTGCAGCTTCTTGCCTATAAAAGTTCACAAGCATCAAGCACAAAAGGTTGAGGCTAAAATATTTCAACTGCCCAGTCCATGCCCACAACCAACAACTTACAAGGTAATCGAGATCCTGGAGCTCCTCAAAAATACGGAGACCTGAAGCAAAATTCAAATTTAACATCCCATCAAACAAGCAGCCCAGTTAGAACAGAGAACCGTACCAAGAGGCAGAAAGTTCTAACCATTCTGGCATCTGACAAGGCGCCAGTGCCCTCTAGAGAAAACTTGGGCAGGACTTCCCTGATCAGATATTCCTGTATCGTTCCCACGAGTCCAATCATGCAATGATGCCGGAGGACCTACAAATGGCAAGGATATAACAATCATTTAAGCACTGGAACAAAAAGCATATATGGAGGAAGCAATCAACAACGAAGCATGTCACTGACCATTCCCAATAGTCGTTCTCCGCATCAACGATCGGTGGTTGTCCTCTTCCTCTTCTTCCTCTTCATGACTATACCTGACAAGCATATATAGAAGAATTTAAGGAAACTGTCATTTTATAACAATCATTATTCTACCAGGTTACGATAGAACAAATGTAAAAAAAAAGTTAGACAGAAGCATCACCAGACATGCATGAGGTATGTCGAGTGCACAAAGGGTTTATCATGAATTTTCTAGAAGAGAACAAATTACTAAGGCATTTCAGAACGGTTCCAAGTCACGTTCCCCTTCCTTCAGCCTCAATCAAATCATAGGTTCATAATGTTATAAACTACAGAAATAACAAAATGTTACTAGCTAGAAAGCCCAGAATCAAATTCCTCAACCATTATTAAAGAGCATTAACAAAGAAGAGAGCCCTCTGAGTGAATCATGTGCTAGCTAGAATACTAGTTGTCAACTGAGAGGATCTGAGTAAATCATGTGCTAGCTAGAATACCAGTTGTCAACAGACACACAGGAAGGCAGGTGACAGTGACACAAAATAGCACTTTTAAATTGGTATAAGAAGAAAATGCTGGTAGGTATGTAAGAATTACCGACGCAGCAGTTCTCAGGAGACAGCTAGTGATAGTACAACAACAGAAACTAAGATCATATAGATAGAAGTACAGCAGAAAAAATTAGCATGAAGGAACTAAGAATCTAAGATGGACAAAGTACGCAGCATGTAGAATGTAAACAGAACACAAAACTGGGAAAAAAAGGAACACAGTGATCTGCCACTTACTGACTGTCACGGTCAGAGGAAGAAGATTTCCTTCCATTTTCTATGCTAGCCTTTTGCTGCGATGAGCTGAAGGCTGTATTACCATCAGGTTGCACTACACCTTGTTGCTGCATAAGTTTAAATTAGAAGAATCAATATAGGTGCATTTGGGCACACTTGTTCTGGGGGTCCCTTAAGTAAAAAAAAAAACAATCTCTCAGCAATTACTGCAACCATATATACGGTAGACTTAGGATTTGCAAATGTTAAACCTGGTCGATCACCGTCTCAATTTTCTCCTTCCAAATCAGAGCCTCCTGGATATTGAAAGCCGCCATCTGGTACAAGTTACAGAAAGGTAACATCAATTCGAAAAAAAACATGACTCGTAGGATTACTGAAGTTTCACATTGTAAAACTCAGCAGACAAGCAGGACACTTCTGGCCAATAAAAGAAGTTTCTCCAAATGTATGAATCATACAGCAGCGGCAACTAGAGCAGTAGTAGCATAGTGGCACATCGATCAAGACGAATTGCAACAACAGTAGGTTCCTGATAGCTCAAATGGCAGTGCAGTAACAAAACAAGCTGATTACTATGGTCAAGTGTATGATGGGGGGCAATAAGAAATGGCTTGGATACCGTGATGCGGTGGCTCTTCTCCCTCTTGTTGTAGACGCTCAAGACGTAGAGCATCTGCAAGAAAACAGCCAATCGATCGCAGTAAGTAAATGGCCATGCCGAAACTGCAAGCATCCATGGAGCAACAGGAGAAGAGGAGCGTATGCATGCGTACATGGCCGTGGTGCATTTTGAGCCCCCTGTCCTCGACCCTGCAGTTGCCGTCGATGTGGAGGGACTTGATGGGGAGCTTGGGCCCAAGCTTGTGCTGCGGCTTGCGCTTGAAGTAGGACAGCAGCCGCGTCTCCAGCACGAAGTAGCGCATGTGGATGAAGGACCGCCCGATCTTGCGCCGCCCGTGCCGCACCATCCACCCCTCGTACACCACGCTCGCCGACGAGGACGACGACGAAGACATCTCGGAAGGAGAGGGCGGCCGGCTGCCTACCAGGACGGCCGGGCGAAGGCTTCACGACGACAAAGCGAGAGTCTTTGGGCCGGGGTCGTCCAGATCCGGGGGATCCGCCGGCGAAGCGGACGAGGCCGCGCGGCAGGGATGAGGCCGGCGACACGGAGACGGCGGGGAGGTGGTGTGGAGCGAGCGTGACCAGGTCCGGCCCGGGAGAGGCGGGCGGCGCCGGGAGGTGGGCGGCGGCGACCGGCGGCAGGGGAATCCGTTTGATCTTTCCTTTGCCACTGTGACTTGACTTTTTTTTCCGGAGAGAGAGGGAAGTACCGTGACTGATTTTATTTTATTTCATTTCATTTTCGACACATTCTTGTTTTGACTTTAGATCGTTTTTTCCCCTTTACATTACTTGTAAAAATAACAAGAAGATCATTTTGACCCTTCTGGATTTGTTAAAATCCTTTGACAACTGTCTGGGTATTTTGAGGCGACATTCAAGACAAAAAGGGCTCGAAAGCGTCAAGATTTCAAAATGTGTGGAAAAAAAGGGATTTTATCTGAAAATAGGTGTATGGTTCAATTTCATTCTGAAATTGTTAAATTTAACTTTCATAAATAAAAATATGGACTATATTATTGAAATAGGTGTGTGGTATTTTCCAGCCGCAGGAGGTTTAGGGATGGGAGAGATTTGGTAATCCCTCTGATTCAGCCAATCTTCTCCGGCCACCTAATTTTCTCTCAAATTTTAGCCCCCCTCTGGTGACTTATGGAGATGGGAGCGGATTGTGATGTACAAAACTTGATTGTAAAACTGATAACTTTATCTATACGTGGACATAATCATTCAAATTAAAAATCCAATCTTTGCACTAAAATTGATACTACGAATATAGAGGTAAACTATTTTTTACCTAAGAACTCATGCAAGCTAATTATTACCTCTAGTGCAAGCGGGAGAGGGAAGTAGATATAATCTAGAGGCAATAATAAATGTTATTGCTTTATCTCATGTACATTATTAAAGTTTTATTTCTTTATGCTATAACAATTGCGAGATTCTTAAATAAAGATGAAAAAGGAAAAACACAAGCATGTGTAGAGAGATAAATCACCAATTGTTACTAGTCTAGCCTCTAAGACTAGCTCATGTGTTGTGTGTGGGTGGGCAACTTGAGTAAAGATTAAAATGAAAATCACAATCGCACCCGGTCCTAGCAAAGAGACTCGAAAGAGTACTTAACCACCCGATGGATATCTCCCCCAACATATGCTCACAGAGTTCATCTGTGGTGGTCAACGACTCGTATGACGATGCCCAATAACTTTCCACGGGCGCAGGGTAAGCTCCTCCATCGTGAGGTCAATGAAGCTACCCTCCAGCTTCGTGCGCTCAGACAACTCCTCATGAGAATCCGTCGGCGTGAGGTGGGTTGAGTTACCACTAGCTACGTACGTCGAAGACAACACCTCCTCTAACTCCGATGTCGCGAGGTCCACGAAGGTACCCCATGCTCGATCTCTGATAGCTTCCGGGTTAAGAGGCATTGTGTAGATGTTAATAACTGGCGGTGATGGCCGTTCAAAGTAATTTATAGCCAAGCTGGAGGAGTTAAAACGGCGGGAACACCATGAGATTTTGTACTTAGCGTTATTCCTGAAAGAGTCGGGAAGATGAAAATATTCACACACGATTACGTAGTGCAAATCATGTGCGATTAGGTACCAAACATAGTGTGTGATACTTAGCACACGGTCCACAAAATCAAACCGTATGCGAATATTTTGCCATCGAACACCCTTTGAAGTCTCACATGCGGCTTTAATTTCGCAATGTAAACAATAGAGGATAACCCGTAGAAGCTGGGTTCTCTCGTGATTCCATTGAGAATTTTACAATCAATTTAGCTTAATTAGTTCTGGTTTGTAGATTATCATGTCGATATGGCCTCTACGACAGGTTTGCACGGACAAAGGGTTATCCCAACTGGATTGCTAATAAAGGTTGACCTTTGCTGCTTTTATTGTTGTATCTATCGCTTCCTTGAGCAGGCCCTTATGCTATATCTTATACTCCCTCCGTTCGGAAAAGGATGTGCTCATTTTTGTGACATCCTTTTCCGAACGGAGGGAGTACAAGGGAGGCAAGCTGTGGATGGATGTGAAAGACATGCTATTTATATGTGGTTCTCATTGCAGTAATCGAACAACTTTTGCTTTGATTGCATACATATTCTTATAAATATATAGGAACCCCTCGATCGACATGCTATTCATAAACACACTGACATTTGTAAAGTGTGTCGATGTTTAGGGTTTGTAGGCGGAAACGATGCCACCGTTGGGAGGCTCGGGTATGTGTTATATAGAGCACAGGAAAAGCCCCTGGCGTGGCGTACAAGTATGTAGACATACGGTGGAGTACTACTCCATACGTATATACTACGTATTACATGTTTAACAGCCCCCTTAATCTAAACTTGCACACATGTTTAGATTACGCTTAAACTCCTCTAACTTCTTTACAGGAAGAACTTTGGTAAAACCATCAGCTACTTGGTCCTTGCTAGAAATAAATTTAACCTCTAGACTTTTATTTGCTACTCTTTCTCTCACAAAATGAAAATCTATTTCTATATGCTTAGTGCGAGCATGAAAAACAGGGTTTGCTGATAAATAGGTGGCACCTAAATTGTCACACCAAAGACATGGCTTCTCTTTGAGCTTGACACCAAGTTCATGAAGAAGAGCTTCAACCCATATTAATTCAGTAGTGGCATTTGCAAGAGATTTGTATTCAGCTTCAGTGCTAGAACGTGATACTGTTGCCTGCTTGCGAGCGCTCCAAGAAATCAGATTCGGTCCAAAGAATATAGCAAATCCTCCCGTGGATCTTCTATCATCAGGACATCTGCATCTGAAAAAGCACTCAATAATGTAGATGATGACCGAATAAACGTGACACCCATGTGCAAAGTACTTTGAACATATCGCAGAATTCGCTTAGCAGCTGTCCAATGTGCAGTGGTAGGAGCATGAAGATATTGACAAATCTTGTAGACTGAAAAGGACAAATCTGGACGTGTGAGTTAAATATTGGAGAGCTCCAACTATGCTTCTATACTGTGTAATATCCTCAGGACCAAGAGGTATTCCTTCATGTAACGACAGTGGTTCAGTTGTTGACAATGGCGTAGGAGCAGGCTTGCAATTTTTCATATGTACTCGCTGTAACAAATCTGTAGCATATTTTGCCTGTGTCAAAAGCAATCCAACATGTGTTCTTTTCACCTCAATACCCAAGAAATAATGTAAATCTCCTAAATCCTTTATGGCAAAGTGAGCATTAAGATCTTGGAGTAGAGCAGGAATAGCCTTATCAGAAGAACTTGTTACTATGATGTCATCAACATAGATCAAAACAAACATAGTAACATCAGACTTGTGATATACAAACAGTGATGTGTCAGCCTTTGATGGAGTAAAACCAAGATCATACAATTTGGAGCTAAGACGAGAATACCAAGCCCGTGCAGCCTGCTTTAATCCATAAAGAGCTTTATCAAGTTTGCAAATATAATGGGGGGGCTGTCGGCCCAGTGAAAACCAGGGTGTCATGGGCCGGCCTGCCACAGCTCTCGAACGCTCCGCAGGAATTTCTGCTAAGGACCAGGCCTTCAGCCTGGCGAGCCTCGCGAGGCATTTTCCCTCGCGAGGGCTTATTTGCTCGACTGAGCATCTCTGCTAAGGACCAAACGATCGGCCTGGAGGCCTCGAGAGGGACCTCTACCTCGGGAAGGCCTCTCCTAGAAGACCTTCAGGCCCTGGCGCGTCTCCGCGCCACCCTCGAGAGGTTTTCCCTCGCGAGAGGTCAACGGTAACAGAACCTCGGCGAGGGTTCAGGCCTCGCGGGGTTCCTTCAAGTGGAAGCAAGCTCCTGCGCCGCTGCAGAGCGCACATGGGCTCTGCGCCCGCCGCAGAGTGACGCGCGCGCCTGCGCGTGATGACGAAGACACCGCAGTTGCCATTCTCGTGTATAAAGTGGTCAAGAGAGCTGCGGCAAGCAAAGCGGACTCCAAGACTTGCCGAATTGGTGATAAAGCGGCCGGCCGCCGCTACGCTCCAACTGCGATGTCACTGTGGGGCGCGCCCCAAAGCTCTGCGGTGCCAGCCCACCGTCCTGGTTGGACGGTGGCTTTTTCTGCCAAGACGACGTGCTCCCTGCCATGGACCGTGTCCATGGACGCCCCCGACGCTGTGCGCTGTGCTCCGATTCGGCGGCATTGTGGTATCCCTTCCCGCCGGAGGTTTTCGGGGAAGAAGACCAAGCCCAGTATATAAGGAGCCAGTGTACGACCTAGGAGGGGGAGCCGGCATTCAGCAACACATTCCACAACCAAGGAGCTACGTCTGAGAAGAAGACAGAGCTCATTTCCACCATAGTCCACCATAGCCACAGCAGTGCCCTCGGCAAGCACACTTGTACTGTGAACCTCTCCAAGCAGTGCAATACATCTTAGCAGGACGTAGGGCTTTTACACCTCACGGTGGGCCTGAACCTGGGTAGCGGCTCGTGTTACCTCTCTGTCGTGATGTTCCTCATCGAGCTCGACGAGCACCGTCGCCGAGGTTGTTGAGGATTTGTTTGACATTGTGTTCAGCCCCTTACTCGTTTCCTGGCACTTGAGAGACACCCCTAGTTCCTGGGACTAGTCTCCGACATTTGGCGCGCCAGGTAGGGGGCTGAGGCGCGTCTTCAACTTCTTCAACCTCTCCGCGCCATGACTGACACGCGAGCTGCGCGTCTCGCGCGACGGACGTCCGGCAGGGCCAACACCGAGCCCGCCGCCAACCACAACCCGCGTGGTCGCCCACGCGCCAACCGCGCTTCAGAACGCAACGCCGAACCGCGCGTCGAGCACCCTGAGGATGACGGCGGCAACGACAGCGGCAACGACGGCGGCATCAACGGCGAGGACGAGGGAGCTTCCTCCTTGCACCCATCCAGGCGCGAGAGCGCCTCCACGATGGGCCGAGCAGCGCCCAGTCCGGCCACCGCGCTGCTGATGGCACAGGAGTTGCTGCGCTACCGTCCCACGCAGGCGGGCCATGACAACTGGCTGGGGCGTCTCGAGGAGCTCATCAACGCCGCCGCCGTTCCTGCCGCCACCACTGCAGCACCAGCACCCTCCCGCTCACTGGTGCGCCACTCCGGACGCGAGGGGAACATAGCGCACGGCGCTCCTCCTCCCCCTCCGCCACCTCCTCCAGCTGCAGCTCCGGCAGCAAACACCGCGCCGCGTCGCACGCATCCTCGCCGCACGACTGCCAGATCGTGCAGCGAACTCCGGCGGACGCCCGCGTGGAGATCGAGCGCCAGAGGGACCGCCACAACCGCGTCGTGCAGGAGATCGCCGCTGCAGGTTGCCAGAACCGCGGCGTGCTTGCTGGTGGGGCCGTGACGTACGCCACGGGCTGCACCGCCTTCACCCGCAACCTGCGCCGTGTCGTCTGGCCTGTGAAGTTCAAGCCAGACCTCCCTCCACGCTACGACGGCAGGACCAACCCTCTGGAGTTCCTGCAGCTCTACACCGTCTCCATCCAAGCTGCAGGAGGCGACGACAAGGTGATGGCCAACTGGCTCTCCATGGCGCTCAAGGACTCCGCGCTCTCGTGGCTCATGAACCTCCCCGAGAACACCATTGACACGTGGGAGGACCTCTGCAAGGTCTTCGTCGCCAACTTCAAGGGCACCTACGAACGCGCACTCACCTACAACGACCTTCGCGCGGTGCGCCAGAAGCCTGACGAGACCCTCCGCAGATACATCCAGCGCTTCAGCCAGGTCCGCAACAAGATTCCGAACATCCCGGACTCGAACGTCATCTCCGCCTTCAGGGAGGGCGTCACGAACCACAGGATGCTCGAGAAGCTCGGCATCCACGACACTCCTCCTCTGTGGTGAAGCTCTTTGATCTGGCTGACAAGTGCGCCAAGGCTGAAGAGGGCCTCCTCTTCGTCAAGAAGGAAGTGGAGGAGGACCCTCCAGAGGGGTCCAGGAGCAAGAAGAAGCCCGCAGAGAAGCGCAAGACCACCGCCATCCTCGTGGCAGAGCCTGACGCAAACAGCCTCGCGAGGCCTCTCCGGCGGCTGAAGAAAAAAGGCGGACAATCGCCCATACTGCATCTACCACAACAGGCACAACCACGCCACTGAAGACTGCTGGGAGCTCAAGCAGCTCAGCAAGGAGCGGGAGAAGAACCAGGGCCGCGGCGGCCGCGGCGGAGGCCGTGGTGGCCGCGGAGGCGGACGCCACAACTTCCAGCACAGGCCTCGGGGAATAACGCTGGGCAGAACGGCAACCTCCCCGACGAGAACCCTGGGGGCTACCAGGCCCCTCAGGGGGCAATAGCCTGCATCCTCGGCGGGTCCCAAGCGCCCAAGTCCAACAACCACTTCAAGCAATTCTCTCGCGAGGTCAGCGCAGCGCTTCCAGGGCTCGAGGCTTCCCAGCCCCTCAAGTGGTCACAGTACACCATCGCCTTCGACTCCAAGGACCACCCCAAGTCGACCAAGGCAGTAGGCACCATCCCGCTGGTGTGCACCCCATCATCAACAACATCGCCGTCGCCAAGACACTTATAGATGGGGTGCGGGCTTGAACGTCATCTCTGTCGAGACCTTTGAGCAGCTTCAAGTGCCCTACGAGTGGCTCATGCCCTCTAGGCCCTTCACGGGGGTGACAAGTGGCTCTACCACACCTCTGGGGCAGGTGAGGCTCGCGGTCACCTTCGGCACGCCGCAGAACTACCGCACCGAGCAGATCGACTTCGATGTCGCGCACATTGGCCTGCCCTACAATGCCATCCTCGGCTACCCCGCCCTCGCGAAGTTCATGGCCGTCACTCATCATGCGTACAGCATCGTCAAGCTTCCAGGCAGCGGCGGCACCATCGCCATCCATGGTCAAGTCCAGGACGCAATGCGCTCTGTCGAGACCGCCTACAAGGCCGCTGCCGTGGCATTTCCCGCTGATGAGGACATGGAACCTCTCGAGAGGCCCGCGAAGAAGAAGCAGCTGTTCTCACAGGAGCAGGCAGCCACGAAGAAGGTGTCACTGGACGCCAGTGGCTCGGGGGCTAGCGTCACCATAGGCGCTGGCTTGCCTCCCAAATAGGAAAGCGCGCTCGTCGCCTTCCTCAGGGCAAACTCTGACATGTTCGCATGGACACCGTCAGAGATGTCCGGAGTACCGAGGGAGGTGATCGAGCACCACTTAGCCGTGTGTCCAAATGAATATGGACGATGAGCTCCCACCACCACCAACATCTGGAGCACCAGGCTGCGGTCCACCCACAGGGAACGCCTGCTGCTGGCCATGACACACCAAGAGACGGGCTGGATCGATGAGCTCAAGGAGTACCTCAGGGACGGAGTCCTCCCTGAAGAGGACGCAGAAGCAGAGAGAGTTGCTCGCCAGGCCAAGTCATACTGCCTTCACGAGGGAGACCTGTACCGCAAGCGTCCAAATGGAGTTGCACTAAAATGCGTCCCCCCTGAAGAAGGCCGCCAGCTGATCAAGGACATACACAGTGGAGAATGTGGCCACCACTCATCATCACGCACCCTCGCAGGGAAAGTCTTCAGGAGTGGTTCTATTGGCCCTCAGTGCTTCAAGATGCAACCATCATCGTCCAGCTGCGAGGCATGCCAGTTCCACGCCAAGCAAGTCCACCAGCCTGCGCTGGGGCTCCAGACCATCCCCTCTCCTGGCCCTTTGCGGTCTGGGGGCTGGACATCCTGGGACCTTTCCCACGCTCCAGCGGGGGCTACCGCTACCTCTACGTCGCCATCGACAAGTTCACCAAATGGGCGGAGGTTGAAGCGGTGCGCACCATCCCGGCGAGATCAGCGGTGAAATTCATCAGAGGCCTGGCCTGTCGCTTCGGCGTGCCAAATCGCATCATCACCGACAACGGCTCGCAGTTCACCAGCGGCATCTTCAGGGCCTACTGCGAGAGTCTCGGCACACGGCTCTGCTTCGCCTCGGTGGCTCATCCACGAAGCAACGGGCAGCTGAGCGGGCGAACGCAGAAGTGCTCAAAGGCCTCAAGACAAGAAGCTTCAATCGCCTCAAGGCCCACGGCAAGAACTGGATTGAAGAGCTCCCCTCCGTGCTCTGGTCCATCCGCACCACCGCCACGAAGCCCACTGGAGAAACGCCGTTCGCTCTCGTCTATGGCGCTGAAGCAGTCCTCCCCACCGAGATCAAGCATGGGTCCCCACGGATCCTTGCTTTCAACGAGGACAACCAAGAGGAGCTCCACAACGACGACTTGCTGCTGCTCGATGGACTACGTCGCCGTGCCGCCCTCCGAGCGGCAAAGTACCAGCAAGACCTGCGCCGCTACCACAGCCGCCACATACGGCCGCGCACCCTCGAGACAGGCGATCTCGTCCTCAGGAGGATCCTCTCCAGAGAAGGCCTCCACAAGCTCTCACCCATGTGGGAAGGCCCCTACAGGGTCGCGCACATCGCCAGGCCTGGCGCGGTGCGGCTCGAGACGGAAGACGGCGATCCGATCAAAAATCCATGGAACATCGAGCACCTACGCAAGTTCTACCCGTGATCACGTCGCGGCAGGCATTTTTTGTCTCAAGAGGGAAGCACGCGTCTTCACCTCCCAGCTTCACCAAGCTTTCCCTTCACGAGGGCCATCTCCACTGAGAGTTTCCTACAACGCGTGCCACGGGCCGCGGGAAGCCTCAGCCACTCCATGTGGAACCCCATGCCCAGACATGGCGGACTTTGTCTTGGCCTCGCCAAGTGTAATGAACAATTTCAGGTCATCATGAACCTATTGCGCTTCGGCGCCGTTATGTAATATTGCTTGGTGAGTTTGTTTCTTACATTTCATTCGCGCTCACATTTTTCCCCATGCGCACCTCGCGAGCGGGGGCTGAGCACGGTGCCTGTGTCTCGGGAGCATCCCAGCAGCATCGTAAAATCCAAAGGATCCGAGCTCTAACTCGTGGCTCTCCGCCCACGACCGTTATCTCACCAAAGAGCTCTGACTCGTGGGTTAGCTCCCATGCACGTCACCTCACCAAGGACCTTGGTGCTTATTCTCCTCGTGAGATACCCATGAGGAAATCTATGAGCGCGCATGAGTTGTACAACTATGCTTTGCTTGTGGGTTCGCCTCTCTCTCTCTCTCTCCAAACAGGGAACAAGACGCCTTGCAGGGCTCCAAAAGCTCCAAGCCAGCCTCAGGCAGCCTCGAGAGGGAGAACACCTCACCAGGAACACAACACCCTCTACAAAGCAGGCGTCTCGCCAGAGCTAAGTCCAGAACTTACGCCTCATGAGCTCTTTTTCCCTCTCGCTGGTTTTGTCGCCCCTCGAGCCTCTCTTTTCTCTCTTACGCCTCATGGGCTGCTTGCACGTCAAAGGGGAGCCCCTGAGCATCGCGCCTCGAGGGCTCTTACCTCTCTAAGCCTTACGCACCCCCCGGCCTTGTCGAGCCCTGACTCCGGCATACCGAAGCGGCGGTGCTATTTGCGCTAAGAGCAGGGTCCTAACGACGTAGAGCGAAAAAGACATGAGGGAACAGATAAAAGGCCTCCCGAGGGGCACTCACACTTGCACAAATAAAGTGTCTTTACAAACCAGCACGAAATAAAAGCGACAAGTCTTAAGATAACTAGTGCCCTTGGCACATCTCTCTACAGGGGCAACCTAAGCAGCGGGGTTGTCGTCGTCGCCGTCGACGTCCTCGTCATCCACCTCCTCAGCACCAGCCTCGTCGTCGCTCTCCTCGACCTCGACCCTCTTGAAGCGTTGAGTGTACTTCTCCACGTCGTCCCACACCGAGGCGTCCAGCTTCTCGGCGAGCTTTCTCCAGAGGCTCCATCACAGACGCGAAATCGAAGCCGGGGTGGAGGTGTGCAAGGTTGGCGAAGACTTGGCCGACCGCGACGCCAAGGAGCTCGCGGCTCTCGGTGTCGACCAAGTCGTCGAGGTTCGTCACGACCTCTTCAAACTTGGTGAGGAGCTGCTCGAAGAAGCCAAGGTAGACGGCGACGTCTGGTTCCCCTCGACAGAGAGCCTGGGGGCTTCGGTCCCCAGGCGGCCGCGACAGCACGCGCACGCCTCACCAAGGAAGCAAACATGCGCTCCCGCTGGCGCGACAAGACCTGCGCAGTCAGAGCGCTCCGCCGAGCTTCCTCGACGAGTTCCACAACAGGCCCCACCTGCTGCTGCATCTCGTTCATGTCCTGCGTCAAGGAGGCAAGGTCCTGCTCCGCGTGCTTCCGAGCCTCCACAGCGTCATGAAGGCGGGAGTCGAATCGCTGCTTCTGAGCCTCAAGCTCCCTGATGCGGGCCTCGAGCTCGTTGCGTCTCTTCGTGAAGCGCGCCTCCTGCTTCTTGGCCTTGTCCGCGAAGTCCTTCCTGCAATTGTCGCGGAAGAGCTGCTCCTTGGTCGCGGACTCCGCCGCCAGCTGCTCCTCCTTCTTGCGGAGGTTCTCGTTGGTCAGCGCGAGGCGCTTCTGGTAGAACGCCTCGTCTTGAGTGACTTTGCTCTCGCGAGACTCCAGGTGCTCCCGCTGCGCGACTGATCCTTCTCGATCTGTTCGACCTGTTCCTCGCGCTTGCGCAGCTCGGTCTCGCGGGCATCAAGTTCTGCCCCGCGCTGCACCATCTGGTTCTCGCGGACGCAGGTCCTCGCGGAGCTTCTCCAGGCCTTGCCGCACGGTCTCCGACTCGGCAATGATTCCCGCCTCGCGGTCTAGGAGCTCCTTGTGCTTGGTGGAGACCGCCGCCTCGCGCGCCGCCAGCTCCTGATGCTTGGCCTCCGTCTCCGCCTCGAGAGCCTCGCGCTTAGCACTCAGGACCGCAAGGGTCTCCTCGACCTCGCGGACCACGCTGAGGCGGATCTCTTCAGCAGAGCGCAGCGCCGCCTCGCGTTGCGCCTGGGCTGCCTCGTCCTTCCGGCGGCAGCGCTCCACGGTCTCCTGGAGGCAAGCCCAGCCCCCGCAAGCTCGGCGACCTCCTCCGCCCTGGTGCGGTCTTCCTCAGCGAGCTGGGCCTCGAGCCCATCGAGCACCTCCCTCGCCGAGCGAAGGACGGCCTCTCGGCGAGCCGCGACAGGGCGCCGACCCAGCAAGGCTAGGGCCCACGATTCTCCAGAGGGCCTGGAAGCGCCAGCGCCTGCTGAGGACTCCGGGGCATCGCGCCTTGGGCTCTGGGTGACCTCGAGGCGCGCCTGGGGGCTCTGCTGGGAGCCTCCTCTTCTTCCGTGCAAGGGGCCTTCTGGGGGCTCTCGAGAGCCCCCCTCGCCTTCTGCACTGGAGCCTTCTGGGGGCTCGAGGCGCCCCCACCGTCAGCTCCGCCATTTCCCTGCCCCTGGGGAGCACTCTCCTCCTCCTCAGGAGCAGGGTTGGCCTTCTCTGCTGAGGCCGACCCCGCGGCAGCCTCCGCGCCCACCGTAGGTCCTTGATACGTCTCCAACGTATCCATAATTTCTGCTGTTCCATGCTTATATTATACCATTTGCTACATGTTTTATATACACTTCGTATCACTTTTATGCATTTTCTGGGACTAACCTATTAACAAGATGCCACAGTGCCAGTTCCCTGTTTTCTGCTGTTTTTGGTTTCAGAAAGTTACTTCTGGAAATATTCTCGGAATTGCACGAAACAAAAGGCCAGGTCCCTATTTTTCCAGCACGTACACGGAGTCCGAAGGAGAGACGAAGAAGTGCCACGAGGTGGCCAAACCACCAGGTGGCGCGGCAGTGGGCCCAGCCGCGCCTGGAGGTGGTTTGGGCCCCTCGGGGGTCCGCCGACATCGCCCCTTCGCCTATTTATTCCCCGAGACGCGAAAACCCTAAAACACCGAGCCTTTCATCCAGAACATATTCGCTGCCGCCGCCGTCGTCAACCCTAACTCGGGGGTTCCTGAAGCTCTTCCCGGCACCCTGCCGGAGAGGGGAATCATCACCGGAGGGCTCTACATCGCCATGCCCGCCTCCGGAGTGATGCGTGAGTAGTTCATCCTTGGACTATGGGTCCATAGCAGTAGCTAGATGGTTGTCTTCTCCACTTGTGCCATCATGTTTAGATCTTGTGAGCTGCCTATCATGATCAAGATCATCTTATTGTAATGCTACATGTTGTGTTTGCTGGGATCTGACTTATATTGATACTTATGTGGAGCTGAATATCATATTACCATGTCTATGTCATTTGTGATCTTGCATGCTCTCCGTTACTTGTTGAAGCTTTGGCCACGTGAATACTTGTAACTCCAAGAGGGGGTATTTATGCATGATAGTTGGGTTCAACCTCTATTTAACCTGGGATAGTGACAGCAAGTTCTAAGGTTGTAGATGTGTTGTTGCCACTAGGGGTAAAACAGCAATGCTTTATTCAAGGATGAATGTATTGTTTACATTACGCACATTACTTAATGCAATTGTCTGTTGCTTGCAACTTAATACTGGAAGGGGTACGGATGTTAACCGGAAAGTGGACTATTTAGGCATAGATGCATGCTGGATAGCGGTCTATGTACTTTGTCGTAATGCCCAAATGAATCTCATAGTAGACACCACAGCTCACACATGCATGTTATATGCACTTATCAATTGTCAATTGCCCAGCTGTAATTTGTTTACCCAGCATGTTAGTTATCTTATTGGAGAGACACCACTAGTGAACTGTGGACCACGGTCCATTCTTTTACATCTGAAATACAATCTACTGCAATCATTGTTCTCTACTGTTTTATGCAAACAAACATCATCTTCCATTCGATACGTTTAACCCTTTGTTTTCAGCAAGCCGGTGAGATTGACAACCTCACTGTTAAGTTGGGGCAAAGTAGTTTGATTGTGCTGTGCAGGTTCCACGTTGGCACCGGAATCCCTGGTGTTGCGCCGCACTACACTCCTCCACCAACACCTTCGAAGCAAATCTCGTTTTCCTACTGGTCCGATTAAACCTTGGTTTCATACTGAGGGAAAACTTACTGCTGCACTCATCATACCTTCCTCTTGGGGTTCCCAACTGACGTGTGACGTACAAGCAATTGTTTCTGGCACTATTAACCTAGAGCCACCAGCCCTCCAAGGCCCGAGCTCGGTGGAGGCGACGGCATCGCGGTGTCCTCCATGTCGACGTCTGCACGCGTCCCCGCAGACGCAGCTACTCCCGCCGTGCCCTCCTTCGTCGGCGGCGTGGTCCTTGCCGCGTCCACCTCCGGCGTCTTCTCTTGCTGCGCGGGAGAAGCGTAAGGCCGCGAAGGCGGCGGCGTCGTTACCTCGACCTCCTCCTCCCTCTCCTCGTGGCGCTCCTCCGCCCCAGGAGGTGGCGTCGCAGCCTCGGGAGAGGAAGCGGTGGCCTCGTGGAGCACCTCTTCAGTTATGGGCGTCGCGGACGCCGCGGCAGAGCCGGAGATCTCTCCAAGCCTCCGGAGCCTCCGCCTCTTTGGCTCCTCGGTGCGCCTGGAGAGAAAAAGACTCAGAAATCCCTCGAGAGGCATACACCAAGAACAACATCAAACACGAGAGGGAGAACAAAAACTTACGCCGCGGTGTCGACCCACTTCCTCTTCTTCCGCTTCGCGGGCGGAACACTGGGCCCCGCGCTCGTCCGTGCCTCTGTCTCCTCCTGGGCCCCGGCGTTCCTGTCGTGGATTGCCTTGGAGCGAGGCTCGCAATGGCCCGACGAAGCATCATCGTCGTCGCTATCCTCCTCCCCCTCAACACGCCGCGAGGAGGCAACCACGAACTCATCGCCGCTGCCTGAGGATACTTCGTGGACCTCCGCTTCAGGCGCCGCACTCTTAGGGGCGCTCGAGTTCCCCGCCGAGGAATCGGCGTCTCCCGAGGCGCCGGTTGCGCCGCATCGGACTCTGCGGGCGTCTCTGTCGTCTCCTCATCGCCCTCAACTGGCGCCCCCTGCGCCGCGGACTCCGGGTCCTCGCGAGGCCCACTGTGCCCCTTAGGCACCAGGCCCCACTGGTCGAACTTCGGCATCGCCTGCACATGCGAGACGCGGCGCCCGAGGTCGATCCGATGAAGCGGCACAGTCTGATCAGTGGGCACGGGGATGTCTGGAGACGTGAAGAGAGTCTCCATGAGGGCGTGCAATTCCTCCTTCGTATAGAGGGTAGCGCTCAGGCGCATCTTGTCCCCCTGGTTGGAGTACAGCCACATCGCGTCCGCGTGCCTCTGGAGCGGAGCGATGCGGCGCCTCACGAAGTCCTTGGCCACCATCTTCCCGGTGAGGCCGGCCTCGCGGAGGTCCCTCAAGCGCCTCACCACAGGGCCAAGCGTCACGCCCTTGAGCCCTTTGGAGGCCCAGCTCGCCCTCTTCGTCGGAGGCGCTTCGGGCAGCTCGAAGAAGACGCTCTGGCTCCCGAACTGCATGAGGAACCAGCGCTTGCGGAAGTCCTCCACCCTCTTCGTCACGCTGGTCACGATGTCCTCACCGTTCCGCGCGATGGGGATGTAGACGCCCTTCATGCCATCGGTGATGCGGAAGGACACGCACCCTGACCGCTCCTTGTTCGCCGTGAACCGGAGCGCGTAGAAGCTGCGGAAGAGGTCCACCGAAGGCAGAATGCCGATGTACGCCTCGCAGAGGTAGGCGAAGATGGCGAGGACGAGGATGGAGTTGGGGTGGAGATGGAGAACCTGGATCTGGTAGCGCTCCAGGACCGCCAGGAAGAAATCGGAGAAGGGAGGAACAAGCCGGCGAAGAGAGAGTGCATGAAGATGGGGTAGAAGCTGCCGTGGGAGTTGCCCGCGCGCTTGAGCACGGTGGCGCCGTGCTCGTTGGTCTTCGAAGCCGTCATGTGGCGCACCTTGTCCAGCTGTGCCTCCGTCTCGAAGCGGGAGCCGCTCAGAGCCGACTCGAAGTCGCCGTCCCGCTGCGCCTCAGCGGACGCGCCGCTCTTCGCCACTGCCTTGCCCTTCGAAGCAGCGGTAGCTTTCTTGGGCGCCATTGCAGCAAGGTCGCGTAGGAGGAGATTGGGGATTGAGCGCTGGAAGGAAGGAGATGAAAGGGGAACGAAAGAAGTGAAGGCCGCCTGCGCCGAGCTCTTCGCCTTATATCGGCTCATTGAGCCGTTACAGGGACGTGGCGGGACCCACCACCACGCCCGTTACTTCAGAGGAGATCGTGGGATCGTGCCCGACCACAGCGCTCCACGTGTCTCGGGCTTCGCAGGCTTCTTTGGGCCCACGATGATTCGCCTCCGCCTGAGGAGCTCCAACGTGCCCATCGCGGGCCCGGGGGCTACTGTCGGCCCAGTGAAAACCAGGGTGTCATGGGCCGGCCTGCCACAGCCCTCGAACGCTCCGCAGGAATTTCTGCTAAGGATCAGGCCTTCAGCCTGGCGAGCCTCGCGAGGCATTTTCCCTCGCGAGGGCTTATTTGCTCGACTGAGCATCTCTGCTAAGGACCAAACGATCGGCCTGGAGGCCTCGAGAGGGACCTCTACCTCGGGAAGGCCTCTCCTAGAAGACCTTCAGGCCCTGGCGCGTCTCCGCGCCACCCTCGAGAGGTTTTCCCTCGCGAGAGGTTAACGGTAACAGAACCTCGGCGAGGGTTCAGGCCTCGCGGGGTTCCTTCAAGTGGAAGCAAGCTCCTGCGCCGCTGCAGAGCGCACATGGGCTCTGCGCCCGCCGCAGAGTGACGCGCGCGCCTGCGCGTGATGACGAAGACACCGCAGTTGCCATTCTCGTGTATAAAGTGGTCAAGGGAGCTGCGGCAAGCAAAGCGGACTCCAAGACTTGCCGAATTGGTGATAAAGCGGCCGGCCGCCGCTACGCTCCAACTGCGACGTCACTGTGGGGCGCGCCCCAAAGCTCTGCGGTGCCAGCCCACCGTCCTGGTTGGACGGTGGCTTTTTCTGCCAAGACGACGTGCTCCCTGCCATGGACCGTGTCCATGGGCGCCCCCGACGCTGTGCGCTGTGCTCCGATTCGGCGGCATTGTGGTATCCCTTCCCGCCGGAGGTTTTCGGGGAAGAGGACCAAGCCCAGTATATAAGGAGCCAGTGTACGACCTAGGAGGGGGAGCCGGGCATTCAGCAACACATTCCACAACCAAGGAGCTACGTCTGAGAAGAAGACAGAGCTCATTTCCACCATAGTCCACCATAGCCACAGCAGTGCCCTCGGCAAGCACACTTGTACTGTGAACCTCTCCAAGCAGTGCAATACATCTTAGCAGGACGTAGGGCTTTTACACCTCACGGTGGGCCTGAACCTGGGTAGCGGCTCGTGTTACCTCTCTGTCGTGATGTTCCTCATCGAGCTCAACGAGCACCGTCGCCGAGGTTGTTGAGGATTTGTTTGACGTTGTGTTCAGCTCCTTACTCGTTTCCTGGCACTTGAGAGACACCCCTAGTTCCTGGGACTAGTCTCCGACAGGGGCATCAGGATTTTCAAAACCTGGAGGTTGTTTCATGTAAACCTCTTCTTCCAGAACACCATGTAAGAACGCGTTCTTGACATCTAGCTGCCGTAAGCTCCATCCTCGAGATACTGCAACTGCTAAGACAAGTCTAATAGTTGCAGCTTTAACAACAGGACTGAAGGTATCCTCATAATCTATACCATACCTTTGCTTGAACCCTTTTGCAACAAGCCGAGCCTTATACCTGTCTATAGTACCATCAACATTCTTCTTGATGCGATAGACCCACTTGCAATCAATCAAGTTTTTGTTAGAATTGGGAGGAACAAGATGCCATGTTTTATTCTGGAGCAAAGCTGCATACTCTTCCTCCATTGCTTTACGCCAGTTGCAATCATCAAGAGCTTCAGGGAGAGAGCGAGGTTCTCCTGTAGAAGCAAGCATACCAAATTTGATAGTACCATCGGTATACTTAATTTTGTTACCCTTTTTATCATACCTTACTGTACCATCTGTAAAAAATTTCGGCTTTGAAATTCCTTTTTGCAGGCGTGTGCGCACACCAGGTGCAGGAGGAGCTTCAGGCGAGGGATGCATAGAAGATCCGGCAGCAGCGCGGGAATCAGCTTGGGATCCAGCGCTGGGAGCATCGGCGCCAGAATCTCGGGACATGGCGTCAGGGGAGTGGTGGGGCAGAGTGCTGTCGGGGACCCCGCCGTCGCTGTCGTTGTCGGATGCATGCGAGGCAGTGGACGCGGCAGGGGACCGCGTGCCGCCATCGCCCATGTGGTCATCCGCGTCGCTGTCGGCCGGCGTGGCAGGCCCAGATTGGCCTGACGGAGTGGAGGGCGCATCACGGGCACCGTTGCTGCCTGGTTCAGGCGCAGGAGAATCCACCCCGGGATCTGTGCGAGCGTGATCCGAGGTGACAGCAGCACCTGAATCAGCCTCGGATCCAGTGTCTGATTTGTCTTCTTCTGAACTTGTTTCTTCATCATTTTGTGTACTGTTTTGACTAGTTTCTTCACCATTTTGCACCAGAATTTCTTCCACATGATCCTCAGCATCCTGAGCATGATTAGTGACAGGTACAATAGGTACAGGCATATAGTCATCAACATTTGCATTCCCCTCATGAGATAAAGTGGTATTATTTGTAGGAAGGAGAAGAATTTGTTGTCTAAGAAGAGCACCGGCATTTTTATGCATGGACGCAAAAGGAAAAACATTTTCATCGAACACTACATCACGTGATATGTAGATGCGACCCGTGGATGGCTCAAGGCATTTTACACCTTTGTGGCGTGGGCTATAACCAAGAAAGACACATCGGGTGGATCGAAAAGCAAGTTTGCGCTTGTTATAGGGTCGAAGATTAGGCCAATATGCACAGCCAAAAATGCGTAAAGAGTCATAGTTTGGTTTGGTATGGAGAAGACGTTCAACAGGAGACTCAAACTGAATGACTTTACTAGGAAGCAAATTTATGAGAAAAGTGGCTGTGAGAAAAGCTTCATCCCAGAATTTAAGAGGCATGGATGCATTAGCAAGTAAGGCAAGACCAACTGCGACAATGTGACGGTGTTTGCGTTCGGCTGAGCCATTTTGCTGATGCGCATGAGGGCATGAAACATGGTGTGTAATGCCAACTTTTTGAAAGAAGCTATTGAGTTTTTCATATTCACCACCCCAATCAGTTTGCATGGTTATGATTTTACGATCAAATTTGCGTTCATCAAGTTCCTGGAAATTAAGGAAAACTTGATAAACATCAGAACGCTTCTTAAGCAAATAAATCCAGGTAAACTTGCTAAAATCATCAATGAAGCTTACATAATAAGTGTGCTTGCCAACAGAGGCTGGGGCAGGACCCCATACATCAGAAAAAATCTGCTCCAAGGGAACAGTAGAGACACTAGTGGTTACAGGATATGGTAATTGGTGGCTCTTAGCTAGTTGGCAAGGATCACACACATAAGGGTTTATTTCTGGGGAATATGCTAAATCATTCTTCCTAAGAATTTGTTGAACGACAAATGATGAAGGATGCCCTAATCGACGATGCCATGTAGATGAAGACGACTTTATTGTAAGGAAAGCATGCTTGGACGACCCCAAAGAGAATGGCACTAAGGGGTAGAGACCACCATGACATGGTCCCTTAAACAGAATTCTCCTTGTTGCTTGGTCCTTGATCAAAAAGAAAGAGGCATGGAATTCAATAAATACATCGTTGTCAAGAGCAAGCTTATGAACAGATATCAAATTTTTCGATGCACTAGGAACATGTAGTATGTTATTGAGATGTAAAGATGCATGTGGGGTTTGCAAAGTTGATTGACCAATATGACTTATGGGCATACCTTGACCGTCAGCTGTGTGCACACGGTCACGTCCTTTGTATTTGTCATGGGTGGAGAGCTTGTGGAGGGCGCCGGTGATGTGATCAGTGGCCCCTGTGTCAGGGTACCAGTTGGTGTCGACGCCATAGGACGCCATGTTGGCGGCCTTCTCCTCACGTTCACTGTCGCTGTCGGAGTCGTCGTTCTGGTAGCGCCACCAGCAATCTGCGGCGGGGTGGCCATGTATCTTGCAGATTTGGCAAGTTACATCCACAAAAGGAGTGGGGGCGCGATCACGGCGGCGGTCATCACGCCTGCCATCATTGCGACGGCGGCGATCACCACCACTAGTACAAAACGACACATCGGAAACGGGCCAAAAACCCCATCGGAAACGGAAAAAGGGTCCGTGTCCCCGATCCCGTTACTGATGTGAAGGCCCTCATCGGTAACGGAGGCGAAAAAACCGTCGCTGATGAGGCGTCGGTTTGGCAATGGTTGTGCACAACCTCCGTTTCTGATGTGTCGGAACATCACTAACGGAGATTCTGTTTCTGCTCGTTTGCATTGAGGTTTCTTCATAAGCCTAGAGCAGGAATAGATTTGGCACTGGACATTTAAAATTTCACAGCAGAAGCACAAAAAGGCTAACAAATTCATTCATTCATAAGGTATAACAAATGTCACCGATACATTGCATCACAAGACAACCAATTACTTATCTTCATTGTCATGCCTCTCTAAATCTATCATTGACATGTCTAGCTAAATCTATCTATGTCATGCCTCTCTAAACTTATCCTTGTCATTTCCAACTTAATTTATCTTCATGACTTGCTGTTAGAGTTCATGAATTCAATCTTCTTCTTGGACGGTGTCGCCAAAATATAATCAACTCGCCGCTTTGTCCCCGACCTTGTATTTAGCTCATTTAAATGAGCTAAACGGATCAGCACCATGCTCAGCACATAGTGCAATAAGCGAGTGCTGATGTACTGAAGGTGCCTCTTTTGTAAAGTGGTCACTGAAATGCAAAGAGAGAATATATGACTCCATGTTAGCTCACTATACATCTAGCATAAAGGACATACAACACAAAAGGATGCATAAGACAGAATAACAAACTTACAAATCCATTGCATAGTTGTTGTGTACCAACAATTATGCCGGACGACAAGCGCACCTTGGCTAAGGACCCGGCTTTTTATACAGTGTCACCGAAATGTACATCTGTTTTGCAAAGGAGATAAGTCAGCCATGAGTTTCATACACTACCGATTTGTGCTAGTTATGTTCTTTTCGAGCGACACTACGTAGTCGTCCTTTGTGGCGGAGCTAGAACATATTGAACCAGGATGCACACATGTTACCACAATACATTTAAAACAATTTTTAGGGGTGCATATGTGATGAAAAATTGCTAATTTACAAAGAAAAATTCCTTCTCCCGGTGTCCTGTGCACCCGGCTGGCTCAAGGTGGATCCGCCAGTGGTCGTCCTCATCGTCCTCGGATGTATTACAACCCTAGTTCTAGTTCTGTTCATGTGTGTCCTAAGGAAGAAAACCTAAGCAGAACAATGACAACAACCCTAGTTCGTCAGCACGACGGCCGGTCACAAATAGATGTATTACCTTTGGATCTGGCGGCGGGAGTACGTAGTCATCCTCGTCGTCCTCGGATCGACACGCCATGCGCCCTCCAGCTACAGATCAGGCGACGTGATCTGCCTGGGTGGAGCAAAGAACGGGTACGCGCTGCCACGGTCAGAGGGAGGGAGATGCGCGCTGCCACGGTCGGAGGAGAGGAAGATGCGCGCCGCCACGGTCAGAGGGAGGGAGATGCGCACCGCCACGGTCGGAGGGAGGGAGATGCGCGCCGCCACGGTGGAGCTAAGATCTGGTGCTGCGTGGAGGCGCCGCCACACTTTGAGAGTGAGGCTGAGAGTGAGCGATAGAGTTTAGGGCTGTGTGAAGGGCGCATTTATAGCAAAGTAGAACATCAGAAACGGAGGGTATAAACAACCGTTTCCTTTGATTTTTTCACCGACACACTGGGCTTATACTGATATCTACTAGTATTGAAGTTGAAGAACATAAAAATAAATAACTATAACTACTCCTCGGCCTCCGCCTTCTCCTGCTCGTATGCGAGGAGAGCCGCGTAGTCGTCCGTGTCATCGCGCGGCTCCTCGCCGACGATGTCATCGCCGCCCGTGCGCCCCTCCCACATCTCGTCGTCGTCGTAGGCAGGATCGTCGCGCAGCTCCGGCGGGAGGAGGAGCTCGGCTCTGAAGCAGCTCAACTCTTTCCGGCGGCATAGGCACCGACGTGCGGTTGAGGTGCCAGCCACCGGGTAGCCGAACCTTTGACCATGGCACTGGCCTCCTATATTGCCAGTGCCGCTCCACGACGGCCTGCCCGACGATGACGCGGTTCCATCCAGGCGACCGCGGACGAGCGTCTCTCCGCCGCGGCGAGCGGCTGCGGTCGCGGGCGCCCGAGGATCCCGCGTCCTCTTCCGGCGGCATAGGCACCCTCCTGTGGTTGACGCGCCAGCCAGCGGGGAGGCTAACATTTGACCAGGGCACTGGCCTCCTATATTGCCAGTGCCTCTGCGCGACGGCCTCCGGCACGACGACGCGGTTCCAATTCAGCGAAAGCGGGAAACTGCTGCGGCGAACGCCCGAGGAGTTGCTAGGAGTATCCATGGCTGCGGCGAAGTGGCGTACTGAGATAGCAGGGAGATCGTGGGTTTTTAAGGAGTAGTGGGCGGTGCCGCGGCGTCACTACGCCACTACGCCATAGCAGTTACTCCGCTCGCATCGAATTCCAAGAAGATGGAACGTGTCCACATTGCACACGGACACACAGAAGTCTCCGTTGCTATAGAGGCACATATCGGAAACGGAGCCAGAATTAAGACCGTTGCCAATACTATGGGTAACGGAGTTAATACTTTCTCCGTTACCTATGTTGACGGGCCAGCCACGGCCCAGGTCAGGTTTGTACGCACTGGCCGCGCGGAAAGCGCGATTCTCCGTCGCCTAACGCCTGCCGTTTCCATAGAGGGGTATCCGATGTGTCGTTCTGTACTGTGCACCATCGCGCCTGCCACCATCGTGGCGTCCTCCATCATTGCGGCGGCCGCCGTCACGTCGGCCACCATCATCATGACGCCGACCGTCATCACGGTAGCGTCGATCGACAAGATCATCGTCACGTTCACGTCTGTTGCCGCGGTCGCCGCGGTGACCACGGTCACCACGGTCACCACGCGCATCCTGGCGCCCGCGATCACAACCGCCCAAAGGGCGACTGTCGCGGGTGTTGTCGTTGTCACGGCTAGCAACATTGGCGGAGGAGACGAAGGAGCCACCGCCCTGGCCAGTTTCGGCCAGCATGGCCCGACGGATGTCATGAGCGCATATCTGCCCGAACAGATCATCGAGCGTGGTGGTCGGGTTGGCGTTGACAGCGGCGACGATGTCGTTGTAGGTGGCGTCTAGCCCATTGAGTATATACCCAATAAGCTCATCTTCTTCGACAGGCTTGCCAGAGGCAGCAAGCTCCGAGGCATACCCTTTCATCTCAGCAAAGTATGCAGCTGCTGTCAGGTCGTTCTTCTTGGTGGAGTTGAGGGAGCCGCGAAGACTGTTGACTCGGGAGCGAGAGTGAGATGAAAACATACGAGTTACAACACCCCATACCTCAGCTGTAGTTTGGAGTCCCAGGACATGCGCAAGGATCTCCGGGAGAAGGAGTTCAGGAGGTAGGTGAGGACGGCTGCATCTCGGGTGACCCAGGCGGTGTAGGCCGGGTTGGGGGTGATGACCTTCTTCCCCTTGTCATCTTCCGTCTCGATGGTTTTTGGCGGTGCAACATCAGTGCCATCAAGTAGTCCTCCGGCCTGGGCGCTGCGGAGCGCCGGGGAGACAAGGGTCTTCCAGAAGAGGAAGTTCCCTCGATCCAGCTTTTGCGAAGGGGGGGAGCCGAGCACATTGGTCAGAGCTCCCATTGTCGTCGATGAAGACCCCATTGAAGAACAGGGTGGTTTTGGATCGTGTTTTCTTTGGCTTTGGGTTGTAGGATTTTGGTTTTCTTGGTTTGATCGTGGGCTTTGGTTGTAGATCGTAGGCTTGTATCGTGGATTTGAGGTTTGAGGCTGCCGCGGCAGAGAGGATTGCGGCGGCGGCAAGAGTCTAGGGTTGTGGCTTGAGGTGGCTGCGGCGGCGGCGAGGGCTTAGGGTTTTGGAAAGGCAGCTAGGTCGTTGAGAAGAGTCGCTCTGATACCATGTCGATGTTTAGGGTTTGTAGGCGGAAACGATGCCACCGTTGGGAGGCTCGGGTACGTGTTATATAGAGCACAGGAAAAGCCCCTGGCGTGGCGTACAAGTATGTAGACATACGGTGGAGTACTACTCCATACGTATATACTACGTATTACATGTTTAACAAAGTGAATGCTCACATTTCCTACAATTTTTTTTGCTTGTAGTAAATTTTCAAATAACCAAAATTGCATTGATATTCCATTATTGTAGTACATGATCCGTTGAAAAATAACTAGCCCGTGCAGGTAGACAGAATGGTGACTAGAATTTAGGATTCAAAAGGCTACCTATGCTAGCCATTCTTCATCGTCCCATGAATAAAGCAAAATCCGAACAAGGCGCACACCATGGAGAGGAACATAAACTCGGGCACGTCGTCTCGTTTATCAGGGAAAATGGAGACCGTCAGCGCCAAAGAGATTATCATGATCCCAGTGACTACCAGCATCAGCACCTGAAGTAAAAGAAACAATGTCGCCGTGCACATGAGACAGATCTATCCAGGAAGAATTTGTATATATACATGATGATGAGTAATTAAAGCTTGCATTTGCATGTACATACCCATGTGCTTTGTGGAGCACATTGCGGTGCTGGAGTGAGCTCCAGCTGATCTTCACGTTGCTGCTTCTTGTTGCAGTGCCTGACAAGCAGGAGGGCCATGGCCGTGGAGTAGGAGAAGGCGATGACGACGATGAGTGAGGCATGCCAATCGGGCCAGACAGAGCAGGCGATGAACACGGTGCACACCACCAACATATACAGAGCGGTGATAATGTACTGGTGCGTGCAAACGATTAGCAAGAAGAATTACCAACGGACTATTAATTAACACGCTAATAACTAGAGTACGTATGTATAAATGTGTATAGACACCAAAGCTTAATTATGGGGAAAACAAAAAACGCACGCGACTCGATCATGATCTTGCGCTTTTATGTAAAAAATCATGATATGGCATGCATATGCCTGCAGGTGATGATGTTCATTAATATGCTGCGATTTTCCATTTATAAATGTTGAAGAGGAGTGTCCGTACATACCTCCGCACGTGCACAAAATGTTCGGTACGATTCGTCGAGGAGCGGCGCCGCCTCATCCGCCATCGATGACGCACCTTCTCTGCGCGGCCTCGAAGAGTATCCTATCGGCGGCGCCACGAATACACCCCCTGATGCGTAGTGACCACCATGGCCACCACCGCCATGACCACCACCGCCGCCGCCGCCATGACCACCACCGCCTCCCCCGCCGCCGACCATGGCCGAGATCGGTCGATCACAACCTGCTGCTAACCCTACACCTTGCTGACAAGTATCTGTGTTGTTTTGCTGGTAGATAAAACTAGATCGATCCGCTTATATATATATGGGAGGTTGGTAACGAGAGTGAGATGACTGGCAGGCATGCATGCTTGTACATGCCAGATGCCGTGCGGTTGTTCATTCGCCTACTTTCAAGGATCATTGGTCAAACAATATGTTATACAGTTTAGGAAAAAAATGGTTGCACGGCAGATAAGATTGCTTATCTCATGGATACTCATGGATACAGGGGAGTACGTGCATTAGATGGTACTACGTGGCGCCCGGGCTGATCGTTCCATTTTTATGGACATTTTTTTGACATGTGCATGGTTTTGCTTCCGCCTGAAAACGAGCGAAATATTGTTTTATTGATCCGTTCTTGGGCCTTTTCTTCAACTGAAAATAAAAGAAACAAACGCACTTAGCAGGAACCACTGTATCATCGTCCTTGGGCTTGGGCCTTTTGGCCTTTTCTCTTCTCAGTAGCTAAAGCAGCATGCATGGCTGGCACTTCAGCTAGAAACGAAAAGTCGATTTGTAGCCCGGGCTACATGTAGGCCGGTTTTTAAAAATTCAAAATCTACAATTTTTAATTGTAAAAATTCTGAAAAAAATCTAAACGTAGATAATTATGATTTCTACCTGTGTGCAAATAAGAAATGTGAAATATTATGTATTTTATCATGTATAAAAATAAAAAAATCTAGGTCTGGGTAGGATTCAAAATCTCTCAAAATTGTCTGAATTTTGTCATTTTCGTGTAGGAAAAATAAAAACTATTTCAAGTTGATACTTGACAGAGACATAGATCAAGTCGTTGTCATATCCAGTATTTTTCCGGATTTTTTTGAAACTTAAAATGGCGATTAAAAAATAAATAAATAACCGGTCTACATGTAGCCTAGGCGACAAATCACCGTGCCTATAAACCAAAGGTCGAATTGTATCATAGTCCTTTCACGTGTCCCGGCGACTAAAAACCTTGCATGTGGTGTAATGAAAGGATAAAAACTAGTGTCACATCCTGAATCTCGTCGAGAACTAGTAACATAGTTCATGTAAAAAACCCAGTAACATAGTTGTAATTCTCCCATCAATCTAACAAGCCCTGATCATACATAATAAATATATTGGATAAAGCTCGTCGATCTGGTCTACCATGGATATTTAAATCGAACACAACAAACCTGACAACATTCCCACAAATCTGGCATCACAGACCAGGCTAATTAACAATCAGACCGCCATATAAACACAACCCCATCGACGATTTATAATTTAACATTTAACTTATTCATCTAAACAAAAAGGTACGGAAAATGTAGAAAACAACATACTATGATGGTTAGATTAATTGTTGTGGTTTGTTCAGCGCCCTTCTTCTACTCTTTGGTATAGTATATTTAGAGATCGGGAGAATTACCGCTATTGATAATAGGGAGATAAACACAATGCTAGCGGAATAGCCGCACTTTGTCATGCAAGGTGTGCCAGATTCATGGTTGTTTCTTCATCGCACGAGCTAGGATGTTCTGGTGTGCAGTTTCCTTTCCATCCGACGATTTCCATTGACTTGCACTATAGGACCATTATCGCAAAGGTAACAAGAAGAAAAATATGCATGATACAAAGTGCTAAAAAATCGTTTAGATGGGGTACTTCCTTTTTTTTTGTAATCTTACAAAGATAAATTCACTGGTCATGAAAATAAATTGTGACGAATCTCTTGAATTCAAAAGGCTATGGAAGATCTATTGGCAGTTCTTCGAATCCTGCCAACCAAACTATAGGTTCGCGTTTACGATCGCAGTATACGATGAGCAAGACACTGAATGTGGTTGCAGGGAGAAAAACACAATCATGGCCACGTTACCACACTTCTTTTTTATGATTGACAGATGATTAGTAAAGGTAGTACAAGAATGTTCTCCTACATACATTACTTGTAGTAGCTTACAAATTTCATAACAGAGTGCTGGTCTTTATCTAAAAAAACAGAGTGCTGGTCAACGCAAAATGGAGGTGACGCCAGATGAGCAACAGTGATAAATTACCAATCCTTCGTCAAACGGAAGCCTCACCTTAGGCCACGTTGGGGAATGTAGGCAGAAAAACTTCAGATATGTTGAAGGATAACTTCCGTGCGAAAATTTCTCTAGGGTCTAATGTTATATTGGATAATAAGATTTTATCCAGGATTTCTTTCCGAGCCCAAGAAGGAACAAATTTCATTCTGCGCTTTGATTCGTGTTCATCTTTGAAGTCATCATTGTCCTCATCGTCAGAATCTTTGAACGGTGACATTTTGTAAGACTCCTCCAGACAGTTCGGAATACTTCCCTTAGCATCAGATCCAAAACTTTCAGGCCTCTCATCTACTGCAACACCTTTACTTTTCTTGCCCTTGTATCGAAGGGCAGGTTCAGTAGTCTCTTCAGGTTTAACCTTGTTTTTGCCTACATCAACCAAATTCTTCCTTGGCTCCATATTATCAGAAGATTTTTGACGAGCATCTTTATCATCCTTGGTGCCACGTCGTCTATCCATTGGCTGTTTTTGTTGCTTTCGAGCTTCATCAATGCATTTTCTTTTTCTCATTGTTTCAGTCTTTTCCCCTTCTTCCCTCTGCCTCTTCTTAGTGGCCACACCAACTTCTCGCTTCTTCTTTTGTTCATTTTCGTCTCGTTTCTTCTTTTCCTCTTCATCTCGTTTCTTCTTTTGTTCCTCTTCGAGTGTTTGTTTTAATTCCTTCTCACGCTTCCGTCTTTCACGCTCTACTTTTGCAGCCGCTTTGCGCATTTCTTGCTCCTTCTGTTTCTTCTCTTCAAAACGTTTTGCAGCTTCAGCTGTCTTAAGAGCCTTCACCTTAACGCCTTTTTTAACGCACGCTGCTGTAGGTTGCATCTTCTGTTTCACAGGAGGTATAACAGACGTCATATTGGCAACAATATTGCTAGGCTTAGATTGTCTGCCAACATTTGCTTCACTCATGTGTCTCCCATTTCTGCTACTGGGGTTTTCTGCCGTGCCTAATCTGCCATGAAGAGAACGGGGTGCTTTCCCTTCTCTCTTAACTGAAGTAGGATGACTTCTTTTTGGCTTAATGATGGCATGGTCATTTCTGATATTTGAATGATGATTGAGCTCACTACTGAAAGATTCTGCACTCGAGTCCATGCATCTTGTGGAAACAGACGGATAATTTCCATTGTTTTGACATAATCCAGTGATATCCTGAAGTGCTTTTCTGCCAGATGCCTGCCGTGAGCAATTCACAATTCGGAAGCATTCAGGGATACAGATCCAGCTAACCTATCTTGGTACTCATCCTCTTCAGGGATGCTGTTGTCTTCATCAATTCGGAAGCATTAAAGTTTCTGGAGGCTATATTTTTCAACTGATGGAGTCAATGGAATTTCATTGATTTCTTGTCTGCTGTTAGCATCTGAGGAACATGAGGCTACAGCATCAGAATTGAAAAAGGAATTAAGTTCCAATCCACATCCGAATGAGTCCATAATGCTGCGACTGTCACTTGTACTGTATTGTTGCGGATCATCAAAAAAGGAATAGTTTCTAGGTTTCCCAGACAAAGTTTCCCAGACACCACTGGCTGCATCACCAGACAACAAATGTCCCTTTGGATCATAACTTTTGTATGTCCTACCAAGTTTACCATTGGAGCCATAACATAATTTCTCACGAAACAATGCATTCGGAGCAGATGCTTGTTCACCATGTTGATCTAAAGCATGCCTCGGAAGTACTGGAAACGATTCCATTCCAAAATAAGTTTCTGGATTTGATATTGTAATTGGAGATGACATGATATCCATCTGGTGGGCCCTTTCCTGGTCTGCCACAGTTGCACTAGTGGCATTCAGGTCCTGACCTTGTAAGCAAGGATCTTCCTGTTGCGGTTTCAATAAATTATTATTAGAACAAGAAAAATGCATACACAGTCGTCGGTGAGATGTATCAATAATCAGTCCCATTAATTAAAACGAGAGTATATCTGGATGTGGTTAATTAGGTAGGTACGTACCCAAGTGGTGTCTTGACATTCTGGTGGTGTGATCATCTCCCGTGTAACTTGTGCTTCCAGTTTGTCACAATGTTTTACAAACAGGAGGAGCATGGCCGTGCAGTATAAGAACACAATGGCGACGATGAGCGAGAAGTGCAAATTGGGTCAAAAGAGGGAGGCCGCTATGACGGATCCGATGAACATACACCCGGCGACGCCGTAGTACTGCGCACTCAATAGATCACGAATTGATCAGCACTACACGTACATAGTAAGTGATCGATTTTTTTTTTTGACGCAAATGCAGTCAGATCTAGTTTTTCATTGATTACAGAAGGTGTGTACAGAGTACAAAGCTGTACGAAAAAAGAGACTAGAGCGACACTCAACATGACCGTTACCTTGGGCTCCCGACCCCCGCGGCGACCGCCCGCGCGGCGCCATGCTGCGGCCGTCGTCGGCGGCGAGGCCTTCCGCCTCTGGCCGTGCCCCTCCCAGCCTGCTCCCAACACCTCCCGCACACCTGCCACCAAATTTTCGACCGGCTTTTCTTGGTTTCGGGCGCTCCTCGTCGTCTCCCAGATCGGGATCGAGATCTGCCGCCGCCGGCGGCCTGCCGCGCGGCCCACGCGCGCCTCCCTCGGTCGCGGCTGCATCGGCTTCGTCTTTCCCGCGCCGTCCAAGCTCCGGTTCGCCCGCCCGGGCCACGTCTCCTTCGCGCCGTTCTGGCTCGGGCGCGGTCGATGTCGTCAATGACACGAGGACAAAAATGACCGTTAGACACCTCCGCTCCTGCGACGGCCATGGCGACGGGCCCCTGCCCGCGCCCACCGCTGCCGGCCGCGTCTCCGCCGCCTCTCCGTCGTCGCGGCACCTGCCGCCACCTCCGGCCGCTCTGCCCCACGGCTTCACGCCCGCATTCCTCGGCCAGGCGCCCTCGTCGCACGTCCCCGTGCCCAGTTCTGGCGCGACTGGAAGTCAACGGCCGGCCACCTCTCCGCCGACGCGCTGGAGGGCGTGTCCGCCGCGGCTTCGGAGCGTGATTTCGGGCGTCCTGGACCTCGACACGCCCTCCCCTGGCGACTGCGACGCCATTAATTTGGCCCTGTCGGCTTGGCGTCAGGCGGGCTGCCCTTCGTCCCCTGCACTTGTGGCGCCGTGCAACGGCCCCCTGCGCTCCGCTTTGAAGGGCTCCGCCCCAGCTCGTCCCCGCCGCTCCGTTCGATTCGACATCCCCACGCCCCCGGCGTCCATCCCCGACGGCTTCAAGCCGACCTCCTTCGGCGTCGCGGCCACACCCTCGTCGTCCCGATCTGGGGCCGCCCCTAGATCGATGTTTTTCGGCTCCCTCTCCTTCGTGGTCGCCCACGGCGACTCGCTGCCCCCGGAGGCCGCACACGCGCATCTCGGCACGGCGGCCCTCTCCCTGCGCCCTGGCGGTGGCGCACGGCTCCCTCCGCCCTCGGCCCTCATCCCGCAGGGATTCACACCAGCCTTCCTAGGCTGGGGATCCGCGGATGGCGCAGTCCGCGCAAGAGTGGAGGTTGCCGGCGACTCGATGCCCGGCGAGGAAGGCGCGGAGTGGACTCTCGTCCTCTCCAAGCGGGACAAGCGGGAGCAGCGCGGTTTTGGGCAACGGGACGGGCACCCTGTGGCGCGTCACTCGACTTCAAGCCCTCGGCCACGCCATTTCCATCAGAGTCGACACCCACCCCGTTCCCCTGCACGCTCCACAATCCTGCACCGCAAGTTCCAGAAATTGTGGCCCTGCCACCGATGCCTCGCCCGCGACCACCTCGTCGCCGTCTGCCGCGACCCGGTCAAGTGCCTCGAGTGCCGGCGCTCGGGCCACCGTCGACGTGACTGCCAGGCCCAAGCGTGGGCTGCTTGTTCCGGTTCAGCTTCAACTCCACCTCCGCTTCCAGCTCAAGCCTCGCCAGCTCGTGCTTCCTCGCCCGCGTCATCTGCTGCCAAGAAACTCTCCGCGGCGTCTTCTGCTCCGACCTCGGGCATGCTTGGCGGCACGGCATACCTTGGCGCTCTGGAGACGAGGACGACTGAGGACACCGTCTCCATGACGACTACACCGCACCAGCACCCCTCCGCCCCGGCACGCGCTCCGCCAGCTCCAGTTCGCCACTCCCGCGGCACACCAACGAGCCCTACCTCGACGCCTTCGACTTGCGCTCCGTCTGCGACACGCGCTCCGGCAGCTCCAGCTCGCCACTCCCGGGGCGCGCCGACTAGCTCCACCTGCAGCGACCTCGTGCTTGGCCTCCGGGAGCGCGCGTGCGAGCGCTCTCCTCATCGGCACGGGGGTGGCTCTAATCGTCACGAACGCTATCACGCCTCGCCACCGGTCGCGTCTAGGGTCCGGCAAACAAGCCCCCATCGGCAATGCGCGGCGCCGGTCAGCACGCGTCGCTCGTTCGCGGACGTGCTCATGGCGTGCCCGGAGATGGACATGTGCTACTCCACATCGACGTGGGTGGTGCTGGCTAGCGAGAGGTGCTACAAGGTGGGCGTGGACGGAGCTCTCTCAGCGGAGAACGAGAGGGAGGGCCTGGGGCCGGTGCCATCTGATCCCATTGATGCGGAGGAGACAAGATGTGACAAGGGCGTCATGGATGAAACGGCACGCCTGCTTGCCCGTCTGGACATGGAGCAGGGGAACGAAGCCCCGCACGAAGGCCGGCAGTCGCCAAGCTCGCCGCGTCACGACCATGTCACAGGCACGCCTGTCGGCTCCACCGCGTCGTCCGTGCTGGATGCTACCGGCCACGGGTCTGGCGTGGCTGGCACTTCTGCAAATCCGCCTGTGCTGTCCGGGACAGACAATGACGGCTTGGTGCCTGAAGGGGGTGAACTGCTGCAGTTCATCAGCTCCATTGCAGCGCCGGTTAACATGCTGCTGACTGGAAATGTCCCGGTGTTGATCTCGCCTGGCGACGAGCTGTGCGACGGGGGATTTGCTAGTGACGATGATGAGGATGAGGTTGTTGACGGGAAGATGGGGCAGCTTCTGCCAGGCCACACAGTGCTGGATCAGGTTGAGTTGCTGCTGGACGGCGAGGAGGTGGCGTATGAAGACGGCCTTGATGACGACGGCGACTTGGCGAGGAGGGAGTCTCAGCTCGTCGCGGACGTAATTGACGCTGACGTGGAGGCTGCTACGATTGGGAACCTCTTCGCTACCGATATTGATGACGCTCCCTCATCAGGCATCGCGATACGCTGCGTCGCGGATCTGTTCAGCCTGTCGGCTGTGCCGCTGCTGCCCACGCCTACTCCGCCAATGCCTCGTGCTCTTGCGGCCCTGCCCGACCCCGAACGTCGCAGCAGCAGGCTCGCGGCGAAGCCACAACTCCCAGCGGTCGGCAAAGCGCAGCGTGTCCTCCACAAGAAAATGGGGCTCGACTTTGGAGATTTGCCCCTGGTGGAGGCTACGAAAGAATTCGCAAACACCTGCAAGAAGGCTCGGTTCTCTGATTCGGCAATCAACGGGTTGAGGACCCTCCTCAGGCTGAACCTGCCGTCCATGACGGCAGCGGATGAAGCTTTGATTGGCCTTGCTGGCCCAGGGGGAAGCGACTTCCCGCCACCGACGGCGCTGGACGTCTCCGCCTGATCTGCTTCCCGATCCTCTGATCGCGCTGCGTAGTGGCGTTTTGAAGATATGACGATATATCTTTCTGAGAGATTAGACGGTGTAGGATGAGATCCTTTCGTTTAGCACGCCCTGTCTTGTATGACTTTTTTCTTTTTGGCCTCGGCCGTGTCATGTTTGCTTTTCCTATATCAATATAAAAGGCAAACCTTTTGCCTCGTTTCAAAAAAAAAAGAAAAAAAGACTAGGCTATGAACTACGCAGCAGGGAGAATAGCAGGTTAAGCACTCAGTCAGGCTGATCTAGTGCGTGATTGATGATCCAACGAGAGATTTTCCATTCACTACAGGAATGGCGAGCTGTGCCGACGGCCATTTATCGGGGCCGTCGGCACAGGTGTGTACCAGGACCAGCCATCGACAAGTCCGTCGGCACATACAATCTATCCCGACGGCCACCGTCGGGACAGAGGAAGCTGTCGGCACAGAATATCAGGTGACGTCGACGGCAATCTGTGCCGACGGCAAAGCCGTCGGCACAGGATACACCATTTTTATTCATTTTCATGTATATTGATACACCGAATAGCTATATGTACAGATTCGCCTAAAATAGCCATAATGTTTTTTACCCTAATCTTCTTTTTTTATGTATCTATTTATTACTCTCAATTAAGTTTAATATGTTTTATTCATATTCTATGTACATAGCTACGCCGAATAGCGGTTTCCACCCACAAAAAATAACGTCGCGAATAATTGTACATACCGGAGCGTCGGAACCCCACCAAAAGTTAGGTTGATGCATACCATATGTGTACAAGTGTTTTGGGTGATTCAAATGTCCAAGAATCTACCCCGGTGTGTGACCGGCTTCACCGGCTTCACTTTCTCTCTACCAAGTGTGTGGACTTAGAGGTGAAAACTCCCACTTCGGACGAAATGGGGGCAATCTTGAAAAAACTTGTGATAAAAGTTGGTTTCCCATGTGCCAATGTCCCAACCTAACACAACCAAGCAAAAAAGTCCACTGGGCTACCCCCTTTCGACGCACGTCTATGGGGGTAGACGAAAACGTTAGGGTTTTTCCAGCGGATTCAAGGTTTGGCCGAAGCGGGGCCCCGGAGCGTCGGAACCCCACCCAAACCTAGGTTGTGCCATACCATATGTATACAAGTGTGTTGTGTGTTGTAAATGTGCAATATCCTACTCCGGGGTGTGACCGGCTTCACCGACTCTCTAGTGAGTTCCTGCACTTAGAGGTGAAAACTCCCCTTTCGGGCGAACCGGATGGAATCTTGTGTTGAATTGGGGTAGACTTTGGTTTCTCACCTTACCATGGCCCAACCTAACACAACCAAGCAAAAAAGTCCACTGGCCTACCCCCTTTCGACGCACGTCTATGGGGTAGACGAAAACGTTAGGGTTTTTCCAGCGGATTCAAGGTTTGGCCGAAGCGGGGCCCCGGAGCGTCGGAACCCCACCCAAACCTAGGATGTGCCATACCATATGTATACAAGTGTGTTGTGTGTTGTAAATGTGCAATATCCTACTCCGGGGGACCGGCTTCACCGACTCTCTAGTGAGTTCCTGCACTTAGAGGTGAAAACTCTCACTTCGGACGAAACGGGGGCATTCTTGTAGAAACTTGTGATAAAAGTTGGTTTCCCATGTGCCTATATCCCAACCTAACACAACCAAGCAAAAAAGTCCACTGGGCTACCCCCTTTCGACGCACGTCTATGGGGTAGACGAAAACGTTAGGGTTTTTCCAGCGGATTCAAGGTTTGGCCGAAGCGGGGCCCCGGAGCGTCGGAACCCCACCCAAACCTAGGTTGTGTCATACCATATGTATACAAGTGTGTTGTGTGTTGTAAATGTGCAATATCCTACTCCGGGGTGTGACCGGCTTCACCGACTCTCTAGTGAGTTCCTGCACTTAGAGGTGAAAACTCCCACTTCGGACGAAACAGGTGTTGACTTGGGGTAGACTTTGGTTTCTCACCTTCCCATGGCCTAACCTAACACAACCAAGCAAAAAAGTCCACTGGCCTACCCCCTTTCGACGCACGTCTATGGGGTAGACGAAAACGTTAGGGTTTTTCCAGCGGATTCAGGGTTTCGTCGAAGCGGGGCCCCGGAGCGTCGGAACCCCACCCAAACCTAGGATGTGCCATACCATATGTATACAAGTGTGTTGTGTGTTGTAAATGTGCAATATCCTACTCCGGGGTGTGACCGGCTTCACCGACTCTCTAGTGAGTTCCTGCACTTAGAGGTGAAAACTCCCACTTCGGACGAAACGGGGGCAATCTTGTAGAAACTTGTGATAAAAGTTGGTTTCCCATGTGCCTATGTCCCAACCTAACACAACCAAGCAAAAAAGTCCACTGGGCTACCCCTTTCGACGCACGTCTATGGGGGTAGACGAAAACGTTAGGGTTTTTCCAGCGGATTCAGGGTTTGGCCGAAGCGGGGCCCCGGAGCGTCGGAACCCCACCCAAACCTAGGTTGTGCCATACCATATGTATACAAGTGTGTTGTGTGTTGTAAATGTGCAATATCCTACTCCGGGGTGACCGGCTTCACCGACTCTCTAGTGAGTTCCTGCACTTAGAGGTGAAAACTCCCACTTCGGACGAAACGGGGGCAATCTTGTAGAAACTTGTGATAAAAGTTGGTTCCCCATGTGCCTATGTCCCAACCTAACACAACCAAGAAAAAAAGTCCACTGGGCTACCCCCATTCGACGCACGTTTATGGGGGTAGACGAAAACGTTAGGGTTTTTCCAGCGGATTCAGGGTTTGGCCGAAGCGGGGCGCCGGAGCGTCGGAACCCCACCCAAACCTAGGTTGTGCCATACCATATGTATACAAGTGTGTTGTGTGTTGTAAATGTGCAATATCCTACTCTGGGGTGTGACCGGCTTCACCGACTCTCTAGTGAGTTCCTGCACTTAGAGGTGAAAACTCCCACTTCGGACGAAACGGGGCAATCTTGTAGAAACTTGTGATAAAAGTTGGTTCCCCATGTGCCTATGTCCCAACCTAACACAACCAAGCAAAAAAGTCCACTGGGCTACCCCCTTTCGACGCACGTCTATGGGGGTAGACGAAAACGTTAGGGTTTTTCCAGCGGATTCAGGGTTTGGCCGAAGCGGGGCCCCGGAGCGTCGGAACCCCACCCAAACCTAGGTTGTGCCATACCATATGTATACAAGTGTGTTGTGTGTTGTAAATGTGCAATATACTACTCCGGGGTGTGACCGGCTTCACCGACTCTCTAGTGAGTTCCTGCACTTAGAGGTGAAAACTCCCACTTCGGACGAAACGGGGGCAATCTTGTAGAAACTTGTGATAAGAGTTGGTTCCCCATGTGCCTATGTCCCAACCTAACACAACCAAGCAAAAAAGTCCACTGGGCTACCCCCTTTCGACGCACGTCTATGGGGGTAGACGAAAACGTTAGGGTTTTTCCAGCGGATTCAAGGTTTGGCCGAAGCGGGGCCCCAGAGCGTCGGAACCCCACCCAAACCTAGGTTGTGCCATGCTATATGTATACAAGTGTGTTGTGTGTTGTAAATGTGCAATATCCTACTCCGGGGTGTGACCGGCTTCACCGACTCTCTAGTGAGTTCCTGCACTTAGAGGTGAAAACTCCCACTTCGGACGAAACGGGGGCAATCTTGTAGAAACTTGTGATAAGAGTTGGTTCCCCATGTGCCTATGTCCCAACCTAACACAACCAAGCAAAAAAGTCCACTGGGCTACCCCTTTCGACGCACGTCTATGGGGTAGACGAAAACGTTAGGGTTTTTCCAGCGGATTCAAGGTTTGGCCGAAGCGGGGCCCCGGAGCGTCGGAACCCCACCCAAACCTAGGTTGTGCCATGCCATATGTATACAAGTGTGTTGTGTGTTGTAAATGTGCAATATCCTACTCCGGGGTGTGACCGGCTTCACCGACTCTCTAGTGAGTTCCTGCACTTAGAGGTGAAAACTCCCACTTCGGACGAAACGGGGGCAATCTTGTAGAAACTTGTGATAAAAGTTGGTTCCCCATGTGCCTATGTCCCAACCTAACACAACCAAGCAAAAAAGTCCACTGGGCTACCCCCTTTCGACGCACGTCTATGGGGGTAGACGAAAACGTTAGGGTTTTTCCAGCGGATTCAAGGTTTAGCCGAAGCGGGGCCCCGGAGCGTCGGAACCCCACCCAAACTTATAGTGTCTTGAAATATTATTATTAAATAAATTATAATGTCTTGAAAAATTAGCAACAATTGTGACTAATTTAATTGGAAAAAAAATACGACGTCTCTCCAACCCCACAGCACGGGGTCTCTCCAACCCCACACCACACACACACACGCACCCACGCACGCCGCCGCCGCTCGATCCCGCACCTGCACCTCCACCCCGACGTCGACCATCCACCCCGACGCCGCCACACGTAGCGCCGCCCGCTGCTGCTCCGGCCGCCCCCTCGCCGTAGCGCCGCCCGCCCCCTCGCCCTAGCTCCGCCCGCCCCTCTCCGGCCGCCCCCTCGCCCTAGCGCCGCCCGCCCCCTCGTCCTAGCTCCGCCCGCCCCTCTCCGGCCGCCCCTCGCCCTAGCGCCGCCCACCTGGCCTCTCCGGCCGCTCCTCGTCGTCCGCCCCTCGCCCTAGCACCGCCCACCCGCCCCTCTCCGACCCGCCCCTCGCCCTAGCGCCGCCCACCCGGCCTCTCCGACCGTCCCAAACCCTAGCACCGCCAGCCGCTCGCCGTCCGCCGCCCGGCCTACTCTCCCGCGACCTGCACCTCCGACTGACCCTGCTGCTCGCCGGCGACCTCCTCACAACAGAAGGTAGTCCTAGCTATTTTTTTCTTTACAATGTACATGGATTTGTATTGTATAGTTATGTACCAAGTATGTATGTAATAAATTCCTTGATTCATATATGTATGGTTAATTGGTTATAAGAAATGTGTATGGTGCATCATAATTATAACTTGGGCATGCATATAATAAATTGTGTCCGAATGACTATAGATGGACAAGGAAAATTGTGTTGGTGTTTTTCATGAATATTTATTTTGTCATACATCTGTGCTAATGTTAATTGTCTCTGTGCATTTCAGATGACGTAGCTCCCGCCAGCCACCACCGTCGGTCCCGCGTCGTTGCGGGGCTTCTTCTCCAGTTGAGGAGGGGCCGCCTCGGTGCCCTTGTTTCATCGCCCCCTCCCCCGGAGCGTGTCCTCGACCTTCTCCGGCCACCGATCACGCTTCGAGGGTATAAATCTTTCGCCTCTCTTGCTGCATAGGTTTATTTTGGTCTAGATCACCAAGTCAGTCGCGTAACCCGAGTCAGATCCCATCCGGAAGGGTTACAAATTTATAAATATGCAGGATTGTCCATCTTTGCATATTTATAACCGTAACACTTCCGGGTTGTCCTGTTGGACAGTCCGAGTACGTGTAGATCGGGTCGTGTTCCATGTTCTACCCCTTCCTGAGACGGAATTTCGGCAGCACCTCCCTGTTGTTCTTCGGATGCACACCCTCTCGGCTTGACAAGCTCGAGACGTGTATTCTGAAGAACAGCGGGGAGGTGCTGCCGAAATTCCGTCTCGGGTCGGGGTAGAACATGGAACACGGCTCGATCTACACGTACTCGGGCGGGATAGGCCCTCCTATTAGAAGTGTAGGTGAACCCTTGCATGATGTAAAGATTAAAATTTGACCGTAATTAATCTGGTGACACTAAATCATTTTATTATTACTTGGTGCATATTAAAAGACTGCGTGTTTTTTGCTCCCAATAAAGCAGAGGATGGCTGATAATGGGTGGATGTACAGTGGCCGTGTCGATAAGATTAAAAGAACAGAGGAGTGGGAGATGAAGACCAATATATTAGTGAAGGAGTTAGGGCGTGGTTCAAAGGCAAAAGGAGTTCGTGGAAGGTGCCCTTGCACTCATTGCAAGAATCGTGACCGTCAAGGAAAGGAAGATATGACTAAACATCTTTGGTTGTATGGGTATACGCCTAACTACGTCACGCATGTCAAATTTGATCAGTACGAACGTCTCAGAGTTGGGGTGATGCGGCAGCGGATCGATGGCAATGAGTACGATGGGTTGAGAAACATGCTAGATGATCACCATGCTGCTTACATGCCGGATTCGCCACCTCCACAGGAGGAACAGGAGGAACCGGGTGAACCGGAGGCACCGGATGAACCGGAGGAACCAGAGCCAACCGCGAAGGCTTTCTATGAGACGATGGCCTCGGCTACGAAGCCTCTATACGAGGGTGCAAACGTTTCTCAGCTCGATGCCGTAGCTCAACTACTAAGTGACAAGTGTCAGTTCTCCACCACCCGTGCAGGCTTTGAAGCTAATCTGACAACATCTGGTAACATGTTGCCCAAAGGGCATTGTCTGCCAAAATCCATGCACGAGGTGAAGAAACTATTGGGATCGCTCAGCATGGATTATGAAAAGATTCATTGTTGTCCAAAAGGATGCCTGTTGTTCCGGAAACAATATGCGAATGACAAGTACTGTAGCCTTTGTGGGGCCTCTAGGTATGAGGAGAAAACGCTGCCTGATGGTCGGAAGAAGCAGGGAAAAATCCCTGTGAAGGTTCTTCGGTACCTCTCATTCATAAAAAGAATGCAGCGGCTTTTCATGTCCGAGGAGTCTGCCAAACAAATGACTTGGCACAGGAAAGGGAAGAGATACGTCGACGAGTTAGGACGGGAAAGGATGGGACATCCATCTGATGGTGAGGCATGGAAGAACTTCGACTTGAAACACCCCCTTAATTCAGCAGATGCTCGGAATGTCAGAATTGCAATAGCAACAGATGGGTTCAATCCATTTGGGATGTCGACTGCGTCGTACAGCTGCTGGCCCGTGTTTGTTATTCCGCTCAATCTCCCTCCTGGGGTACTAATGCAAAGGAAGCACATGTTTCTGTCGCTGATCATTCCAGGGCCCGAATACCCGGGGAAGAATTTGAGTGTCTACATGCAACCGCTTGTGGATGATTTGCACCACTCATGGCACAATGGGACGTGGACATACGACCGAGCATCAAAGAAAAACTTCTCGATGAAAATTTGGTTCCACTATTCCATGCACGACCTACCCGGGTATGCCCTATTCTGCGGATGGTGTACAGCTGGTAAATGGCCATGCCCAGTGTGCAGGAACCAACTTGAGTTCCTTTGGCTAAAGTCAGGTCGCAAGTATGTCGCGTTTGACAAGCATCGACAGTTCCTCGAAGGAAGGCATCCTTATCGAGAAGACAAAAAAAACTTCACGAAGGGCATAGTTGTGCGTGAAGAAAAAGCGATACCGAAGTTCGATGGTGCAAAAGTTGATGCCGAGCTACGTGCTCTCGTGCCTGCTGTGGGATCTGGCCGATTTGAGGGGTATGGTGTAACGCACAACTGGACTCATGTGGCAGGCTTAACGCAGCTAGAGTATTACAAGGACCTCGAACTTCCCCATAACATCGATGTGATGCACACCGAAAAGAATGTTGGAGAGATGATCTTTCACACAGTCCTGAACATTCTAAGAAGACAAAGGACAATGTGAAGGCTAGAGTTGATGTTCAGAAGCTCTGTGATAGGGAGAGATTACACATGAAGCCTCCTAACCCTCGTCAAAAAAATTGGTTTAAGCCAAATGCCGACTACTGCCTTGATAATATCCAAAAGAAGGAGGCATTCAAGTGGCTCAAAAACATCGCCGTGATGTTCCCTGATGGTTACTGTTCCAATATAAGTAATGGAGTCAATCTTCTTACAGGAAAAGTCACTGGGCTCAAGAGTCACGACTATCACATATGGATTGAGCGGTTGATGCCGGTGATGCTTCGAGGGTATCTCCCCGATAGTATCTGGCGAGTGCTTGCGGAGTTGAGCCATTTCTTCCGCACGCTCTGTGCGAAACAGATATGTCCCCTGATTATTGCGAAGCTGCGTGATCTTGTGCCGGAGTTGCTATGCAAGTTAGAGATGATCTTTCCGCCAGGCTTCTTTGTTCCGATGGCACATCTCGTTGTGCATCTCGCGAACGAGGCACTCTTGGGTGGACCGGTGCAGTTTCGTTGGCAGTTTTGTATTGAGAGAGAGTTTAAGTACATTCGAAACATAACTGGAAACAAAGCTAGGATTGAAGCATGCATAGCTGAGGCAACAATACGAGGAGATGGCAGACGCCGTGACAACGTACTTTCCCGATGAAGTTGCCACTATGCATAACCCGGTCACTCGGTACAATGTCGACGAGCCCAAGAATGACCCCAAGCTCCTCCTCTTCCAATGTCCCGGTGGCAAGGCCGGTGCCGGTGAAAATTGTAAATTGACCAAGGAAGAGAAGGATTGCATAATGCTCTATGTGCTTATAAACATGACGGAAGTACTCGATTTCATGAGGTAAATGGTGAACAAATTACTTTGCAACTAGTAACTCAGTTTCGGTCTAATACGTATTTTCTCCTTTTAGACAATTCCAAGATGAATACTGGTTGGGAACGGTGGATCCCGATCCCGCGGAGCTGGACACTCTTCTGAAAGAGGGTGCTCACGGAGGAAAAAAATTTGTGTCTTGGTTCATGGGAAAAGTAATTTCTAACGTGTCCCTCTTACCTTGCAATATGTGACTTGTCCCTCTTATTACACGTAACTAATGCACAAAACAATTTGAACCGTACTTGTAGGGAGCTGATCCCAACGTTGAGATGACAATGAGCTGAGATGTGTTTCCCAAGGATTTAACCGTACCGTCATGAAGTATGAGAAGTATGATGTGAATGGGTTCCGCTTCCATACAGAGTATCACCAGAATAATCGTCCTGGAGCAAAAACTGTAAATACTGGGGTCTTCACCAAAGGATCCAGAGGAGCCGATGGAGCCAATTACGTAGATTACTACGGAAGGTTACAAAACGTATACGAGCTGACGTTCAATCGTACGAACATAGAACTCAAGCTCGTTGTGTTCAAGTGCCACTGGTTCGACCCATGCACTGGACCACATGGTGGACAGAGAAGTGAGCCTTCCATTGGGTTAGTTGAAGTTAAGCCTTCAACCACCTATACCGGAGCCGATGTCTATATTGTGGCTCACCAAGCCAAGCAAGTTTATTATTTGCCCTACCCATGCCAGAAAGAGAACCTCAAGGGCTGGGAAGTCGTGTTCCGGGTATCCCCACATGGTAAGCTACCCAGGCCCTCCGACGACGATTACAACAACATTGACCCTAAAACATACGAGGGAATTTTCTATCAAGAGCAAGAGGACTTCGGGCACTTTGACTTACAAATAGGTGGTCTCGAGGAACTCGAGAACAATGCACACACTCGTGGTGAGTCAGTGGTCGATCTGAAGGACATAGATGTGCTCTCGAAGTTTCATGCGGAAAATGACGACGATGACGAGCCTGGCGATGAGCTTCCGCCCTACTACTCACGTGATAGTGATAGTGATAGTGAGAATGAGAACCAACACCCTGATGAGGAGAGTGATGACGATAGGTATTTATTTTTGGTATCTACATGTTATTATGTCTTTTATTCTTTAGTATTTATTTTTTGACATGCTTCTTCATTGCATTATGTCTTTATGCTTAGTGTCTACATTTTATTATGTCTCGATGCTTACTTGTTTTCTCTTTCTCAATGCAGTTGATTGAACAATATGAGTCAGGGCAAGGAAAGCGCTTCTGGTGGTCCTTCTCCCGGTGCTACGCCGATCCGACGCTCACCTATATCAGCCGGGGAGATATGGGGTTCACCCTGTCGCCGTCTCCGCAATAGATGTAGGGTCTTGGGCGTCTAGACATCTAGCTATATATGTATGTATCTATTTGATGATGGTCCTATGTGTGTATCTACTTGATGATATAGCATTTTGTTTGATGATATATGGAGCCATTGTGTGATTTGTTTGTAGTGAATTTGTCGTGATTTTTGATTATTTTTTCTGCTATTTTTGCCGCAAAAAACGAGCTGCTGGATCCGAAAATCTGGTCACACCTGTGCCGACGGCATTGCCGTCGGCACAGACCCCTTAATGTGACAAAATAGTCACCCATGTGCCGACGGCATTGCCGTCGGCACAGTCTCCTCCCAGGAGCGCCCAACAACCTCCACGTGGCAAATCGGTGCCGACGGCAATGCCGTCGGCACAGGCCCATCCACCTCGACCGGCCAGTGTGGGCCCCACACGCCGATGTGCCGACAACCTAGGTGCCGCCGGTGCGTTTCTGCCGTCGGGAAAAGCTGTGCCGACGGTTTATATCTGTGCCGACGGCCAGGTGGCCTGTGCCTACAGGGCCCTATGCCGACCACCCTGTGCCGACGGTGGCCGTCGGCATAGGTGTGTGCCGACGGCATCGGGACCTTTGCCGACGGGCTGCGGCCGTCGGCACAGGTGGCCATTCCTGTAGTGATTGAGTTGCTAGGTACGTACCCGAAAACTTCTGTACCACTCGTTGTTAGCAATGATCTGTAGATCATCATCCAGGAGCGGCGCCGTGTCCGGCGACATCGTCTATGAAGTGGATCTGCTGCTATCGCTCGGGCTCGAATGGTTGACGGCTACGTGCGGCCGGCGCCGATAATGCCGCCGGCGACGGACGGGCCGAGATCCATAGATCACTACCGTAACGGCTGACCAAGCAGCAGCTAACAAACCTAGCTAGCTGGCGGACATTTGCTGTTAAGATATATATGGGCGAACGAATCTGGAGCTGGGCCTTGCAAGCACCTATCCATGGAGGTGGACTTGGAAGGCAACAAATGTTGCTGCTAGGGCCTTCCTGGTTGATTTCCCATCTGCGGCCAAGATCAATGAAGCTTCTATCTATGATTGGGTTCCGTTGAAGAAGGTAGACATGATGGTGAACATTAAACTGTGGACAGATGAATCCTGGTAGCGGGAAAATTGACAACAGTTTGGGTTAAAGCAAAAGGAGTACCCAAAATACTGAAAAACTTCCACGGTCTGTGTGAGGTTGGCTCCACACTGGGCCTACACCTTGAAGCTGATATGCATCATTTGAAGAGTACATGGCAAGTAAGGCTGAAGGTCGGGGTGGTGGATCATTTAAAAATCCCCAAATGGACTCAACTAGCCAAATCGAAATTGTACTACTACAGGATTTACTATCAGCTTGAAGAGATAGTGGAAATGGGATGGGACAGAGCAGAGGAAGATTTCTTGCAGGACTTCGAGGATGTCATGGACAGTCAACCAGAGAAGCCAAGTGACGGGATCCCAAAAGGCACAAGAGTGGAGAAAATGCAGCTCCTTCCCCATCTGGGCTGCTCATCACTGATGGGAAGCAAGTGACAGCTAGTACTCGGACAATGATAGCACTGGAAGAAAGAGAACAGAGTTTGAGGGAACAAGATGAAGAAGATGCTAGAATTAACAAGGGGAGATCTGGGAAGGTGCTTCTAACGCAACTAAATGAAGAGACAAGCAAGACAGTGAATGTGGAGCAGATAGGAGACAACACAGAAGAGACGATTGAGTCTGAAAATGAGAGAGTGAAACTTTCAGATGAAGAAATGGAGGAGGATTTTGGTGCATCACAGTCATAGACTTTCAGTGAACAGGTCAGGGAAATCAATGAGAGGGGAAAAAAGATAGTGAGTAATTCGCAGGAAGAGATTGGCACGAGATGGAGTGGGAGGCTTGCCACGAAGAACCCTGAAGATATACCGGTGATGGATCTTGCAAAGAACATTAAGGCGAAAAACATGGAAAAGGATGAAGGTAACAGCTCAGCCATTCCCACAGTTTTAAATTCTGATGATCAGACTTTATTAGACATTGCTAATAGGTGTGGACTTAGGGACCTCTGTGGATATGGTAGAGCATAATTTAAATCTGATTAGATTACATGAGCAAGCTAGAGTTTCTATGTTTGGGGAAAGAGTTAAAGTTGCACACAATAATGTCGAACCTGATAGTACACATCTAAATCCTGGTGATATAGATGCTATACTCCAGGAACTCATTAATATGAATAAAGATGGTTTGGATGAAGAAATGGAACAATGTAATTTTCTGGGAGGTCAAATGATTAGTCCCAATAGGGGTTTGCCAAATAAACACTCAGGTGAGGTTTATTCTGTCAAATCGCCTGTGAGGACGGTGGTTAGGAAGCGTGGAAAAAAGAAGAAAAAATGCTAAACGGTTTTATTTGGAATTCCAGAGGTGTGGGTGATAAGGGTAAAAGAGACTTTGTTAGTGATTCTGCTCGTAATTATAAACTTGACTTCATTGGTATCCAAGAAACAATGAGGCAAGATTTCTCCGAATCAACCTTGTTGTCGATAGGTGGAGAAATCCCGTTTAATTGGTCCTGGACCCCCTCTAGAGGTCGATCTGGAGGTATTCTGTTGGGAATTAACACTGACACACTGGAAGTGGTAGAAAAAGAGTTTGGAGAGTATTTTATAAGAGTTATGGTTTGTAGCAAAATTGAAAACTTGACTTGGAATCTTGTAGTAGTTTATGGTGATGCCGACCTACTGGAAAAGCTAAATTTCTAGTTGAGTTGGTCCATATCATTAAAAAAACACAAATCCCGATTTGCATAGCGGGAGATTTCAAGCTTACCAGAAGAGCTAGTGACAGAAATAAACCGGGAGGTTTTAACAGATGGACTATGTTGTTTAATTCTATTATTGCACAAGGGGAGCTGATGGAAATTCAGCTTAGTGGGAGGCAGTACACCTGGTCGAACAACCAAAAGGACCCCACCTTTGCTTTGTTGGACATGGTACTTGTTTCTCCTTCTTGGGAAGAGTATTTTCCTTTAGTAACAGTGACAGCCTTAACTAGAGACCTCTCTGATCATGTGCCCCTGTTGATTTCAACAGGGGAGAGTGTGAAAATTCAGAAAGGCTTTAAGTTTGAGAATTGTTGGTTTCTTAGAGACGATTTGGAAAAAATGGTAGCCAAGGTGTGGAATCAAGAGGTTAGAGGCTATTCCAGTATGGATAAATGGCAAAACAGATTCGTAAATATTAGGAAAGCTCTAAAAGGTTGGAACATAAATTTTGAGAGCGCTAATAGGAAAAATAGAAAGAAACTTACGGCCGATATTGATGAACTAGACAAAAAAAGTGAGACAAACAGACTGTCGCTAGATGACTGGAATCATTTGCAACAGTGCCGTAATGATTGATACGTCTCCAACGTATCTATAATTTCTTATGTTTCATGCATATATTATGCCAATTGCTACATATTTTATATACACTTTATATCATATCATGGCATTTTATGCATTTTCTGGGACTAACCTATTAACAAGATGCCACAGTGCCAGTTCCTGTTTTCTGCTGTTTTTGGTTTCAGAAAGCTGTTCTGCAAATATCCTCGGAATTGGACGAAACAAATTGCCACGTTCCTATTTTTCCGACACGTTCACGCACTAGTACAGAAGGACACATCGGAAACGGGCCAAAAACCCCATCGGCAACGGAGAAAGGGTCTGTGTCCCCGACCCTGCCACTGATGTGAAGATCTCAATGGCAACGGAGGAGATAAACCGTTTCTGATGTATTTAACATTAGACACGGAGTTTTGCTAATAACCGTTTCTGATAAGGGTTACAGGAAAACAAAAAAAAAAAACAGTCGTCCCGTATTCCTGTACGCCCTGCTTTACAAAAGTTCATCAGTGCGCGTGGCTGGAGCTCCGCTCCTATGTCTTCACGGCCGCCAGATGAACATCTACTGTCTTTCCTGCTGCGCAAAATGTACTACTCCTGGTGACGGCACCGTGTATGGAGCCCCGCTCCTAGGTCTTCACGGCAGCAGCATCGTCACCAAGCATCCACCAAGCGCTTGAAACAACGAATATTCTTTGTTAAAAACAGCAAACAAAGCTAATAAACAGAGCCAATAAGCAGTAAACAAAGCAAACCGAGCTAAATACATAGCTGAAGAGCTAACTAACAGAGCAAACCAAGCTAAATAAGTAGCTAACATAGCAAATACATAGCTGAACAGAGCGAACTAACATAGCAACCCGAGCTAAATAAGTAGCTAACATAGCAAATACATAGCTGAACAGAGCAAACCGAGCTAAATAAGTAGCTAACACAGCAAATACATAGCTGAACAGAGCTAACTAACAGAGCAAACCGAGCTAAATAAGTAGCTAATATAGCAAATACATAGCTAAACAAAGCAAATCGAGCTAAATAAGTAGCTAACATAGCAAATACATAGCTGAACAGAGCTAACTAACAGAGCAAACCGAGCTAAATAAGTAGATAACATAGCAAATACATAGCTGAACAGAGCTAACTAACAGAGCAAACTGAGCTAAATAAGTAGCTAACATAGCAAATACATAGCTAAACAAAGCAAACCGAGCTAAATAAGTAGCTAACATAGCAAATACATAGCTGAACAGAGCTAACTAACAGAGCAAACTGAGCTAAATAAGTAGCTAACATAGCAAATACATAGCTAAACAAAGCAAACCGAGCTAAATAAGTAGCTAACATAGTAAATACATAGCTGAACAGAGCTAACTAACAGAGCAAACCGAGCTAAATAAGTAGCTAACAGAGCGGTCATTTATCTTAGGCGAGGCGGGGTCGCTTTCTGTCGCGGATTGCGTCCCAAGCGTCGGCGCCGGAGCCACTGCCAGAGGAGACGTCAGAGGAGACCTCATCCTGCTCGAACACCGGAGCGTCCTCCTCCTCCTCCTCCTCCTCCTCCTCCTCCGCCGCCGCCACCGCTGCCGCCGCCGCATCTGGCCCAGGGCCCTGGCCAGGGAGAAGAGAGCGGTCTATGGCCGCCCGGAGCCGCGTCTGGAACAACGCCTCCTCGGCGGCTTCTATCGCGTGCTCGGCGGCGGAGATGCGGATAGCTCATGCATCGCAGACGCCCGAATGACACCCTCGGCGCGCTCGCGCTCAAAGGAGGCATGAGAGAGGAGGAGACCGACCTCCAGATCCTCGTCCTCATCGTCCGAGGAGGACAATGAGGACGAGATCCCGGCGTCGGTGGCCGCCGCCGCCCTGGATCCGGACGGGATTTGACGGCTCAGAATGAACTCGCGACCGCAGTCACCGGGATCTCGCCCCAGTTGTAGGGAGATCCGGGCTGCGCCTCGGAGGGTGGGAGGAGGAAGATGCTCCATCCTGACTTCCGTCGGCGCCGGAGGGGTTCGCCATCGATGGGTGAAGTAGGAGAGAGAGCGTGTGCGGCTAGGGTTAGGAACTAGGGAGAGTGAGACTGAGAGTGAGAGTGAGATACAGTAATGGAGTGGGAGATATTAATACGGCACCGCTTAATGTGCCTTCACATGGGAAATGGAGATAGACCGATCTCCGTTTCTTATGTGGCAATATCAGCAACGGAGATATTCTTTCCTCCGTTGCCAATATATGAGCAACGGAGATCTTTTCAGCCTCCGTTACCATTGTGTCGGGCCCATCGACCGACTAGCGCGCGCGCGCACTCGCTGAAGAGCGCGGAGCTCATTTTTCCGTCGCCTAACTCTTGCCGTTGCCATAGAGTGGTATCCGATGTGTCGTTCTATACTAGTGACAAAGTCCGAAGGAGAGGCGAAGGGGGCACCGAGGCGCCGTCCCCACCCCATGGTGCGGGTGGGCCCACTGGCGCCGCCATGTGGGGAGTGAGCCTCGGGCCTCCACCGACATCGCCCCTTCGCCTATATATTGCCCCCGACGCGAAAACCCTAAAAAAATCAGTCATATTCCACCAAGGGTTCCGCAGCGCCGCCGCCATCGACGACAAGTTTCGGGGGACAGAAGTCTCTGTTTCGGCACCCTGCCGGGACGGGGAAGTGCCCCCGGAGCCATCTCCATCGACTCCACCGCCATCTTCATCGCTGTTGCTGCCTCTCATGATGAGGAGGGAGTAGTTCTCCCCGAGGCTGAGGGCTCTACCGGTAGCTATGTGGTTTATCTCTCTCTCCCATGGTGTGATCTTTATGTGATCATGAGTATTGCTAGTATCGCTGAATTCATATGTAATGTTTATGCTACTTAAGTGATTTTATCTAGTTCCCGGAGTCATTGTGACAACACGGTATCAAGGTGACAGTGTGGGTACTTGTGTGTGACTTTATGATTAATTTAGATATTTATCATGGCTTATTCTTGGGAATTGTGGTGTTTGTTTACTCAGACTTTGGGGAGTGCTTTTGCAGCCCTACGCATAGTACTCTTGTGTCACCAAGAAGGAGAATAATCCCGAGTAGCACTTACGTGCGTTCAGTTGTGCTAACATGTTGAGAGATACCACTAGTGAAAGTATGATCACTAGGCCTTCTTACTAAGCATTGAAACACCGTTTACAACCAGTTCTGCTACATGTTTGCTTGCTGTCATTTTTATTTCAGATTACAATTACTACTTATAATCATCCATATTACTTGTTTTTCACTATCTCTTCGCCGAACTAGTGCACATATACATCTGACAAGTGTATTAGGTGTGTTGGGGACACAAGAGACTTCTTGTATCTTAATTGCAGGGTTGCTTGAGAGGGATATCTTTGACCTCTACCTCCCTGAGTTCGATAAACCTTGGATGATTCACTTAAGGGAAACTTGCTGCTGTTCTACGAACCTCTGCTCTTGGAGGCCCAACACTGTCTACAGAGTAGAATCGTGCGTAGACATCAAGCTATTTTCTGGCGCCGTTGCCGGGGAGGTAAGTGTTGGAAGGTATCTCCTTTAGATTCTGCAATTATTTCTTTTTGTCTCTTGTTTTTATTTTCACTAGTTAGGCTTAATGGAAAACAACAAAAAAAATAGAGATCTTTATGAACTTTATATTGAATTAGGACATGATGCTTTTGAAGAGAAAATTAAAAAACCCTATGGAGACTTGTTTGCGTAATAGTGATAGCAATGTTATTAGCATGAATTCTTTGAACACCATTATTGCTAATGCTATGGAAAAGTCTAAACTTGGGGAAGCTAGTTGTGATGAATATGATATTTTTAGTCCCCCAAACTTTAAGGAGGAAATTTGTTTTGATGATACTTTGCCTCCAATATATGATGATTATAATCATTGTGATGTTTTCAGCCCACCTACTATTGAGGATATAGTTTATGTTGATTATGATATGCCTCCTATATATGATGTTTGCAATGATGAATATGATATTTTCAGTCAATCTACTATTGAGGATAAAATTCATTATGATTATTCTATGCCTCCAATTCATGATGATTACAATGATGGATGTGATACTTTTACTCTCACTATTACTAATGATATTGTCTATGCTTATGTGGAGAGTAATGATACTTTTATGCATGTGGATCATGATAAGAATAATTTATGTCATAGCTATATTGTTGAGTTTATTCATGATGCTACTGAAAATTATTTTGAGAGAGGAAAATATGGTTATAGAAATCTTCATGTTATTAAATTCCCTCTCTTTATGTCGAAAGTTTTGAAGATGCAATTGTTTTTCCTTCCTATGCTAGTCACTTTGTGGTTCATTTGATTTATTTTCCTACAAGATTCCTTTGCATAGGAAGTGGGTTAGACTTAAATGTGTTTGATATTTGTTTTTTGATGCTCTTCTATATTCAACTCTTATACATATGAGAGCATCATCAAAATTATCATGCCTAGCTAAAAGGCTTTAAAGAAAAGCGCTTATGGGAGACAACCCATTGTTTTATTTCTGAAAATTTTCTTTGCTTTTTGAGTCAAGGTGTTGCTTACTTATGTAACAACTCATTTGTATCTTTATTTTATTGCATTGTTGTGCCAAGTAAAGTCTCTAGTTGAAAGTTGATGCTAGATTTGGATTTCTGCGCAGTGACAGATTTTTTGCTGTCCACCGTTTTGAGCTGTACTCACTACAGAAAAATTAAAAAATTCTGAAAAACATCACGCATGATCCTTATATATGTACGCAACTTTCATTAGTTTGATTTTTCGCATCTGAGGAAGTTAAGTGCCTCGAAAAAATTCGTCTTTCCAGACTGTTCTGTTTTTGACAGATTCTGACTTTTATTTTGCATTGCCTCTTTTACTATGTTTGATTGGATTTCTTTGCTCCATAAAACATCAGTGGCTGTAGTTAATGTCCAGAAGTATTGGTGATGATTGTGTCACAGTAGAACATGTGAATTTTTGATTATGCACTAACCCTCTAATGAGATTTACTTTGAGTTTGGTGTGGCGGAAGTTTTCAAGGATCAAGAGAGAAGGATGATATGATGTGATCAAGAAGAGTGAAAAGCCTAAGCTTGGGGATGCCCCCATGGGTCACCCCAGCAATATTCAAGAAGACTCAAGCGTATAAGCTTGGGGATGCCTTGGGCATCCCCTTCTTCATCAACAACTTATCAGGTCATCTCTAGTGAAACTATATTTAATTCTTCCACATCTTATGTATTTTACTTGGAGCGTCTGTGTGCTTTTATTTTTGCTTTGTTGTTTTTATTTTCTGAATAAGTTGGATCCTAGCATTCTTGTGTGGGAGAGAGACATGCTCCGCTTTTTCATGTGAATACTCATATTCTTCACTTATATCTTTTGAGTATTCTTGTCGAGCTACTGCTATGCTTTTAGCTCCTGTTTTTCATGCATCTCTTTTAGAGCTGTTAATTCTTGTGGAGTAGTACTCTCTTGTTTCATTTGTAAATTACTTGGAGAGTTGCTTGGTTGATGTGTTGGTTCAGAAAATGTTGCATGTGGTAGTGGTATAGCAATAATTTGCATAATCTTGTAGATCATTGAACTTTGATAATCTGATTCTTTGCAAACGTTTTGAGGTAATAAGTAATAGATGGTAAAGCTTGCTGGTTAATTAAGTTAAAATTATTAGTGGATTGTTGTCTTTAAGCTTGTACCGTACTACAAACTCTACTAAAATTGTTGAAGGTGTAGTTGGACTTGATAGCTTTCCATGTCTAAAGGTAATTCGTAATAACTGAGTTGTGCTGAAGGTCGAGGGATCTAGCAGGGTACTTGTGCCACCGTGAACGGCCCTTCTTGGAGTAAATTTTAATCATGCTCTTAATGTTGAACCTGCTAGTTGTTTGCAATAAGTTTGTGAGTTCTTTTTGACTAATGTTAAGCTACAGTTTTTGGCACTTCCACCATCCAAATTTGCTAGCCTCTTCGGTGTTATGCATTGCCTTCTGCTCACATTGAGAGTTGTGCATACTTCGCCAGTACATCCAAACCCGTGGGAGAACTTTCTCTTGTTCTCCTACACATAAGCCCATACATCTTCCTCAAAACAGCCACCATATCTACCTACCACAACATTTCCATAACTGTTCCAAGATATATTGCCATGCAACTTCCATCATACATTACATGACTTGCTGTCATTTATCATTTATATATTGCTTTGCATGATTCTATACAGCTGATGTGCGGTTTACCCATGTTACGCTAGTTCATTGCATATCCTGCTACACTGGTAGAGGCATACAGTTTCATACATCATGTTTTGTTCATTATGAGTTATTTGTACCAAAAAGTGTGTTGTCATATTAGAGTGTTGCCCCTAAAAGTGAAAAGAGCCATGGAGGCCATCGAAAAGAGAAACAGAAAAATAAAAAAAATAGAAAAAAGAGAAAAAAGGAATAAAGAAAAAGGGGGCAACATTACTATCCTTTGTCCACACTTGTGCTCATGTTTCAGCACCTGCAGTATTCTTAGGTATCATTTGTGCTCATGTTTAGCACCTTGGTGGCTCTAGGTTAGTAGTGCCAGAAACAATTGCTTGTACGTCACACGTCAGTTGGGAACCCCAAGAGGAAGGTATGATGAGTGCAGCAGTAAGTTTTCCCTCAGTATGAAACCAAGGTTTAATCGACCAGTAGGAAAACGAGGTTTGCTTCGAAGGTGTTGGTGAGGAGTGTAGTGCGGCGCAACACCAGGGATTCCGGTGCCAACGTGGAACCTGCACAACACAATCAAATTACTTTGCCCCAACTTAACAGTGAGGTTGTCAATCTCACCGGCTTGCTGAAAACAAAGGGTTAAACGTATCGAATGGAAATGATGTTTGTTTGCATAAAACAGTAGAGAACAATGATTGCAGTAGATTGTATTTCAGATGTAAAAGAATGGACCGGGGTCCACAGTTCACTAGTGGTGTCTCTCCAATAAGATAACTAACATGCTGGGTAAACAAATTACAGCTGGGCAATTGACAATTGATAAGTGCATATAACATGCATGTGTGAGCTGTGGTGTCTACTATGAGATTCATTTGGGCATTACGACAAAGTACATAGACCGCTATCCAGCATGCATCTATGCCTAAATAGTCCACTTTCCGGTTAACATCCGTACCCCTTCCAGTATTAAGTTGCAAGCAACAGACAATTGCATTAAGTAATGTGCGTAATGTAAACAATACATTCATCCTTGAATAAAGCATTGCTGTTTTACCCCTAGTGGCAACAACACATCTACAACCTTAGAACTTGCTGTCACTATCCCAGGTTAAATAGAGGTTGAACCCAACTATCATGCATAAATACCCCCTCTTGGAGTTACAAGTATTCACGTGGCCAAGGCTTCAACAAGTAACGGAGAGCATGCAAGATCACAAATGACATAGACATGATAATATAATATTCAGCTCCACATAGGTATCAATATAAGTCAGATCCCAGCAAACACAACATGTAGCATTACAATAAGATGATCTTGATCATGATAGGCAGCTCACAAGATCTAAACATGATGGCACAAGTGGAGAAGACAACCATCTAGCTACTGCTATGGACCCATAGTCCAAGGATGAACTACTCACGCATCACTCCGGAGGCGGGCATGGCGATGTAGAGCCCTCCGGTGATGATTCCCCTCTCCGGCAGGGTGCCGGGAAGAGCTTCAGAACCCCCCGAGTTAGGGTTGACGACGGCGGCGGCAGCGAATATGTTCTGGATGAAAGGCTCGGTGTTTTAGGGTTTTCGCGTCTCGGGGAATAAATAGGCGAAGGGGCGATGTCGGCGGACCCCCGAGGGGCCCAAACCACCAGGCGCGGCTGGGCCCACTGCCGCGCCATGGTGGTTTGGCCACCTCGTGGCCTCTTCGTCTCTCCTTCGGACTCCGTGTACGTGCTGGAAAAATAGGGACTGGCCTTTTGTTTCGTGCAATTCCGAGAATATTTCCAGAAGTAACTTTCTGAAACCAAAAACAGCAGAAAACAGGGAACTGGCACTGTGGCATCTTGTTAATAGGTTAGTCCCAGAAAATGCATAAAAGTGATACGAAGTGTATATAAAACATGTAGCAAATGGTATAATATAAGCATGGAACAGCAGAAATTATGGATACGTTGGAGACGTATCAAGCATCCCCAAGCTTAGTTCTACTCGTCCTCGAGTAGGTAAAACGATAACAACAAATAATTTCTGAGGAGACATGCTTTCACACAATCTTGATCAATATATTGCAAGGCTCATGTCATGAATGAAGTGACTCAAAGCAATGATCTATAGTTTGCTAACAAATAGATAAAGAGTAAACAATGAATCATATAAGCAAAAACTTTTCATGAATAGTACTTTCAAGACAAGCATCAAAAAGTTTTGCATAAGAGGTAACTCATAAAGCAATAGATTCAAAGTAAAAGGCATTGAAGCAACACAAAGGATGATTAAGTTTCAGCATTTGCTTTCAACTTGTAACATGTATATCTCATGGATAGTTGTCAACATAAAGCAATATAACAAGTGCAATAAGTAAATATGTAAGAATCAATGCACACAAAGTTGACACAAGTGTTTGCTTCTAAGATAGAAAGGAGTAGGTAAACTGACTCAACATAAAGTAAAAGATAGGCCCTTCGCAGAGGGAAGCAGGGATTAAATCATGTGCTAGAGCTTTTTAAGTTTTCGAAAGCATATAGAGAGCACAAAATAAGTATTTGAGAGGTGTTTGTTGTTGTCAACGAATGGTAGTGGGCACTCTAACCCCCTTGTCAACCAGACTTTCAAAGAGCGGCTCCCATGAAGGACGTTATTCTACCAGCAAGGTAGATCATCCCTCTTCTCTTTTGTTTACACATGTATTTTAGTTTCTTTATAGATGACACTCCTCCCAACCTTTTGCTTACACAAGCCATGGCTAACCGAATCCTCGGGTGCCTTCCAACATTCACATACCATGGAGGAGTGTCTATTGCAAAATTAAGTTGCTTACTGATAAATCAGGGCAAAACATGTGAAGAGAATTATTAATGAAAGTTGTAATTAATTGGGGCTGGGCACCCCGTTGCCAGCTCTTTTTGCAAATTATTGGATAAGCGGATGTATATGCCACTAGTCCATTGGTGAAAGTCTGTCAGAAGTAAATGACAAGATTGAAAGATAAAACACCACATACTTCCTCATGAGCTATAAAACATTGACACAAATAAGGAGTAATAAAGTTTTGAATAGTTTAAAGGTAGCACATGAAATATTTACTTGGAATGGCAGGAAATACCACATAGTAGGTAGGTATGGTGGACACAAATGGCATGGGTTTTGGCTCAAGTTTTGGATGCACGAGAAGCATTCCCTCTCAGTACAGAGTTTAGGCTAGCAAGGTTGTTTGAAGCAAACACAAGTATAAACCGGTACAGCAAGAATCACATAAAAACATATTGCAAGTATTATAAGACTCTACACTGTCTTCCTTGTTGCTCAAACATTTTACCAGAAAATATCTAGACCTTAGAGAGAACAAATATGCATCCCAAGTCTCAACAAGCTCTACGGTAGTTCTCCACTACTAGGCTTTAACTACATGATGCAAGAGCTTAAACATGATCTACTTGAGAGCTCAAAACAATTGCAAAGCATCAAATCAAAACAAGACAATGATCTACAAGAATGCATATGTCTTTTCCAATACCAACTACTACATGTAGCATTTTCTTTCTTCCAAACAAACACCAATAATTTATTAAACATAAACTCTCCAAATGATAATATAATGCAGCAAGAGAGTATTTATAAACAAGTGCTAACAGCTCGAAGAGATGCATGAAAAACAGGAGCTAAAAGCACTGCAGTAGCTAGTTAAGAATACTCAACAAATATAAGTGAAGAACATGAGTATTCACATGAAAAAGCGGAGCGTGTCTCTCTCCCACACAAGGATTGCTAGGATCCGAATTTATTCAAACAAAAACAAAAATAAAAACACACAGACGCTCCAAGTAAAGCGCATAAGATGTGAAAGAATTAAAATATAGTTTCACTAGAGATGACCTGATAAGTTTGTTGATGAAGAAGGGGATGCCTTGGGCATCCCCAAGCTTAGACGCTTGAGTCTCTCTGAATATGGTTGGGATGAACCACGGGGGCATCCCCAAGCTTAGGCTTTTCACTCTTCTTGATCACATAATATCACCCTTCTCGCTTGATCCTTGAAAACTTCCTTCACACCAAACTCAAGACAGTTCTCATTAGAGGGTTAGTGCATAATCAAAAATTCTCATATTCTGTAATGATACAATCAATCCCAAAGCTTCTGGACATTAGCTACAGCCACCAATGCTTTGTGGAGCAAAGAAATCCACACAAACACAGTAAAAGAGCGAATGCAAAACAAAAGGCAGAATCTGTCAAAAACAGAACAGTCTGGAATGACGAATTTTTTCGAGGCACTTAAGTTGCTCAGATGGATCTGGCCTAAAATAATGAAAGTTGCGTACATATCTCAGGAATATGCGTGATTTTTCTCAGAATTTTTTGAATTTTCTACAGGGAGATAAGCTCAAATCCGTGACAGCTAAAAATCTGTCACTGCGCAGAAATCCAAATCTTGCATCAACTTTCAATATAGAACTTTACTTGGCACAACATTGCGATAAAATAAAGATACAAAGGAGTTGCTACAGAAGTAACAAAAATCCTTGACTCAAAGAAAACAAAAATAACAGCAAATAAAAACGATGGGTTGTCTCCCATAAGCGCTTTTCTTTAACGCCTTTCAGCTAGGCGCAGAAAGTGAAAATCAAGTGTTGTCAAGAGAAGAAGCATCAACGGAGAGTTTAGAAGTTTTCTCAACGATGCATTGCACTTTATCTATGTAAGTTTCAGAAACTCCCCTTTCATTACTTTTAGGTAAACTATCCTCATCAAATAAATTTTCAGGCACAATCCAATTAAAGTTCTTTTCTAGTGCCTCATGCATTCCTGCAATCTTAAAAGGAATTGGTATTTTATTCTCTCCTTCATAACTAGTTTCTTTAGTGTACTTGGATCTTTCCTTCTCTAATTTTTCAAGTATATTGGCGATATCAATGTAATAACCAAGCATCCTATATTGCATAAAAACTTTTCTAGCTTCACTAGCTACATCTCCAAATTCTTTGAGAAGGGTTTCTAAAACAAAATCTTCTTTTCCCCCTCTTCCATATCATGAAGTCTAAGAAACATATGCTGCATTATAGGGTTAAGGTTAACAAACCTAGCTTCAAGCATGTGGACTAAGGAGGCAGCAGCAATTTCATAATTAGGGGCAAGTTCTACCAAGGATCTATCTTCAAAATCTTTCAGCTTGCTAACATGACTAAAAAATTCTTCAATGTTGTCTCTTCCAATGATAGACCCACTACCCACAGATATTTCTTTTAAAGTGTACTTAGGGAGAGGCATGATAAAATAATAAAAACTAAACAGAAAATAAACTAGATGCAAGTAACTAATTTTTTTGTGTTTTTGATATAGAGAAAGCAAACAAAACAAAATAAAAATAAACTAAGCAAGACAAGTAACTAATTTTTTTGTGTTTTTGATAAAGAGAGCAAACAAGACTAAATAAAAATAAACTAAGCAAGACAAATAACAAAGTAAAGAGATTGGGTGTGAGAGACTCCCCTTGCAGAAGCAATTCTGTTTTCCCGGCAACGGCGCCAGAAAACGTTGCGTCGAAGGGGAAACAGAAATCTTCTGAATCCAAAGCAACTCGACTTCCCCGGCAACGGCGCCAGAAAACGTTGTTGGTGGCTCTAGGTTAGTAGTGCCAGAAACAATTGCTTGCACGTCACACGTCAGTTGGGAACCCCAAGAGGAAGGTATGATGAGTGCAGCAGTAAGTTTTCCCTCAGTATGAAACCAAGGTTTAATCGGACCAGTAGGAAAACGAGGTTTGTTCGAAGGTGTTGGTGGAGGAGTGTAGTGCGGCGCAACACCAGGGATTCCGGTGCCAACGTGGAACCTGCACAGCACAATCAAACTACTTTGCCCCAACTTAACAGTGAGGTTGTCAATCTCACCGGCTTGCTGAAAACAAAGGTTAAACGTATCGAATGGAAGATGATGTTTGTTTGCATAAAACAGTAGAGAACAATGATTGCAGTAGATTGTATTTCAGATGTAAAAGAATGGACCGGGGTCCACAGTTCACTAGTGGTGTCTCTCCAATAAGATAACTACATGCTGGGTAAACAAATTACAGCTGGGCAATTGACAATTGATAAGTGCATATAATATGCATGTATGAGCTGTGGTGTCTACTATGAGATTCATTTGGTCATTACGACAAAGTACATAGACCGCTATCCAGCATGCATCTATGCCTAAATAGTCCACTTTCGGTTAACATCCGTACCCCTTCCAGTATTAAGTTGCAAGCAACAGACAATTGCATTAAGTAATGTGCGTAATGTAAACAATACATTCATCCTTGAATAAAGCATTGCTGTTTTATCCCTAGTGGCAACAACACATCTACAACCTTAGAACTTGCTGTCACTATCCCAGGTTAAATAGAGGTTGAACCCAACTATCATGCATAAATACCCCCTCTTGGAGTTACAAGTATTCACGTGGCCAAGGCTTCAACAAGTAACGGAGAGCATGCAAGATCACAAATGACATAGACATGATAATATAATATTCAGCTCCACATAGGTATCAATATAAGTCAGATCCCAGCAAACACAACATGTAGCATTACAATAAGATGATCTTGATCATGATAGGCAGCTCACAAGATCTAAACATGATGGCACAAGTGGAGAAGACAACCATCTAGCTACTGCTATGGACCCATAGTCCAAGGATGAACTACTCACGCATCACTCCGGAGGCGGGCATGGCGATGTAGAGCCCTCCGGTGATGATTCCCCTCTCCGGCAGGGTGCCGGGAAGAGCTTCAGGAACCCCCCGAGTTAGGGTTGACGACGGCGGCGACAGCGAATATGTTCCGGATGAAAGGCTCGGTGTTTTAGGGTTTTCGCGTCTCGGGGAATAAATAGGCGAAGGGGCGATGTCGGCGGACCCCGAGGGGCCCAAACCACCTCCAGGCGCGGCAGGCCCCACTGCCGCGCCACCTGGTGGTTTGGCCACCTCGTGGCACTTCTTCGTCTCTCCTTCGGACTCCGTGTACGTGCTGGAAAAATAGGGACTTGGCCTTTTGTTTCGTGCAATTCCGAGAATATTTCCAGAAGTAACTTTCTGAAACCAAAAACAGCAGAAAACAGGGAACTGGCACTGTGGCATCTTGTTAATAGGTTAGTCCCAGAAAATGCATAAAAGTGATACGAAGTGTATATAAAACTTGTAGCAAATGGTATAATATAAGCATGGAACAGCAGAAATTATGGATACGTTGGAGACGTATCACACCTATACTCCATGTGAGAGAGTTTTCTTGTTTTACTAGTATAACTATGTGGGGAATTTACACTATAGAAGTTGGGTTGTATATTCCAGTGATGAGCTTCCTCAAAAAGTGCTCTAGGTCTTCATGAGCAACCGAGTTGGATGCACCCCCACTAGTTCCATTGGAGAGATTTCATACACATATAGCTCTATGTGCATCCGTTGCATGGCAATCACTACTCCTTACATAGATTCGATTATAAGACTTCCTCTTGTCTAATGATCACTTATAGCTTTGTGAGACTTTCTTCAATTGGCCTTCCAAACCAACATTAATGTTCTCTTAGCCATAACATCCTGGTGCCAATACCAATGCTTACGCTCACCGGTTGAGTAGGCTTCGAAACAGTTGATTCATGACGTTCATGTTTATTTTTTACTTGACTGAATCCTTCTATGTTATGAAAAATTGATTGATGCATGGAATTGATGGATAGAACTCCTACATTGGATACTTAAAACATCTTTAATGAACCTTGTACGGTTTCATGTCTTTAAAGCAATCATTCATGAAAACTTTTAGCTTGTTTAACTAATTTGCTTTGTTATCTCTTATTTAATATCAATTATAGACTTTTGCTTTGAATGATTTGATCTCAGCTCACATGCTTTACAGTATTATTTGATCAAGTTTATGTTGGTAGCATGTCACTTCAGAAATTATTTGTTGTTATCGTTTTACCTACTCGAGGACGAGTAGAACTAAGCTTGGGGATGCTTGATACGTCTCCAACGTATCTATAATTTCTTATGTTCCATGCATATATTATGCCAATTGCTACATGTTTTATATACACTTTATATCATATCATGGCATTTTTATGCATTTTCTGGGACTAACCTATTAACAAGATGCCACAGTGCCAGTTCCTGTTTTCTGCTGTTTTTGGTTTCAGAAAAGCTGTTCTGCAAATATTCTCGGAATTGGACGAAACAAATTGCCACGTTCCTATTTTTCCGACACGTTCAAGAAGTCCGATGGAGAGACGAAGGGGGGCACCGAGGCGCCGTCCCCACCCCATGGCGCGGGTGGGCCCACTAGCGCGCCACCATGTGGGGAGCGAGCCTCGGGCCTCCATCGACATCGCCCCTTCGCCTATATATTGCCCCTGACGCGAAAACCCTTAAAAAATCAGTCATATTCCATAAAGGGTTCCGCAGCGCCGCCGCCATCGACGACAAATTTTGGGGGACAGAAGTCTCTGTTTCGGCACCCTGCCGGACGAGGAAGTGCCCCCGGAGCCATCTCCATCGACTCCACCGCCATCTTCATCGCTGTTGCTGCCTCTCATGATGAGGAGGGAGTAGTTCTCCCCGAGGCTGAGGGCTCTACCGGTAGCTATGTGGTTTATCTCTCTTTCTCCCATGGTGTGATTTTTATGTGATCATGAGTATTGCTAGTATCGCTGAATTCATATGTAATGTTTATGCTACTCAAGTGATTTTATCTAGTTCTCGGAGTCATTGTGACAACACGGTATCAAGGTGACACTGTGGATACTTGTGTGTGACTCTATGAATAATTTAGATATTTATCATGGCTTATTCTTGGGAATTGTGGTGTTTGTTTACTCAGACTTTGGGGAGTGCTTTTGCAGCCCTACGCATAGTACTCTTGTGTCACCAAGAAGGAGAATAATCCGAGTAGCACTTACTTGCGTTCAGTTGTGCTAACATGTTGAGAGATACCACTAGTGAAACTATGATCCCTAGGCCTTGTTTCTAAACATTGAAACACCGTTTACAACCAGTTCTGCTACATGTTTGCTTGCTGCCATTTTATTTCAGATTGCAATTACTACTTATAATCATCCATATTACATGTATTTCACTATCTCTTCGCCGAACTAGTGCACCTATACATCTGACAAGTGTATTAGGTGTGTTGGGGACACAAGAGACTTCTTGTATCTTAATTGCAGGGTTGCTTGAGAGGGATATCTTTGACCTCTACCTCCCTGAGTTCGATAAAACCTTGGGTGATTCACTTAAGGGAAACTTACTGCTGTTCTACAAACCTCTGCTCTTGGAGGCCCAACACTGTCTACAAGAATAGAATCGTGCGTAGACATCAACGATCTTAGCAAAATACTAAAGGAAGAGGAGGTGAAATGGTTACAGAGATCGAGAGAGAAGGAATTGCTTGAAGGGGATAGTAACACCAAATATTATCACTCTAAGGCAAATGGGAGGAGAAGACGCAATAGGATAGTTTGTCTTCATCCGGACAAAGGGGTGATTGAAGGGCAAGAAAATTTGAAAAAGTATATTACATGCTTTTACAAAAAACTCTTTGGCCGTCCTAATCATACTCATATACGTTTAGATACTGAGGGGGTCGATAAAATTGGAACTGTTGAGGGTGCAACCCTGATTAAAAGATTCAGTTTGGAAGAACTCAAGAATGCAGTTTTTGGCATGGAGAAAAACAAATCTGCTGGACCAGATGATTTTAATGCAGATTTTTATCAGAAATTTTGGCATGTTGTTCACAAAGAATTGTTTTCCTTGGTGAATGTTTTTTTGATAATAAAATAAACATAGACAGAATAAATTATGGCATGATTACCTTGGTACCAAAAGGGGTGGATGCAGACAAGATTCAAAAGTACAGAACAATCTGTCTTTTGAATGTTGTCTTCAAGATCATCACAAAAATGATTGTTAATAGATTAACCTTCGTGGTACCAAAAGTCATTAAACTCACTCAGACTGCTTTTATCAAGAATAGATACATCATGGAGGGAGTGGCGATTTTACATGAAGTGTTGAATGATTTACATGCTAAAAAAACTCCTGGAGTCCTTTTCAAGATAGACTTTGAGAAGGCATTTGATAAAATCAAATGGCCTTTTTTATTGCAAGTTCTTGAAATGAAAGGGTTTCCAAGCAAATTTAATGATATGATTATGAAAATAGTCTCGGGGGGAAAAGTTGGGGTGAAAGTAAATGGAGAAGAAGGAAGTTATTTCAACACTCACCAAGGGCCAAGGCAGGGAGACCCTCTTTCCCCTTTACTTTTTGACCTCGCAGCAGATGTGTTAGCAATCATGTTGGACAGAGCAACAACAAATAATTTGGTTAGTGGTCTGTCCTGTCACCTAGTAGATAAGGGGGTGTCGGTACTGCAATATGCAGACGACACGGTCCTGCTGCTACAGGATGACTTGGAACAAGCCAGAAATCTGAAATTTATTCTTTGTCTATTCGAGCAAATGTCCGGCTTAAAGATAAACTTTCACAAAAGTGAAGTTTATTGCCTTGGCATAGATCAGGATAGAAGGGAACAATTTGAGGAAATCTTAACTTGCAAAGTAGGATGTTTGCCGATGAAATATCTTGGGGTCCCCATTGATGAGACTAGATTGAATAATAGTGAATGGGATCCTTTGGGAGAAAAATTAATGAAAAACCTTGGTTGTTGGGATGGTAAGAACATGTCGATTGGGGGGAGATCTCTGTTAATTAACACTTCTATCTCGAGTGTTCTTTTATATATGTTATCTTTTTATAGGATCCCTGTGGGGCCTAGGAAGAAGTTTGACAAGATTAGGTCGAGTTTTTTGTGGAGTAATTTCCTAGGTAAAAAGAAATATCATTTAATCAAATGGAAGACGGTCTGTCTTCCAAAAGAACAAGGATGATTGGGGATTATTGATCTGGAAATTATGAATATTACGCTCCTAGGTAAATGGTTGTGGAAATTATTTAACGAAAAGGGTTTGTGGCAAACAATTCTCCACAACAAATATTTGAGAAATACCACTCTGGGACAATGCTCTCAGAAAATGGAGATTCTCACTTCTGGCAGGGGCTTATGGAGATTTAGCCTTTATTCTTATCTTGTTGCAAATTTTCAGTGGGTGACGGGGCAAAAACAAGATTCTGGGAAGATCTTTGGCTCTCAGATACTTGTCTTGCTCTACAACTACCTAGACTGTATGCAATTTCAAATAATCAAAACATAAGGGTGAGAGATGCTTTTGCCTCAGGGTTAACTTCTCTAACCTTTAGACGTGTGCTTACAGGAGTTAAGCTAGAGGAGTGGGAAAAAATGTTGACACTCTGTGAAAAAACAGTGTTAAGTGATGAAGAAGACAAGCTAATTTGGTTGTTGTCTTCCTCAAAAACTTTCTCTGTTAAAACCTTTTACTTAGCTATGCAGGTGTCAGAAAGTGTGCCTTACAGATTTATGCGGAAATTTAAGCTCCCTCTAAGGATTAAGACCTTCCTATGGTTAATTCTGAGAAAAAGTATACTTACCAGAGACGTTTTGCTGAAAAGGGGAGGGACTTGTACTAAAACATGTCTCTTCTGTGGACATGATGAATCCATAGATCATCTTCTTTTGAGATGCCCGCTGGCTAGATACGTGTGGAATATAGTTAGTGTGGCAACTGGATTAGATTGTCAGATTGCTAGTGCACAACAATGCCTCACTGGGTATCTGGACATGTTTGATGGGGGTTCAAAAAAACTGATGACTGTGGGGATAGCGGCAGTTTTCTGGGGTTTGTGGAAAACCAGGAACCTTGCATGCTTTGAAAAAAAGTGGCCAGCTGAGCCGGTAGAAGTGATTCACCGTATTTCTTATTGGATTGATTGGTGGACAAATTTGCAGGGATCGGAGGACGCAAAACTGGAACTGCAGCGGGGCGCAAGGCTGCTGGTGCGAGTCGCGGATGAGGTGTTCAGAGGAGCGAGAGGATAGGCGACCTGGAGGTTGAGGCTGGATGTCGGTTGATCGCAGAGGAACTGAAGAATGAAGATGCTCTTGGCGGTAGTAGTAGTTTTTAGGTCTTTTTATGTTGGTTGTCTGGTTCTCCTGTTTAATTCTGTTGGATTGAGAGCTGCTGGAAGTAGCTCGTTGGCTGTAAGTTTGAATTCGCCTGGGGCTGTGGAGGTTTGGGTGGTGGTTGCGTTGTGGTGGAATCTTGTAATAACTACTGGTTTCTATTAATGGAAATCGGGGAAAAACCCTTTAAATTCAAAAAAAAATGGGCGAACGAAAAGTTTGTTCTACAAAGTGTGATTACAGCGGCTACGAAGGATTATATTAGTTACAGTTTGTTACCACAGGCCAGACTAGAGCGGTATGTTTATCCGAGGGTTTTTATCATCCACAAGCTACTGCATCTTTCTTTCCACAAAACAACTTCGCATGGAAAAATTCCCGAGTGGCCCTGGCAGCGGCGGGGCCTCTGCTCCCCTTGCGCGGCGGCGGTGGTGCGGGTCGCTGCTCCCGGTGGGGCGTCGCGCTAGGGCGTGACTGTGGTCGCCTAACGGAGGCGCGGTGGTTGCGCAGGTTCAGCGAGCTCAAGGCGGCTGTGGCGTCCCCTGGCGTGGCTACAAGCGGAGGGTTGCGCGAGCTCTGCACGACGGGCAAAGGGAGGAAGACGGACATTGGCGTCGGTGCTGTTCGATTGCGCTGCTGGACAAGCTTGGTCGGCAGTGGCACTGCTGCTTGCTGGATTGGTGCGGGAGGCTCTCAGAGGAGGGGTGGGCAGCTCGACTCGAATTTGGTCGCCGACGGTCGTGGGGGCTGAAGGTCGCTGCTTTGCGAGAAGATCTCTCCCATATGCAGGTTTGATGCCTCCTCGCCATTCCGGGGTACTCGCGGCGACGGTGCCGCTTGCTCTCCCCTGTGTTTTGTCAAGTGCTGAGTTAGGACGCTGGGCCGGCGACCCTGGATGGTGGGAACTCGTGGGTTGGCAGGCGAGCCTAGGGTTCCGGTGATGCTGGCTGGGACCATGGCCGTGTGGGCAGTGGTGCCTAACGAGTTGCTTACCAAGCCTCCCAGCGATGGGCTTCGCTCCGCTTCTTAGAAGTTAGCCTTTATATTCGTATGAATTCGGATCACCATAAAACAAAAAAAGAAGAAGCTAATTCTAGATGAGATTTGCGAGCTTAGTGTGGCTTTTATGGCTAACCTGGCGGCTCACTCTTATGCTAAATTTACTATCATTCAAGAGGAATCGTTTTTTTTGGGATGCTGAGCCACCACCGTTCTTAGTTCACAGTCTTAGGTTGATTGTAACAATGTGATTTTGAATTAATAAAGCTCCCTAAAAATAAGCTTCAGAAACATGAGATCATCTCGAACACTGGTGCTGAGGAAGTCAGCGAGGATGTTCTTGGGAAGCTGGATTATCTGAATGCTGTCATCATGGAGGGGCTGCGGCTACATCCTCCGTGCCCGTAATATTCAGAGAGGTATGTATCTACGACTAGCTTAGGAATAGGAATGCTATTAACTAAGGATATAATAAGCTAATCTATCGATTTCTTCGATCTTGTGTTCACAAGGTGATGAAACGTGACCACATACTTCTCGACGGCCAGCGTCTTCGCACGGGCACAATGGTGGTCTTCTCGTTAGCGAGTCCAGCGGTAGATAAAACTGCATGGGTGGACCCAAAGGAGTTTAAGCCAGAACGGTTCTTGGCAGGCGGTGATGGAGAGAACATGAGCCTCTTGGCAGGGGCAGGAAGCGGAGGGGAGATTAGGATGATGCCGTTCGGTGCCGGTCGACGGATGTGCCCTGGTATTGACATTGCGATGCGTCACATGGTGTACTTCATTGCCAATGTCCCGAGGGAGTTCAAGTGGATGGACCCGGGGGGAGTTTGCCGTCAATCTCAAGCCACAAGGCGGGAACAATGGGTTTATTCATTCCCATGAAGCACCCAGTGCGTGCAAACCTTGTCCTTCGTCGGGAGGAGATGCACAAGACTTAATTACTTTTACGGTACCCTGCCCCAAGTTCAGTTCTTTCATATCTAGTTGGCTCGGTAGGGTTGAAGTTTGGGAGTGCCCTGATGTGAGGGATAATAAAAGTGTAATCTTGTTGAACATAATCAAGCGGCCCCCGTGACCCTTGTTGCAACCACCGTACTCGTTGCCGTCATTACCTCAATTTTCGCATTTTGCATAGATTATATCCTTTTTTTACCCGGGCATCCATGTTGTCTGTTTATATTCAGCCCATGTAAATTGTTGCCCCGAAGCTTAGCAAGAGAGTGCGGCGAGCGAGAGAGAGAGAGAGAGAGAGAGAGAGGTGAGTGTGTGCCAAGGTGGATGATTTGGTTTGCCTCAATTTTTTTGTCTAGTATTTCTCCCTCTAAATAAGGGCTGTGCCGGCTGGCTACATGAAAAAGTGGCCTTCGCCCGAAACCGGTCGACCGACTACCGGCTCACTAGAGGGAGCCGACATCCCACTGCCTCGTCCCGTAATAGATTCTGTAGTCGGGCAAATTCTCTTAACTTGGGACACTCTCCAAAGTCAGAACACTCATGACGGCTACCCACAGCCCGGATGTCGACATAAACACAAGCCTATCCAACAATCACTCCCTGTGCATAAGCAGCTCCACCAGACGGACCCGAACAAATGGCTTAGTCAGCATGTCGGCGAGTTGATGTTCGGTGGGAATGAACTCCAGCTCAAACTTCTTCGGCTCCACGCAGTCTCGACTGAAGTGATACATCAACTCCATGTGCCTTTCGCGCTCGTGGAAGACGGAATTATTGGCGAACGCGACTGCGAACTTGTTCTCGACCTTGAGCATTACTTGCTCGGCTTCACCGTTACTGAACTTAGCCAGCAACCGAGCCAGCCAGATCACCTGACAATCAGCCGTGACAGCAACCATGTAATCCGATTTGCAGCTCGACAGAGTCACGACCTCCTGCTTGTAGAACTGCAAGGTCACTTGGCTGGCCCCAAGTAACAATACGGGCTGACATACTCTTGCGCGACCAAGTCACTGTCGTTGTAACCGACCAGGCGCGGTACACCTACACTCCCATATCTACATCCGTCCCCATCACTGGCGTAGGATGTCGATAGGCGACCAAGGCGGGCTCTGATTCAAGAGCGGCAGTTCAGTCCATATTTACGTTGCAACATTGTGTGTATCTTCTCGATGGATCACAGCAGAGCAGCAACTCTAGCTATATAATCAACGTCTACGCAAAAAATAAGAGCTATAGAGTCAGACCGAGCTCGGTGTCCTCGATGTCCATCAGCAGCGGCGGCAGTTCTCCCTGTGATCCGTCCATCAGCAGCGGCGGCCGATGCGGTAAAGCCCGACGGCGACTGCGGCACTGTCGACAGATGGGAACCGGTACTTAGGCTTGAGTACTTGACCTAACTATTTATTGATTTTCCTCTCGTCGGCATGCTACGTACGTGACAGCGCTTGGGCGGCGGTATGATTGCCGGCGTGGTCCTTGCGGCGGCGATGACGGCCCTAGCTGTGGGGTCTTCCCGGAACAAGGAATTTGGCGTCTCCGCCGACGTGCTGGGATACGTGGCCGTGGGCTGCCTGTGTTGGAGCTTAATCAAGATAGAAATATTGATGGTAACTACAAGATCAGCTAGGAAAAGGGATAAGTCACCAACATTAAAACATGAAGTGAACTTGGAACACAACAAGCACAAAGCCCGGGCCTGCATACATTTGGTAATACCATCAAACCTGTCATGCCTCTTTTAAAGAAGGACTGTACTACTTAGCGACCGTGCCGCAGCCATCCCTTTTCGTACGACGCCCTGTAACCCGATACAAACCACGCGAGTCGAAGGATCTCACGCGCCAGCTCAAATCCAGCTGGCTCGGTCCAGCTAGGGAACCTGGGCCTTCAGGTTCTTCTGGCCCGATTACCAAGCCCAACTACCCACCGCGAGTTAAGGCAAAAACCCACCTGACCGAGATGATAAGCGTGCCATGGCCAATTTCCATCTTAAAACATAATTATCCCAAATTCGAAAATCAAACTGCCAGCTCGCATGCCACCTACTTACTAGGTTTTTCTCAACCAAAAATCATAGGCAAAAAACATCTCCCGTTTCATCCTTCTACCCAATTAAGAATTTAAGATCCAAGACAAGAAAAACCATTGTAGCAACTATCATGTATGAAAATCAAATTGCCACCTGCCACTAACCCTATTTACTAGGTTTTACTCCCCCAAATTCATATGCAGAAACAACTTCCTTGCCAGCCTTCTCCCCAACTCAGATCCAAGAAAAAAAACAAAAGCGAAGAAGAACATGTAAACACAACATCTGACATGTTTTAGATCATTAAAATTATAGAGGATATCTGGCAATCTAGCTACATGAACCAGGTAGGATGAACGAAACAGGTGAGAAACTATAAACATTATGTAGAAACACATCTAAAAAATTTAGACCACTAAACCCGTAAGATATTCGGATAATTTAGATATACAAACTAGGGAGCTAGGTACAGATGACACAAGTTTGGGATATGTGCAAGTGGTAACATGAACATGAACCTGAAGAACACACTATAGGAACCTGGCAACTAGACAATATAAACTTCTTGCCGGGCACAGTCTCCTCCACCCATACACTACACACTACTTTTGCGCTTCCTGGCCATCAACACATCATTCTTGTAAGCCATGCCATCATCATCTTCGAGCACTCTGAATCAAATCAAAAGCACTGATTAGGTAACTATGAAGTTATGTGTTTATATATTTCGTAGTAGGTTTAAGTTAACTAGATTGGAGATTATGAAAATGAAGCAGATGCTTAAGCATGCCAACATCAATGATATTTCAGAGCAACAAAGTACTTAAATTCAGTTACAGGGAAAACAATCTTAAATCAATTGCTAGGTTTTTGTTAGTACTTGATAGGTTACTTATTAGAAGTTGCCAGGTTGTTTATTATAAGTTGCCATATAATGTGTGTCGTGCTAAACATGATTTAATCTACAAAATGTCAAAGGGGCTTCTAGAAAAAACATCATGATCTATAAACCCAATGCTTGGGTATGTGGCAGCCAAGATCATGGAGCTAACCAGAATTTAATGTACAAGGCAAAATGAGTGTATCTTCCCATAGATCATGGAGGTAGCCAACTTAGATCATGGAGCTAACAAATCCTAGATCATGGAGCTATTTTAAAAATAGTGTTCGCTTTGACTCTGCTTTTTGTAGTTTGTCTAAGTTACACTAGATTAATTAGATGCAATTGCCATCACAAGATCTACCATGCAAAAAAACAGATTATTCAGCAAAAAGACAGTAACCAGATTGTCCAAATGAATTCACCAGATTTTTTAATATTTAGTCACCACATCAATTAGCATAAATTGCCATCACAAACATCTATGATGCAAACAAACAGATTATTAGATTATTCAGTAAAACGATCGTAACCAGATTGTAGTTCCTCAAAAAAAAAAATAGTAACCAGATTGTCCAAATGAAGTCACCAGATTTCGTAAGATACGTCACCAGATTAACTAGTGTAAATTGCCATCACAACATTTTTCATGCAAAAAATCAGATTATTAGTGAAAAATACAGTAACCAGATTGTCCAAATGAACTCACCACAATAATTAGTGTAAATATCATAACATCTATCATGCAAACAAACAAATTATTCAGTAAAAAGATAGTAACCAGATTGTCCAAATGATGTCACCAGATTTTGTAAGATAGGTCACCAGATTAACAAGAAAAAAAATTCCATCACAAAATTTATCATGCAAAAAAATGAGATTATTGGTAAAAAAAGACAGTAATCAGATTGTCCAAATGAACTCACCAGATCTTTAAGATAAAATCACCAGAATAATTAGTCTAAATTGCCATCACAACATCTATCATGCAAAAAAAACATATTATTCAGCAACAAAAAGACACTAATGAGGTTGTCCAAATGAATTCACCAGGATTTTTAAAATACAGTCACCAACATTAACTAGTGGAAATTGCCATCACAACATCTGTCACGCAAAGAAAAACCAGATTATTCAGTAAAAAGATAGTAACCAGATTGTTCAAATGAAGTCACCAGATTTTGTAAGATAAGTCACCAGATTAACTAGTGTAAATTGCCATCACAACATTTATCATGCAAAAATCAGATTATTCAGTAAAAAGACAGTAACCAGATTGTCCAAATGAAGTCACCAGATTTTTTTATTATAAAGTCACCAGATTAATTAGTCTAAATTTCCATCACAACATCTATCATGCAAAAAAAACTTATTATTCCGTAAAAGACAGTAACCAGTTTTTTCAAATGAATTCACCAGATTTTCAAGATGAAGTTACCGGATTAATTAGTGGAAATTTAATAACATCTATCTGAAAAAAATGGGTTATTCAGTAAAAGACAATAACCAGATTGCCCAAACGAAGTCACCGTATTGGGAAGATAAAGTCATCGGATTAATTAATGGTAAATTGCCAGCAGAAGATCTATCATGCAAAGTAACCAGGTTATTATTTTTTTATTTTTTTAGTAACCAGGTTATTGAAGTAGCATACTGTATCATGCCACATATCAAGCTATTTTGGTTATTCGGTAAAAGTAAAAATAAAATCACCAAATTAGCAAAGATAAAGTCACCAGATTAATTGGTGTCAATTGCCAGTAAAAGATATATCATGCAAAGTAACCACTCCCAGGTTAACCGGATTCCATCATACCAAATACCAATGGGCTTTGTTTCACTAGGAGCTTTGCACTAGTTGCCCGCTCTTCAATTTCAGTCAGTTCTGCGTACTATGTCAAAGGTTGAAGAGATTCGGCTCAAACAAGTGTTCAAGGGATTTATACGCCAGCGGCAAGCAACCACAATCAAATTATACGTACCCTCTATGTGTACTGACGACGTAAAGAACAAGTTCACTCACATATTGTACACGCTCAATGTAAACAGGCATGCACCATTCAATCTTCCTAGAGCAATCATGATACCCAAATTGTTCAACTCTGACCACGACCAGGCTAGTTACAAACACTGTGGACACTTGATAGTCTTCTCATGAACATACTGCTAACTACCACTGCTATTTTGGTAAAGTAACCAGGTACCCTATCAAACACCAATCTAATAAGGGGAACGGAAAATAGTTGACAATATTCAGTCTAGAGCAACACCCAATCACCCACCAGGCCACCACCACATCCTGGGCATAAATCCCCAACTATTTTCCTTGAATTTTGTTGTCTATCAACAAACACTTGAAGAGTTTGGATGCTCCTTATTCTTTACAGATTAATATCTATTCCGGTTCATTCCACAACCATCAAACAAAACTGCATGTAGCACAGCACACACCACCCAGCACTTGTGTGATCAGCGAGGCATTTCATCCAACAAACTAAAAGCGCCCCAGTACAAGACATACCTTGGCAAGGCAAACGTTGTCCATCTCAATGGCGATGAAGCAGCCTAGGAGGCCAGGACAACACGTAAACGACAATAGCGTCACCCCGCGGTCGGTGCCGTGAGGTCTTCGCCGTGCCTATTCCCATCGCAGCAGCCGCGAGGTCGACGATGATGTCACCACGCTGACTGGCGAACGTCGCCTCGCCGCTCAGTATTCCAGCACATCCTGTCGCCGAGGTCTTCGCCGAGCCTAGTCGCAACTGTCTCCGCGAGGTCTCTCCTGTGTCCTCTTCCCAGCAGCTCGCTGCCGCCGAGGGAACCGTCGCCGCCGTGCCTGACCGCCGAGGGCGTCGAGGTTTACGGCACGTCCTGGTTCCGCCAGCGCGCCATGGCCGAGCTCTCCCACACGTACTGATCCCACAGGTGTTACACCGTTGAGGTCGCCGCCGAGGTCTCCATCGTGCGTGTCCTGCTCGTCTTCTCCCCTTTCTCTATCTATCTCTTATCCAAAAGACAAGCACCCATCGGGACGAAGGTTTCGCCCATAAAAGAACTCAAACACGGGTCTGAAATTCGATAGAACACGCCTCCGGGTCGATGCCGCTCGCCGGTTACACGTCCCAGAGCCGGCGACGAGCTTTCCCCCGCTCGAACCCTATGGAAATCGCATGAGGCGTAGAGCGATGTGAGCGCGAGAGAAGTAAATCAAGCCACCACGGCATAAAATCTAGAAAACTCACCACCACACACCCCGGGATCCGGCCGTCGGTGCGTGTCCTTCGTCGCTGCGCCTCCAAGCCGCACCGCCAGAAGCCGCCACGAAATCGCCGGAGGGGAACAATGGAGGAGAGAGAAACAGGAAAGGGAAAATGTGAGACGTGGCGATTTGGACACGAATCAGGTCCGCCCGCTAGCGCCGCCCCAGTAAGCAGAGGAACAGTTTCTATGTCGTGTGAATACCGGGTTGGCCAACCCGCAACGCCAGCGCGCCCGTTACTCCTGGTGACCACCCACGCGACGCTGGATCGCCTCGGAGCGCAAATCTTAAGGCGCCGGACGAAGTTTGTTGCCAGGGCACGTTCCCTAAATAGAATAACCGTTTAAAGAATAGAATGATGACTTACAGCAACCCTAAAAATCGCAAAAGCTATGAACAACTTCACCTAATCAGAGGTGACCGTTGTTGTAGATATGCAGATAAATCTGCGCTAGGTTGAGGAAAATGGCATGGAACAGAGGCATCATGATTCTTGTCCATTCTTCTCTAATCAAGAGGACATGATAACAACAGATAAGAGATAATTGAAGTAGCAATCTCATCATGGAAAATATGTGAAAAGATCACCTCAGACGCGGGACATGGGTGGTGCCCGGGGAAGTCGTCCTACAGCTGGCACGATCTCGTCGGAGGAGATCCTCCCTCCCGCTCCACCCACCTTGATCACACACATGTTTAGTCGGCCATACAAAATTCGAAATTCTCAAAATAGGGTAGGAACCCTAGTCCCCCCAAAAAATTCTCCAAAATCAACAACAGAAAGGGTAAAAAGAGAGAGAAATTTTAGTTCATCCATCCAAACTAAAAGCCAGAATGGATCGCGCGAATTTGGCCGAAAAGTGGGGCACCTTTCGAGGTTATCAGAGACCTTGTACTAAACCAGGCGGGTGCGGTGACCTATCACTTGACGAGCTCAGTCTACAGCTGCGATCTTTCTGACCGCCAACCACCGTGGAGAACGAAGGCCATGAAACCCCGGCGACGAACCCACTCGTCCTCTCTCTCTTTGCAGCGCCGACGAGTAGAGAAATCACGTTTCAAAAAAAAAAAACGAGTAGAGAAATCGCTATCTGGTTTGTTCGATAAAAGACCCCTGCCTCCGCCACCAAATAAAGATTTGATGTAACACCACTCGATGGGAACCAGTTAGAACCACAAACCTCCTTGCGAGTCGAGCAACCGATTGCCGAGATGGATATCGCGACGACGACCAGCCGTATAAACATCAGGAGAATCAAAACCAGGCAAACCTCTCTCTAGGCTGGGGTGGAGACAAAAGAGAAGTCAAGTCGCACCGACCAGCCTCATGCGGTAGCTCCTCTCCACTGTCGCATTTTGCTTGGCTAGCCGTATAAGGAAAATGCCTCACCGCCGATGTCCTGGCGCGGCGAAATTTACCACATAACCAGGTATGTGCCCTCTGCCCATTAGTTGATGAGATTGCTGCTCATTTGCTCGCCGGCTGCCCCTCTCAGGTTCATGCTCGTGGACACACGTACGCACACACACACGCAAAGCTCAATGTTAAAACAATATCTGAGAAAATACCAATTTGTACCAAATCTGAGAATGTTGAAAGTGGTAATAAATTCAAATTAAAAGATCTAAAGAAGATAACGGTCAAACTCAACAGTGCAGATAGAGATCAATTGACATGGGAAATGTTTTCGTCCCCTATTACACTATTTGAAGCAAACAAAATGCATGTCCCTCACATGTGTTCGGATTAAATTGTTTAAACTCCACTACTTCAGATATCACAAACTACTATTTTTAAGAATCCTATCATATCAGTAAGGTGCAGAAACGCTGGTATACTATTGCAGTTAAGTATTGTTGTAAACGATAGCAAAGAAACGACGAAGAGCGGAACGATCAAACCAAAGGGGACACGAGATTTAACGTGGAAAACCTCTCCAAACAAAGGAGAGGAAAAAACCACGGGCGCCAGCCAGCAATACTTCACTATATCGGGTGAGGTTACAAACGCCGTGGGTTTACAATGTGTGGCTTACTCCAAAACGGCGGCTTACAAGAGGAATATATAGAAGCATCAAACCCTAGGTCGGCTGCAGTCCAACCCGGAATCAATCCCACCCCAGCGGTAGTACCGCTAGTACCGCTTAACCCAGCGGTACTACCGCTGGGGTGGGCTGGTTCGTCTCTTCCCACCTCAGCGGTACCGGCGGCGGTACCGGATAAACGCGTCAGACGGCCATTCTGGCGGTAGCGGAGGCGGTAGCGGTGGCGGCAGCTCTCGAGTGGTAGTACCGCTTAACCCAGCGGTACTACCGCTGGAATTTGGAACACCAAAAAACAACACTCCACCTTGAGACAAATTCCATCTTGTAGCATGAAAGAGAACCTTCATCCTGAAAACAACAAATAAAGACCTTCGGCGCCAAATAGCCTCTTGGTCTAGACAGTGATACCAACTAAGCCCGAGCAAAGCTCGAACTTAGTAACAGGAACTGGCTTTGTCATCATATCAGCAGGATTATCATGAGTACTTATCTTGCGTACCTTCAGCTTACCTTTTGCAACAAAATCACGCACATAATGGTATTTGACGTCAATGTGCTTTGTTCTCTCATGGAACATCTGATCCTTAGTAAGATAAATAGCACTCTGACTATCACAAAACAGGTTAATGCAAGTATCATCTCCACAAAACTCAGCAAACAAACCTTTCAGCCAAACCGATTCTTTACATGCTTCAGCAATAGCCATGTACTCTGCTTCAGTGGTAGACTGGGCAACAACAGATTGTAACGTTGCCCTCCAACTCACGGCACAACCATCAAGCGTGAACACATAACCTGTGAGGGATCTCCTCTTATCCAAATCGGCAGCAAAATCTGAATCCACATAGCCTGCGAGTCCCTTATCAGTCTTGCCGAACTTGAGGCAAGCATTGGATGTGCCACGAAGGTACCTGAAAATCCACTGAACAGCCTTCCAATATTTTTTACCAGGATTAGCCATATATCTACTAACCAAACTCATAGCATATGATAAATCTGGACGTGAGCAAACCATGACATACATTAAAGAACCAACAGCACTAGAATATGGAACTCTAGTCATGTACCCAAAATGCTCATCCGTACTACTTCCTCCGATCCGGAAAAAGTGACGCAAAAACTGTGCTATGTACGTACAAGTTTCTATACTAATCACGAACCTTAAATAGGATCGGAGGGAGTAGGACATTGTTCAGCTGACAACTTAAAGTGAGGAGCAATAGGAGTACTAACAGACTTTGCATCATGCATGTTAAAACGATGAAAAACTTTCTTAATGTAATTTTGCTGACTAAGAAACAACAAACCAGAATTTCTGTCACGGGTAATCTCCATACCTAGAATTTTCTTAGCAGCACCAAGGTCCTTCATCTCAAACTCGCTACTCAACTGTGACTTGAGAGCAGCGATATCTTTCTTGCTCTTGGCAGCAATCAACATATCATCAACATATAATAACAGGTATATAGGTGATCCATTAACAAACTTAATGTACACACAGCTATCAAATTCAGACATCTTAAAGCCATGTGACAACATAAAAGAATCAAACCTTTTATACCACTGACGAGGAGATTGTTTCAAACCGTATAAGGACCTTTTCAACTTACACACAAGATCCTCCTTACCAGACACTATGAACCCTTCTGGCTGGTCCATGTATATCTCCTCCTCTAACTCTCCATGCAGAAACGCAGTCTTTACATCTAACTGCTCAAGCTCAAGATCACGCATAGCAACAATACCAAAGAATGTACGAATTGAACTATGCTTCACAACTGGAGAGAAAACATCATTATAATCAACACCTGAAATTTGACTGAAGCCTTTTACAGCTAACCTTGCCTTAAACCTTGGAGGCTCGCTAGGAGATAAACCCTCCTTTCTCTTGAAGATCCACTTACAGCGGACTGCCTTCTTTTTCTTAGGCAAGCGCACAACTTCCCATGTGCCATTCTTATCGAGTGACTGCATTTCTTCTTGCATAGCAGCAAGCCACTTCTCGCGGTCACCGGAACCAATAGCTTCAGTATAGGTGGACGGCTCATGTCCGTGCTCCACCTGTTCTGCACAACTCAGAACATAATCAACAATGTTACACTCTTCAATTAAACGTGGTCGAGGACCACAATTCCTCCTGTTCCTACGAGCAGCAATAGACTGTTGTGGCTGCAAAACAGGGGGTGAGTTCTGAACATTATTATTATCAGAATCAGAAGAATCAGAATCATCAGAACCAGCAGAATCAGGATCAGAATCATCTGAAGTAGCAGCACCATCATTGTCAACAGTGACATTTTCCTTTTCAACAGAGTGCTCCACCTCGACACGAACCTGCTCCTCAGAAAAATCTGGCAAAACATCTGAGGACAACTTATCAAAGTACATAACAGATTCATTGAAAACAACACTCCTGCTCATAAATGCCTTGCTAGTTTCGGGATTCCATAACTTGTATCAGCATTAAACTTAACTCTTGTGTGCTTACCGAAAATGCAGTGTTCACAGAACTGCATCTTACCCAAACTGCATCCTTGCAGCAAGTCTCTCTTGATCAATTCTGCCATACCAAGTTCACTCATATGTCCAAGACGCTTATGCCAAAGGTTAGTTTTACTAGCGTCATCATGAGAAACAGCAGCAACAGTACCAGATAACGTGCTACCTCTAAGAACATATAACTTAGCAGAATTCATATCACCAACCATAACTATGAGAGAACCTTTTGATACCTTTAGGAGTTTATTTTCTCCTTTGTACTTGTACCCGTCACAATCAAGGGTACTGAGCGAGATCAAATTTCTCGCCATGGTTGGTATGTGTTTCACTCCCGTCAACGTGTGTGTCATACCGTCATGTGTCTTGATCTGAACAGACCCAACACCAGCAATGATACATTGTTGGTCGTTGCCCACACGCACGAAATCTCCAGTCTGCACTAACTCATAAGAACTGAACCAATCTTTGTTACAGCAAATATGAAAAGAACATGCAGTATCTATAATCCATTCATCCTGACGAGAAACACATGCAGCTAAAACAGCTAGGCAATCGCCATCAGAACTACCATCAACAACAGAAGCCTCACGGTATCTTTACCTTCATTATTTTTCGGTTGGTAAGTACCTTTTCTTTTCTCCTTGTTCTGCAATTTCCAACAATCATCAATGACATGATTAGCTTTCTTACAATACCTGCAGAACTTGTCACGGCCTTTAGACTTTGAGCGACTTCTGTCACCCTTGTGCTCTTATCTCTGTTGTTGTTGTGGTAGTGGTTATCTCGCTGCTCAGTCCTCCCTCGGACCTGCAGAGCATCGCCCTTGGAGGACGACGACTCCTCTTTCTATACCATACCCTTCATCTTTTCCGTGGCAAGCAGGGCCTCATATACTTCCGCGGTGGTTAGTTCATCACGGCTTAACAGTATGGTATCACGAAAATTTGCAAAGGAATTTGGTAGCGAGCATAGAAGTAAAAGTGCTAGATCTTCATCATCGTACTTTACCTCCATCGACACTAGGTCAGAAACGATCTCCTTAAAGATCGATAAGTGATTCATTACCGAACCACCTTCTTGCAACTTGTGCGTGAACAACTTCATCTTCACATGCATCTTGCTGGTGAGATCTTTGGACATGCAGATCGACTCCATCTTAGCCCACAGTGCCGCTGCGGTTTTCTCCTGGAGTACTTCTTGCAGAATATCATTAGATAGATGAAGTTGAATAAACGATAAAGCCTTACGGTCTTTCCGCTTCTCATCGGCGGTCCATGCCGCCGCATTCTTGTCGCCGAATTTCTCCAGCGCCTCGTCAAGATCATTGGACTGTGCGAGGATCGCACGCATCTTGACCTGCCACAGCGAAAATCTCGTCTTGTAGTCCAGCGCCGGTAGATCGAACTTCATCGATGCCATCCAAAACCCTAATCTGAAAACAGATCTGAAACATGGCTCTGATACCACTTGTTGTAAACGATTGCAAAGAAACGACGAAGAGCGGAACGATCAAACCAAAGGGGACACGAGATTTAACGTGGAAAACCTCTCCAAACAAAGGAGAGGAAAAAACCACGGGCGCCAGCCAGCAATACTTCACTATATCGGGTGAGGTTACAAACGCCGTGGGTTTACAATGTGTGGCTTACCCCAAACGGCGGCTTACAAGAGGAATATATAGAAGCATCAAACCCTAGGTTGGCTGCAGTCCAACCCGGAATCAATCCCACATCGGCGGTAGTACCGCTTAACCCAGCGGTACTACCGCTGGGGTGGGCTGGTTCGTCTCTTCCCACCTCAGCGGTACCGGCGGCGGTACCGCCAGCGGTACCAGTCGGTACCGGACAAACGCGTCAGACGGCCATTCTGGCGGTAGCGGAGGCGGTAGCGGTGGCGGCAGCTCTCAAGCGGTAGTACCGCTTAACCCAGCGGTACTACCGCTGGAATTTGGAACACCAAAAACAACAAGTATTGTATGTGCCAGCTACCACACATGGATATGGTTACAAGTTGCTATACAACTGGGCAATAAATACAAGAGCCGGCACATGTACAGGTAGGCTGTCCTAATTACTGACAACACACACGAGTGCCGCGTGGGCTAATAAAATAATTCATCCGTCTACGTCTGAAGGTGGATCTATTGCCCTATATGTTTACTCCCTTTGCCTGCACAGAGCTGAAACCAACGTAGCAGGAGATCTAGCACACAAAAGTGCAAAAAGGTACAACGTAGCAGTGGCCATGCATCAACTAGTCGCACTTGGGGCACTGCTGCCCTTGACGCTACTCCTCACCGACCGTCCTCTGGCTGTGGCCAGCAAGGTGCGGCGCTCCCTCAGGGTTCTAGTTCGGAAGGTGCAACGGCCTATTGTTGTCGTAAGGGACCGCGTTGCCGCACACCACCTTCTCATCCATGGTAGCGCCGGGGGCTCATTCTCCGACCGTCCAGCCTCCGTGGTGCCGAGCGCTGTGCTCTCACGTCGCCTCTTCGAAAACATGAACTCCGCACCCTACGGTCCACTCTGGCGCACTTTTCGCCGCAACTTCTCCTCTGAAGCCTTCCACCCTCTGCACCTCCACCACTACGAGTCTGCAGTGCCCTCTCCAGTCTGCTCGTGGACCTCAGGCAGCAGTGCAAGTCCAATCCCAGTGGTCTAGTCCTCGCGGCCGAGAGCATTCGCACCGCCATGTTCGGCTTGAACGTGGAGATGTGCTTCAGAGAAGGCGTGGACGAGGGAGTCAGCCGCGCCATTAACAAGGCCATGCACGACCTCGCCAAGTTCTTCCCGGAGCTAAGTATCTTTTCTAAGCTCCCAGACTTCGTTGCTAAGATATACTACCGTGAACGGTGGAACAAGCTAGTCACGTATCGGCGCAGCCAGGAGCAGATGTACATTCCGCTCATCCAGGCACGTCGCGACATGCGGCACAATCGTTCTGGCGAGCCGACTTCTTATGTCGACACGCTTATTGACGTCCAGATCGAGGGAGATGGACGGAGCCTCGTGGACGGTGAACTCGTAGGCTTGTGCTCTGAGTTTCTTGGAGCCGGGACGAACACCGTTGCCACTGAGCTGCAGTGGATCATGGCTGAGCTTGTGAAGAATCCAGACATGCAGCGAGGATGACGATGTTGTGGACGCTGACGCTGAGGAAGTCAGCGAGGATGTCCTTGGAAAGCTAGATTATTTGAACGCTGTCATCATGGAGGGGCTCCGGCTACATCCCCCCGTGCACACAATTTTCAGAGAGGTATCTATCTGACTAGCATAGGAAAAGGATTAATGGTATCAGCTAAGAATATAATAAGCTAATCCATCAATCTCTTCTCTCTTGTCTTCACAAGGTGAAGAAACGTGACCACATGCTTCTCGATGGCGGGCGTCTTCGTACGGGCACAATGGTGATCTTCCCGTTAGCGAGTTCAGCGGTAGACAAAACTGTATGGGAGGACCCAAAGGAGTTTTGTTTGACCAGTAGGATCACTAGTCTAGATCAATTCGGATAGATACGAGATCGGGAGGAGGATGTGATAGCTTCTCCTGGTGCAGACGATCCCGAATGCCACGGCCATGGTGGACGGAGGCGGTGATGCCAGTGGGTAGCAGTGGCGGCGGTGGTGCTTCCCGTGAGCACTGCGGGCTCCCTAGATCGGTAGGGGTGTCGGTGGAGGTTCTGGCACAGCGGCTAACCTCGTGTCACGTGCTGCCAGTCCCCCACCTCTTTATATAGCCGCAGGTCACAGGGGCCCACCAACCATAAGAGGGTTGGGCGCCCCCGATCAGGGCGCGAGTCAAAGGGCCCGTCGAGCCGTTGGGCTCGATCGGGTAGAGATCAATCTAACATTCTCCCCTTGATCTCAACTTTTACTTTTACCTTTTACTTTACTCGTTTCATCACAGATCAATACATAGAGCATGTTTCATCATCACAGCTCAATTGACGGTAGAATCAGACAGCTATAATATACCTCTCTGTTTTGAAATAGATTCTTTAATCTTTTGGGCCTCTTTGTTGTCCGGAAATCATATAGACTATAACATAAACCCATGTCGACTATGTGTTCTCCAAACACACTGGGCGGTAAGCCTTTAATTAGCAGATCTGCAAACACTTGTGTGTTTCTTTTATATATTCCTCTTATGCTCCAAGCATTTCAACATAATTCCGGACTTTCTCCTTTACAACGTATAACTCTGTGTCAATGTGTTTGGCACCACACTTGACTCGTTGTCTTAGGAGTGAATTACTTAATGGTTATTGCTGTTGTCAACCATTATCAATTCCGGGTACAGGTTTCCTTAACCATTTTGCCTGTCCCTCGGCCTCATATCATGCTATAACATGTCTTTACATCACACTGATGTAATCTTTTCATTCTTGGAGCTTTTCCACACAAAAACTCCAAATGTGAAATTTAGCGACAATTGTGGATTTCGCTATACATTTCACAAATTCTTTCTTTGTACTCACAACCTTTTGAGAGCACATTTATAGATCTATCTTTGTACTCACAACCTTTTGAGAGCACTCTGTTTCTTTTAGCATGAGGCCGATATCTTTGATTCCATTCCAGTGATCTATATCTGGATTGGACATTGCCAAAACAACCGGATACGTGAATGTCAGGGTAATATTGAGTTTCCAACAGCTGAAGCATATGGTACCATATCCATTTGATCCGTTCTATGTTATCTCTTGGAACACTAAAGTTCCCAATTCCATTACCCTTGACAATAAGAACAGGCGTAGTTTTCTCGACATGCATGCTTTAGAGACTTCTTCTCAGCATGTCCATGCGATATTTCTAATACCCCTTTTCTTCTTTTCTTAGTAAATCTCGATACTTTTAACGACAGACACTCTACCGAGAATACTCTTTTGAGGACAAGAACTTCTTTTCTCTGCCGGTAGTACTAGCAAGTAGGATATCATCCACATACACAGGATTAGGGAATGAATTTCCCATTCTATAAGTTTGTAGAAAAGCGATTGTCCTCTCATTCTCTTTAACCCAAAATAACTTCTTATTCTAGAGACTTGCTCTAGTCCGTAAGATCCCTTGTGTTCTTTACTTTCATCTGATGTAACTCAGATCATTATGTGCCATTATCACTCATTATAATCTGTTTATTCTCTTAGCGCAAAACTTTCGATTTAAAATCGCTTTTTACATATTTCCTTTGGAGTCACATTGGCGTTGTAGACCCTTTATAGCCTACTGTTTTGGCTCCATTGGAAATTACTTATGAGTCCCAAACATCGTCGGGATTCACATAGTCTCTAATCATTAAGACAAGTAGACACTTGTCAAAATCGATTGAGCGCTGCTTATAATCTCTAAATGAGGTGGGATCAACCTTCATTTAAATTTCTCTGATATAGACTTTATAGTCATCTGTTTTTCTCATATGGGGATGTTGTTGCTCTGTCATTGCCTAGAGGCAATTAATTCTGTAGTCTTCTATCGCCAAAAGGCAATAGCTCTTACAAGGACCTAAATCACAAGATCCATGTTTACTTGTTCATCTCTATTGTAAAGCAACAAGCTCCCCCAGATAAAATCTATTCGAGCCTTAGGTATGTTCATACCATGCTCCCCCAGATTACTCCATTTTCTCCAAAATGGTGTATCCTTAATCCTTTTTATTTGGGTTTATTCTGTTAACCTGTCAATCTGTCTTCTTTATGGCACTTTGAGTACCATCCTTAGTCTCCTTTCGGAGCTGTAAAAGATCCAGGAATAAATCTATCTCTTTACTTTAGGGGTATCATTATTATGACCGTCGTACTCCCCAGACGATCACAATTCATCATAGATCACTTAGATGCATAATATGCATCACATTATCTGAAGTATAGGGGAGTTTATTCTGTAACATTCTCTATCTCCCCCTCGAAATGTGGCAAGAACCTTTTTGCCACAATTTCGAAACTTTGATTATCTGCTTTATTCAATATGAAGTTATCTTTTAACGTATGGGAGTACTTTTTCCTCATTCCCTTTTCAAAACTCACAAGAGTTCTTTCTCAATGGTACTGCAAGTCACACTTGCATAACATTCTTATCTTTAGGTTCATTTGTAACTTTATTCTCTTTTGACTCATTAAGTGCTTTGTAACTATGACACATAAAGTGTGCGGTCGATATAAAAACACATGAGTCATCACATCTTCTTCCTGTCATACAGGATAAGTCCTTTGTCAAAATTTTCTCCCGCCATGCGGGTATTTTCCCAGACTTTTCCACCACGTGGGTATTATTATCGTCTTTTCCCGTCATGCGGGTAATTAAGAGGCATAGATGCCACAATTGGCTCTTTAGACTGCATATTCAATCATCAAATTCAGAAATAAATCTGAATACTCTTTTATACACATGCTTAATCCAACGTTGGTCAAATTAAGCATTCATGTTGCTCGTTTAAAAAATTTCTTCATAAAGAAATTCGTTAAACAAAACTCTGAATGATTTATTTGTTTTCTGCATGGAGAGTACATGAAAGACATTTGTCAAACAAGACTCTCGATGATCTATTTGTATTCTTGGATTAACATCCAAGAATTTTTTTCTTTTGCAGTCATTCTTTAGAGAGAACATACTCTCTCACTTTATGACCTTTCTTGGTCATCTTTCGGGTCACAAGTACCCATTCTTTTGCTTTCACGAATGAAAACATGAGAATCTTTGTCTGAGAAAATATTCAATAATAAAAAACAATAATGAGCATAAAAATAACCCTACGTTGGTCTGGTTAAAGATATGCACATTAAATCTTTAAAACTTTCTTCTATATTCTAAATCACCGTTGGGCAGAATTAGAATAAAACATCATCTTTCTACACTAATTCTACATCACCGTTGGGCAGAAATAGAATCAATGCATAAAACTCATAAACAATATGATGATAATATTTCTATTGCAATAAAGAACTCTGTTTGGAAAATAACATTATCATCAACTCTATTTCAGCGGAAACATGAAATATACATATTTCTATAGTTCAAGAGCATTTCTTGATCTTTTATCTTTTCTCTGAAAATTGATCACTTTCATGCAAAATTATCAGAGATCTAGCCCTTTGACTATAGAGCTCATATAATTATAGTACTGCTATCATCAACGTTGGTCAGAAAATAACAATACCATAATTAATCTGTTAAACAAGTATTTTCTCTTTCCTCCTCTCTAATTAAATTTTCCCGTTGGTTCCAATTTAATTAGAGGAGTCCTTTTACTTTACAGCAGAAACTGTAAAATATTATCTGTATTTACAAACATTAATAATTAAATTATGATTATGTTATTAACAACGTTGGTCATAAAATAACAGAACCATAATCACCTTTAATATTCACTTTATCACATCTTTTAAAAAAATTAATTATCACTTTATTGCTTTTAAGCAATTACTTTTAACTATTTGCAGCGGAAAAATGAATAAAATTCATCAACTTTATACTTTTCAGAAGCATTACTTTTACTTTTCTGTTTCCTAAACAAAACTTTCACTGGATAATTTTGAATAGGAAAAACTTTGATGAAATTTGCTCAAAAAATTGAACAAAACAATTAAAACATGTTTCTGTGGAAAAATAAACAGAAATATGTCCTTTTCGGCAGGCCCACGGCCTTTCTGCTATCTGTCGCCCGGGGCGACAGGAAACCTCGGCCCACGGCCTGCTGTGCGCTCACGCGCTATCTGCCGCCCAAGCGGCCCACGGCCTGTGGCGCCTCTGCGCTATCTACCGCTCGCCGCGTTTGGGGCACCAGGGTCGCGGCCCATGGCCTGTTTACTTTTGGCCCATCGGCCCGTTGGCAGGCTAGGGTTAGCCGCCGGTCGATCCTGGCCATCCGTTGCGATCGGACGGCTGTCCGTGCAAGTCGCCGGATCAAAAACCAGAGAGCATCTCCTAGCCCCCGTTTCTTTTCTCTCCTTCTTCTCTCTGTCCGGCGCCGCTTCCTTTCGCTGCGCGCCGCCGTCCTCCGGCGAGCGACGGCTAGCCGGCGGCCCCTGCGTGGCGAGCCTCCCCACCACCTCCTGCTTGCGACCGTGCGGTCGACGCCGTCCCTGCGCTCCCGCGCGCCTCTCTGCGCCCCGTGCGGATTGGCCGCCGGCCGCCTGAGACGGCGACGTGCCCCTCCGTGGCGATGAGGGAGAGGACGGCGGCCCGCCGGCGAGCGACGGCCGCCCACCCCATCTCTCTCTTATTTTTCTCGTCGGCCTGGTCATGGCGACATGGCACCGTTCCGACCCCTTCGCCGGTCGCGCGCTCCCCTTGCGGTGGGCGCGCCGCCGTCGAACGGATTTGGCCGCGGTGCCCTTTTCCGGCAAGCCGAGGCCCCCGGTGAGATCTTTCTTTGCCCTCTTTGATCTAGGGTTTGCGGTGCGGGATGTGGACTTTCTGTGACTTCTTGATCTACCGAAAAGATCTAGCAACCTAGATAGGCTCTGATACCATTGTTCACCACCGCCGCCACTGCTACCCACTGGCATCACCGCCTCCGTCCACCATGGCCGTGGCATTCGGGATCGTCTGCACCAGGAGAAGGTATCACATCCTCCTCCCGATCTCGTATCTATCCGAATTGATCTAGACTAGTGATCCTATTGGTCAAACAAGTTTAAGCCAGAACGGTTCTTGGCAGGCGGCGATGGAGAGAACATGAGCCTCTTGGCAGCGGCAGGAAGCGCAGGGGAGATCAGGATGATGCCGTTCGGTGCCGGTCGACGGATGTGCCCCGGTATAGGCATTGCGATGCTGCACCTGGCATACTTCTTGGCCAACATCCTGAGGGAGTTCGATTGGAAGAACCCGGAGGGGGAGTTTGCCGTCGATCTCAAGCCAGACGGCAGGAGCGATGGGTTATTCACTTTCATGAAGCGCCCATTGCGTGCAAACCTTGTCCTTCGTCGGAAGGAGAAGCTCAGGGCTTAAGTAGTTTTAGGGTACCCCAGTTGATATTTGGGAGTGCCCCGAGCTGAGGGATAATAAAAGTTCATGTTGTTGGACATAATCAAGCGGCTGCCGCGTCCCTTGTTAAAGCCACCGTACTCGCTGCCACCATTACCGCAATTCTCGCCTCGTTACATAGCTTATCCTTTTTTACACGTGCATCCGTGTTGTTCCTTTTAGATTCCGGTTCTCAGCCCATGTAAATAACGTACTCCTACGTTAATTCCTGAATGCACTACCGTCATCACTAAGAATTGCCTGCATGTGCTCATTCATGTGCCTATATCTTGTACTCCTCCGTATGATCTACGTACGTGAGAGTGTATCACGGTCATGTCAATGAGATTGATCACCTCTCTGAATAAAATCTGCAATAAAATGCAGATGCCGTATCCAGCGTATACCTGTGTTTTTGTATTTAATTGATAGGATTCTTAGAAATAGTCTGGAGAATCTGTCAAATCGAATAATGCATGATGCTGCTGCCCCAGCCCCAACGTATGTATACCTGCTTTTCTGGGACTTGGAGGCGCCCTAACTAGCTACCACGACCTGACAAGAATAAACAGCAGCATATCAGACTAAAAGCAAAACCGTCAGTGGCTCCTCTCATCCTTGGGCGACAAGGAGAAGATCCACAAATTTTATTGCAAATCCATGAAAGTGAGGCGACCAGAGCTGGCAACGGACCAGAGTTTAGCTTCGCTCTTAATCTTATCAATAAGCACGTTTATAGGCTTGGCAATCTTCTAAAAAATTATGATGTTTCTCTCTCTCTCCAGATCGACCATGTTGTCAAGATGATCAGGGAGTCTAGTCTTCTTCTTTTCTTCCTGTATAGGCTGCTTCTGAACTTTTGCCACCACTCTCGCAGAGTTGAGACGTGTGAAGGCGAAGGATCTTGCAACCTTGCCCATCCGAGTACCCTACCCGGAAGCTATATTGAAACTTAATGCGAAATGACGTAAGGTAGGAGTCATTTGCTCTAGATGGAGACATAATAGTACCACTTGATACATCATTGTGAACAGTGTGGAAGTAAAGTAAAGCCATTTGCTCTAACAAATTTTTAACTACTAAAATAATTCACATATTACTACTAGTATAGTTGAGAGCAGCATGAAGTCAGACCAGCAAGACAATTGGCATTAGTAATAGTGAGGCTAACAATGTAGGGCACAAGCTACGTACTACTGGTTTCATCTCTGTGCACGCAATGTGAAGTATGGGCACGTATAAGCCAGAAGGGCAGTAGAGCCGGTTCAGCTGGGTCTACCTACCTACAGTCGACGTCCAATTAGTGGTTTTTTTTTTGAGAACCCTATAACACCCCTCCTTGTAAGAAGGAATGTTACCGCAGAACAACCCAAAACTTAACATGCTAGTGGGAAAATCCAGCAACACCTCCTTTGTACCGTCGGACATCCACGACAGGCAATAGATATAGCAGAGTATAACCATAAGAAACACAACAGAAGCACATATATAGCTCACACTCCACATGTAGAGCTAGGTGGTGTAGCCACGAACCTTTAGGCCACCCGACGACAAGAACCATAGGTTCCAACCTCACTTAGATAATGAACAAGGCAACATACCGAAACATGGCTTAACACATCAAGCAAGTCCTAGCTATCAAGAATCATGAACCAAAGTATGGAGTTAATATAATAGAGCTAGGTGAATGAAAGGTGCAGTGAAAGTTGGTGAGTGAACAACCATGGGAGCTACGCCCTTCCATCTACTTGCAAAACATCATGGTGAAGTACCTGAAACAAAACCCACGAGGGGTGAGTCCAAAGACTCAACAAGTACACAACATAAGCATGACACTTAATGAAATTTAACATCATGAACATGAACCATGCTTGAAATGGAATGAGGATGCATGGAGTAATCATGCAATCAAAGGAAACCATGCACTACTCTTCGAGCTACTGCCGGCAAAGCTAGGGTGGACGACGTCTCATCCGAACCCTTCAACCCACACGAGGTGAGAAGACCATCTGAGGTTGAACCCGAAGGACCATAGGCCGGTCACTCCTTGTACTGGGAAGACTTCGGGTCCATAAACTCGCAAAGCGAGGATCACTCCTTGTACTGGGAAGATACACTCATGATGGATTTCTTTATCAAGAACCATGAAAAACCAATCCCTATAGCATACTAGTGATATGGTGTATTGAATGATACACAAGGGAATGACATGTTCACCATTTCATGAATGTAAAAAAAAGAATGTGAACATGAACATACTAATAAGAGAGCAATCTAGCTGTTGTTGCTCGGTGTACTCGCCTCAACCATTGCGAGGCTACCTCCTGAGAATTGGTGCTGCAACCTGTTGTAAAACATACATACAAGTCTCAAACATTGCACCAAAGCACCACATGTAAACAAGCATATAACACGGTGCTAATCATAACTCGGAAAAGCAACCCTTTGCTGTCCCTTCATGAGAGAATTCACAATTCGAGCTAGGGAGCTCGCAAACAAGCAAACAAGATGTCTATGGATTCATACAGAACTTAGCTACAAATAACTCCGAACATTCAAACTCAAAATGTGGAGTTATGGAGGTCATAACTAGCAAATACTGGACTGCTGTTTCCAGATTTCAGCATAACATGTAGCTCCCTTTGGAAAATCATAGCAAGAAGAATACTAATGGAATTTAAGTAAATCCTCTTGTATTAAAAACTAGGAATCACCTACAAGCTGGGAGGGAACAAAACATGAATTTACTTGAGTGTTAAAAGCTCCTAAAGCACACGGTAAAACTCTATTCTTTGCTGTATCCGAACTTTGGACAGCTGCACTGAAATACGAATAACCGAAGCTCTACAACTCCGATTGGAACGTTTAACCACTCAAAACGACCGTGGCAGCAAGGGTTACAAAACATTCCATAGACCCAACCTCTGATTTTTCCAATAGGGTACTCGAAATTGAAGATTTGTGTCTCTGGTTGCCCAGAAACGGAAATATTGAACTCTTTTCACCTAATTTCGAATAGATCTTGCTATTCCTCTTCCCTAGAGATTGTGGAATCACCATGTACAGCAAGTATGAGGGTCATGGAGGGTGGGGAACTCACCCTTGAAGCTTGAGCAAGGGGAAATCGGACAGGGAGTGATGGGGATTTTCTCTTCTTCTTCCTTCTCCTCTTGTTCTTCTCCTTGCCTCTTCTTGATCTTTCTTCCTCCTCCTAGAGCACAGGTCCCATGGCTGCACTTGAAGGAGGGATAGGACGTAGTGCAGGGAGAAGGGCTCAGCAGAGAAGAAAGGAGGTGGAAGGAGGGGAGAGACCAGGCGCCATGGAGAGGGAGAGCTCTTGCGGTTGGGGAGAGTATTGGAGCGGCTGTCTTGGAATTGGTCACGGCTTGATTGGAGATGAGGATGAGCTCCTCACGTGTGGAGGAAGAGATAGGTCAGCTGCAACCTTTTGTTTTTATATAATTTCGAAATTCCAAAATAATCATGGCCCTTGAATTTAAATCGACAATAGAAGAAGCAACGAGTAGTCCACTTCGATCGTCTTTGGATCAGTTTTTTGAGTCCACGCGGCACCCATGGGTGTTGTCACTAAGTAGGACAGGCTACCCATACATCTGCTGCATCTTGTGTTGACAGGGACACTAGTTGCATTTATGTAATTAGTTAAGTACTATGCATAATAGCACCTGAGATTCGAAAACTTTTCCAGCTGAGTGGCTTTAGGTCACCGACATGTGGACCCTATATATGATAGCCCCACATGTCAGAGACTCAAAGTCCCCATTACCACGAACTGAGCAGTGCGACTTCACCGTACATGCCCCTCCGCCGCCGCACTGCTGGGCTGGCAGCATGCCAGCATCCGGCCATCCCTTTCAGCACTACTTCAATTCTCGCTGAAAAATGACATTTTCCCTTGACTTTGTAGACTCGTGCCACCAGGGACGGAGGAAGGGGGGACGAGCAGGGGCTTAGCCACCCCCAAGAATCAGATTTTCTTCACAAATCGCTTAATACTCATGCTCATATTAGCAATTCTAAGCCATTTTCGCCCCCTCCAACAAGATTCTGCCCCCTCCAAGCCTGAGAGCTGGCTCCGTCCCTGCGTGCCACCCCCATCTTCTTGACATTTTCAATACTTGCGCAATACTATAACTGATCTGGCGTGTACTAAATTAATTCCCAAGTTATACAAGTCCTAGTACTCATTTCACGAATTTGCAGCGATCGAGCGAGGGCATGAAGGGGTTTCCTCATGAAAATGAGCAAAAGATCAAGGGAAACCACACCACGTCTATACTGGACGGACGATGCTCCATGTCCTTGAGGTGGCAGTTGTAAGGCATGTCAGCAGCTTAGTTATCTCTGGCACCCACTTTGGCATCGAATTATAGATGATTTTGCCCTTTCAGCATCAACGAGGAAGCTGTAGGTCCCTATGCTGGATGTCCATTTTGAGGCTCACATTACCCACTTTGTCTACATGTCGGGTAGCCTGTCTTAATTGGTGACAGGCCATGCGAGTACCGCATGGACCATTAAAGAGTTTTCTTGAATATTTAGGCTCTATTATGCGGGGATCGGACGGCTTGTATGATTAATTTTGTAGGGCTCAAAGTCAACACAAATTTAGCGAATATCAATCCTATAATGCATAGAACATGATTACATTCATGCAACTTGTGTTACTGTCAACACATGGTAGACTGTCCTAATTAGTGACAACACACGAGTGCCGCATGGGTTAATAAAGAATTCATCCAATCCATTAATTGGACGTCGACGTCTAAAGGGTGGATCTACTGAACAACTATTTTCAGCTGGGATCCGTCCTGCCGTATACCCGGGATGTGCCCTATATGTTGACTCCCTTTGCCTGCACATAGCAGGAGACCAAGCACACACAAGTGGAAGAAGGTCGTACGTAGCACACCAGCCATGAATCAGCTCGTCGCCGTTGGGGCACTGCTGCCCTTGACGCTGCTCCTCACCGTTTTGTGGCTGTGGCCCGGCAAGGCGCTTCGCACCGTTGTCGAATCAGCAAGTCGTCACGGTTCTAGTTCGGAAGGTGAGGCGCCGACCTGTTGTCGTCATCACGGACCGCACGGCCGCACACCACTTTCTTGTCCGTGGTAGCGTCAGGGGCGCCTTCTGTGACCGTCCGGCCTCCAATGTGGCGAGCGTGCTCTCAGGCCGCCGCTCTGACAACGTGAACTCGGCGCCCTACGGTCCGCTCTGGCGTACTCTTCGCCGCAACCTCGACTCCGACGTCTTCCACCCCCCGCACCTTCACCGCTACGCGTCTGCACGCCAGCGCGCCCTCTCGGGTCTCCTTGAGGACCTCAAACATCAGCGCAAGTCGACTCCGAACGGCCTAGTCCTCGCTGCGGAGAGCATTCGCATGGCCATGTTCGGCCTGTTCGTGGAAATGTGCTTCGGCGAGGGCGTGGACGAGGGAATCATCCGCTCCATGTCAGAAGCCATGAGAGAGCTTGTCCTATTCTTTCCAGAGTTGCGTACCTTGTCCAATCTCCCAGTATTCCTTTCTAAGATATACTGCCGCTCTTCTCGTGTGGGGTTCAGCCGCGACGGCGGCCGCTCCGGTTGCAGCGCGGCGGCAGGCTTTACGGGCTCGATCTGGGCCTGGCTGGACCCCTTGGGACCGGCAGTGTGGCTGGAACTTAAGGGGACCGGTGTGCAGACATCGTGATGGTCTCCTCGGAAAGATGATGCTGGTGCCGGCTTTGTAACCGTAGTGGCGCAAGTTGGTGGGTGGAGAGTCTGATTGACGAGGCTTCGTCCTCGCGGGGCTCCTATGCTATGGATCGCCTGGGTGGTGGGTATGGCTATCGGGAGAAATCCTTGTCATGTTCGACACCGACGCGGTGCCACTCTCGGGTGACATCATTCCTTCTTGATGGGCGTCGTGGTTACCATCCATCCACTGCCCTGTGAGTGTCGGGGGAAACCCTAGGACCAGTAATGGTCCGGGCAGCGGCGATTGCTTTCCTTCTTGAAGGTGCTGCTTGATACTCGACGATTCTGCGCTAGGAGCGTGGTGGTGATTCTCCGGAGGGCGCGACGGTTGCGGGTCACCTTAGTATAGTCTTTCCACTTATGTCTCCATTTGTTTCTCTTTTGGGCGTGTGTTTGCTGTTGGCCCCAGCATGTGTGGTGTTGTGTGTGGTGTTGCGTTTGTATGCTTTACTGTTTGTTGGTCGTTGCTTTATTTATAAATCGAGGCGAAAGGCTGTTTCGTGATATACTGCCGTGAACGGTGGAACAAGCTAGTCACGATGCGGCGTAACCAGGAGCAGATGTACCTCCCGCTCATCAAGGCTCGTCGCACCAGCAGGCATCACAATCATTCTCACGAGCCAACCACCTATGTGGACACGCTTATTGACCTCCGGGTCGAGGGTGACGGGCGGAGTCTCGCAGATGGGGAAATTATAGGTGGTATGTGCTCCGAGTTCCTTGGTGCTGGGGCGGGCGCCATAACCACTGAGTTGCAGTGGATCATGGCGGAGCTCGTGAAGAATACAAACATGCATGATGCGATCCAGAGAGAGATCGACACTTGTGTGCACGGACGCGAAGGAAGTCAGCGAGGATGCTCTTGGGAAGCTGGAGTATCTGAACGCTGTCATCATGGAGGGGCTCCGGCTACATCCTGCCGTGCACACGATTTTCAGAGAGGTACGCAGGCCTTAACTAGGAAGTAGGAACATGATCTAGAATCATATGTTAGAATCAACTGTTGGATATTAAACTAATCCATCGATCTCTAATCTCTTGTGTGGACAAGGTGACGAAACGTGACGAAGTGCTTTTGGATGGCCGACGTCTTCGGAAGGGCACAGTGGTGGTCTTCCCGACAGGGAGTCCAGCGTTGGACAAGACGGCCTGGGAAGACCCGGTGGAGTTCAAGCCAGAACGGTTCATGGCCGGCGGTGATGGGGAAAGCACGACCCTGTTGACGGGGGCAGGCAGCGCAGGGGATATCAGAATGATGCCGTTTGGCGCTGGTCGTCGTATGTGCCCCGGTATGGATGTTGCAATGCTGCACATGGCGTACTTCATTGCCAACATCTTGAGGGAGTTCAAGTGGAAAGACCCGGAAGGGGAGCTTGCCGTCGATCTCAAGCCGAACGGTCGGAATGAAGGGTTCTTCTCTGTCATGAGCCGCCCGCTGCGTGCAAACCTTGTCCTTCGCCGGGAGCACAAGCACAATACTTAATTTATTTTTCGTTACCCCCACCAGCTTCTTCCATTCGTTCAGATCCAACTGTCTGGGAAGGGTTGATGTTGTTTTGTAGTGCCGCGATGTGTGGGCTAATAAAAGTGTAATCTTGCTGTACATAATCACATCCTCGGTTCTTGGCTTCCCGCTGCTGCCGTTACCACAATTCTCGCCTCCTTTCATAGCTTATCCTTACCCGTGCATCCATATTGTCTGTTTACATTCCGGTTTTCAGATCATGCAACTCACGTATGTTAATTCCTAAATCCACTTGCTTGTTCAGGATGAAAGCGCACTCAGAATCCGAGTGCTCGTTCATGGGTTTTTTTTTTTTTTGCGAAACACAGTACAACACAGACGCTCACATACACGTGCACACACTCACCCCTATGAACACACGCACGCACACCTTACCCCTATGAGCACCTCCGTAATACCGAGCCGCGGGTCGAGTCTTAAGATTGACGAAATCACCACAGGCGCCTCGCTGTCGACGGGAACGTCACCTCCTACTGAAGAATATTTCGCATAAATGAGAAACACCAGCGTCAAACCTGGGGTTTGAACTCTGGTGGGCTGGGGTTACAACCACCCACCTAACCATCTTGCCACAGGCAAGTTCTCTGCTCGTTCATGGGCATGTATCTTGTACATATAAAGTATGATCTATGTGTACGTATGTGAGAGTTGATTACGTTCCTGTCAATGAGATGGGCTCGCTGATGACATGGCCATTCTACGTGTGCATCTTGCAACCATGAAAAATCTTTTTGAGACGGGCGCGTTAGCCCAGTGGTGGGGGCTGGCAGTGGCCACCCCACCCGCCCGAGATCGACTCCCAGCGGGAGCGATTTTCTTGTGTCTCACTGCGCTGCACTGTTCTCAGGAACACTGTAGCCACATTTCGCACGTACCTCACAACGTCCATATGCCACAGGCGAGGATGACGTGCCCGTCATTCACGGAGTTCAGGACTTCGGTAGTCTCTCAAGGACGTGTTGGAGATATAGGTTGTAAGTCTAGTTTAGGCGCTTAGTCGGGTGTGAGTTGTGGTGTGCGTGCGTGTGGTGTGTGTGGCTGTGCGTCCGAACAGATTCTACAGCTTGTAGAGGCTCAAAAAAAATAAAAATTACATACACTTTGATAGAAAGAAAATATAGCTAGGGTGCATGGGATATATTTGTTCAGCTATCGTCAGGTCTGTTCTTCTCGATCGGCAAACACTATGTTTGTTTTAGATTGGCGATTCTCCACCGATTCGTTTTTCTTTTAGACTGGAACAGAAATCGGTATCCGAGGCTAATTAATCTACAAAACTATGGATCACAGCAGCAGCCCTAGCTATATATCGCGCCCGCCCGTAATCCACAGGTGGGTCGTCTCGTCGGCACAACAAGCGAGCAACCTTCCGTTTTTTTTCTTTTTCGGGTAAAGCAGGAACTTTATTACTCAGGACGGGTTACAATACGGTCTAACTCAAGCAACTGAAGAAGTTCTTCAGGTCCTGAGCCGGCCCAAAAATCAGATCGGCCCTCCACTCTGGCAAGGTTTGCTAGATGGTGACTAACCCTAACCTGACTACGTTCCACCTTTACAAAAGAACACACTCTATTTTCTGAAGCTAAACGCCTAATTTCCGAAACTAGATGAACTAGAGGTGATCGGTCCACACCAGCTGACGAAGCCATAGCGACCAGCTGTATACAGTCCGTTTCTACTCTGATAGATAATTGTGATCGCTCCAATGCCAAGGCTAGCCCTTCAACACATGCCCGAGCTTCAACTTCCAATGGACTACCACAATCCTGCAAGAAACGACATGAGCAGAATATAGGAAATCCATCTGTATCACGCAAGACCATGCCCAGACCAGCGGTGCCATCTATTTCCTTGAAGGAACCATCAATAGTGAGGGTAACCCAACCATCGGGTGGCTTATCCCATGGCTTGGTGACAATAATGGTGATGAGCAACAGAATGGGGACTCAACAAAACAACAAGATGATCAACAAAACCACTGTCAAGAAAATGGGGCTGAAAAGATTGATCATGATGGGTTAGACAGCACACTTAATGGTGGAGTCGAAGAGAGTTCAGCTAATGGGCAGCAGAGTCAAGCGGATTCTATTACTATCGGTTCTTTCACACCCGGGGTAGTTTTCTCTCCTTCGCTACGCAAGTCTATGGACAGGACCAAAGAGTACCTTCGTGGTATTGCTGTCGAGACTAATGATACAGAAGTAGAGGAGACGACTGAACTTGCAACGTTTGAGGCCGACGCCAAGGCAGATTCATGCGGGATCATGCCGATGGCTTCGTTGGAGGATGCCGAAGTTGCAGCTGTAGTTGGCACCGAGGAGGCGGAGGGTCTGACCACGCCGGCGCGCTCGGGGCTGGTAGGCAACAACCTTCTGGAGGACACAGAGCATGGGGACCTGCTTTGTCCAGACTGTTCTCTAGTGGATGAGCTCGAGGATGCTGGCTTCACAACTCCGGCTGCGTATACAGAGGGGAGGAGCCCCGTGCAGCATGAAATGACGATGCCATTGGAGGGGGAGGTGGCGCCTCCTAACTCTACTGGGGTAGCAACTCAGCCAGGCGGGCTGGGGGCTATGCCATACTACATTCCTACCGAGGCCGAGATTTTGGCCTTCGGGGGGATGCCATTCACTACTTCGACCGAGGTGCGGACGAGTGGGCGTCTACGTGCGCAGCCCACGGTGGCATGCACTCCATGGACAGGGCCATGCTGTTGGCGCAACGCAAGGACCCCTCCAACTTTTCAGGTATTAAAACACCCCCTAAGTTATCATTTTTATCGCTTTCAAATTCTGAAATAATTGCTAGGGCGGATCGTTTGGGGGTGTCTCTGGGAAAGAATCAAGAACAAATTAGCTTGTCTGTTAATCATATTAAAAATATTGAACATGTTAGATCAGTCACTTATTTAAAAAATTCTTTGGATCAACATGACACGAGTGATGACACTAGTTTAGTAATACGTAGAGCTAAAAACCTTAGTGACGATTTGGAGGACGAAGAAGAAGAGGAATTAGCGGGGGATCATGCGGATCTCTCAATTCCAAAAACAAATATTAAGCGTGGTCGCAAGCGTGTGATTACGGCAAACACTAAAGTGCGTAGAAGTGCTAGACTTAAAAAATCGAATAATTAAAATGATTGGAATGATTTGGATTTCTGATGGGTTAGGAGATCCGGCTAAGCACTACGTTATACATGAGACAGTGCGGGAGGAAAACCTTGATTTTCTAGCTATTTTGGAAACTGGGCGATCAAATTTCAGCACACCTTTTTTAAGTCATTTGGCGGGGGGTAGAGACTATGCGTGGTTCTGCCTCCCCCACATGGTCGCTCCGGAGGCATCTTGGTTGGAATTAATAACACCACTTTATCGGTGCTTAACATAGTGGCTGGCGACTATTGTGCTAAATTGCAAATCAAACAAAAAAAGGACGGTTTTATGTGGGTACTTGTTGTTGTCTACGGTGCAGCACAAGACTCAAATAAATCTGAGTTTCTAGCAGAGTTAGTCAGAATCTGTGAAAATGAATCGCTGCCTATGTTGGTAGGGGGTGATTTTAACATTATTAGACGGCAGGAAGAAAAAAATAATGATAATTTCAATGCGCGATGCCTTTTATATTTAATGCTATCATTGAGAGCCTTAGCTTAAGGGAGTTGAGACTGTCCGGCAGACAATACACATGGGCCAGCAGGAGAGAAGTTCCGACATACGAGAAATTAGACAGGTTCCTTGCTAGCGTCGAGTGGGAACAAAAATTTCCTTTAGTCTCTGTTCATGCGCGGACCCGAACGGGGTCTGATCACACACCCTTGATTATCAACTCAGGGGAGCAGGCTCATGTCGGAAATAAATCTCACTATCTTTTGAATTATCATGGATGCGCCATGAGGGTTTTTATGATATGGTTCGGACAGAATGGAGGTCCGTTCATAGTGGGAAAACACATATTGAAATTTGGCAAACTAAAATTAGGCATCTTAGACAATTCCTACGTGGATGGGCTAAGAATATGAGTGGTGAGTATAAAAAGAACAAAGATAAATTGTTGGCCCTCATTAACGAATTAGGTATTAAGGCTGAATCGACTCTTCTAAGCGTGGCCGAAATGGAGGCCAAAAAAGAGGCAGAGAAATATTTGGGAAATTTGAGGAGGGATGAAGAAATAAAATGGGCGCAAAGAGCAAAGGTAAAACACATTAGAGAAGGAGGGGCCAATACAAAATACTTTCACTTAATTGCAAATGGCAAGCACCGTAAAAAGAGGATTTTCCAACTTGAACAAGATGAAGGAACTATTGCGGGAGAAGCTAATCTAAAAACTTTCATATTAGAATATTATAAGAAGCTTTTTGGGGCAGCGGACCCTAATTTTTTCTCCTTGGAGGAGTCTCGAACTGAGGACATGCCTCAGATTTCCGAGGAGGAGAATGATATCTTAACTTCTAACTTTACGGAGAAGGAAGTTTTCGATGCTATATCTCAGATGGAACATAACAAAGCTCCAGGACCAGACGGGTTCCCGGCGGAGTTTTATCAAATTTTTTGGGGGGTTATCAAAACCGATTTGATGGCTTTGTTTACCCAACTACAAGTTGGTCAATTACCTATTTTAAAACTGAACTATGGAGTTATCACATTATTGCCCAAAAAAGAAGACGCGAGTAGAATAGAGCAATATCGGCCTATTTGTCTTCTTAATGTCAGTTTTAAAATATTTACCAAAGTAGGTACTAATAGAGTAACATCCGTATCCCACAAAGTGGTACGTCCATCTCAATCAACTTTTATGCCAGGGAGAAATATTTTAGAGGGGGTGGTGGTGTTACATGAAACCATTCATGAACTTTAGCGGAAAAAAATGGATGGGGTTTTATTCAAAATTGATTTTGAAAAAGCATATGACAAAGTAAATTGGGCTTTCCTACAACAAACGCTACGCATGAAAGGATTCTCGCCTAAGTGGTGTGAATGGATAGCTAGGTTTGTTCAAGGCGGGAGTGTGGGAGTGAGGGTTAATGACGACATTGGCCACTATTTCCAAACGCTAAAGGGACTACGACAAGGAGACCCACTATCCCTATCCTGTTTAATTTAGTAGCGGACATGCTAGCCATTTTAATTGCACGTGCAAAAGAGGATGGACAAGTTGGTGGTCTGATTCCCCACCTTGTTGAGGGTGGCGTTTCAATTCTTCAATATGCGGATGACACAATTTTATTTCTTGAACACGACTTAGCGAAAGCGGTGAACATGAAATTTATCCTATCCTTCTTTGAACAACTCTCTGGTCTCAAGATCAATTTTCATAAAAGCAAGATTTACTGTTTTGGAAAAGCAAAAGAAAGGCAAGTTGAATACCAAAATATTTTCGGATGTGAAAGCGGTGCACTTCCGTTCAAATATCTAGGTATTCCAATTCATTACCGAAGACTTTTGAATAAAGAATGGAAATCAGCCGAGGATAGATTCGAGAAGAAACTAGGTGCTTGGGTAGGAAAAATGCTCTCATACGGAGATCGTTTAGTCCTTATAAATTCAGTTTTAACTATAGCTTACATATGTTTCCTCATGAATATGGTGCGCCACAGAAAAATTGTGGGTCCCACGTGCAATGACTGGACCAAGGTCCATCTGGGGACATTCTGTGGCGCACCGTGGATGGTGCGCCACAGAAAGCAAACTTCAGGCCCCCGATAGCGATGATCAGACGCGGGGCAGATAAGCGATGACAATGATGATGATGATGATCAGACGGAAGGGACTCAAGGTCGCCGCAAAAGGGTAAAGAAGAACACTGTGGTGCTTCCCGCTACGTGCTTTACTATGAGTTCGGAGGAGCTCGAGCAATTCTACATGTGTCTCCTAGGAGTCAAATTTCCTCATGGTTACGCGGGGCAGATAAGCAGATATCTCGACGGAACGAAGAAGAGGTTTAGCGGGATGAAGTCTCACGACTGTCACGTGCTGTTGACGCAGATACTTCCCGTTGCGATTCGAGGGATAATGGACGAGCACGTCCGTGATACGCTGCTTGCCCTTTGCAACTTTTTCGACGTCATCAACAGGAAGTCGATCGGCGTGAAGCAGCTCGACAGGCTACAGGAAGAGAGCGTGCTGATACTATGCGAGCTCGAGATTTACTTCCCGCCAGCATTCTTTGATATCTGCGTGCATCTCCTTCTCCATGTCGTTGATGACATCAGGCAGCTCGGGCCAACGTTCATGCACTACATGATGCCGTTCGAAAGGATGAACGGTGTCATGAAAGGATACGTTCGCAACAGGGCCCGTCCAGACGCAAACATGGCCAAGGACTTTCTAACCTACGAGTGCATCTCCTTCTGCCAGAATTATCTAAGCACCGAGAACCAGGATGTTGGTCTGCCCACGAGGAAACACTTCGGCAGGCTCAATGGATATGGTCACCGAGAGGGCGCCAGCTCAACCTTTGTCAGCATGCAGGGTCGAAAGGACGACTTCGACAGGGCTCACCGGGTCGCGCTACAACACTTACAGTTGATCGAAACTTGGGTGGAACAGTGGAACAACACAAATGCTTACTCGAGCAACATTAAATCAAACTGGGCAGGCCGAGGAAGAAGGGAGACGTAACCAGAGAGCACAACTCCAGTTTCACGCGTTGGTTCAAGGAAAAGCAACTGGAGCTAGCAAAGAGCAAAGCGCCATCTACGGAAGATGAAAAACTCATATTCTCCTTATCACGGGGTCCCTCGCACAACGTAATTCAGCTAGCTTACCTATGTTTCTGTTATCTTTTTTTGAGATTCCGTGTCGAGGTGTGCCCTCGGCAATTCCCATGGTTGCTATACCTAGGGTTGATTGTGTGGTAGAGAACGCGTAGTATTGGTGGAATCGACGGCTGACAAGCTGGATTTACCCAGGTTCAGGGCCCTCGAGTGAGGTAAAACCCCTACTTCCTGCTTGTCTGTGTTTATGGTATGAATATGAGGGTTACAAGGGTTCGACGAGCTGTTGATCTCGTCGAGGTTTTGGTGGCTATGGATTCCTTACCTCGGTCGATCACCCTCCCAGCCTTTATATAGGAGGCTGGATCTCGGGAAACATAACCGACCAAGGTTACATGTATGAAAAGTCTTAACGACTATAACTTGATCTAACTTGGAAAACACTCTTCGTCTCAGGCCTTCCTTCGTGGGCTTCGATTAATCTTTGGGCTTCTTTGATCATTACGTGCACCAGGTACCCTTAAGCTGGGGTACCCGCAGAGTATAACCTCGTCATTAACCCCCGAGTACTTGCTTGACTCAAAGAATCGAGCATGTGCTCCCTTCATCGTGCACGTCATAGTCTTTGCTTTTATACTCCTGATCCGACGTAGTCCTTCTACTCTTAATTTGTTTCGATTGTATGCATAACAGAACCAAGGGATATTAACATAGTAGGCCTGACTCACTCGAATATCGAGCTCAGTTAACTGCTTACTTGAGCAAAAACCTTACTAGTCTTCAGTCAGACTCGAGTCCCTGGATTCGAGCCTGGAACGTAGTCGAAAGATTTTGCCTAGGGATATTGACATAGCAGGCCTGATTCACTCGAAAATCGAGTCCAGTTAACCGCACATTTGGGCGAAACCATACTAGCCTTCAATCAGGTTCGAGTCCCCGGACTCGAAGCTGGAACACTTTTGCAACTTTTACCTAGGGATATTGACATAGTAGGCCTGATTTACTCGAAAATCGAGCTCAGTTAACCGCACATTTGGGTGAAACCATACTAGCCTTCAATCAGGTTCGAGTCCCCGGACTCGAAGCTGGAACATACTGGACAGTCTTGACTCAGGCCGTTGTAGGTCTTACTGATTTGTTTTGCAGTTTAACTTTTGATACCTAACGCATCCATCAGGATTTTCATCATGTCTGTTGACACGGCAAATTTCAAGGGAAAACACTGTTGGAGCGTCCCTCGGCCCATCTCGATTGCTCGGCGGGTCTTACCTTTGCATTTGCGTATGCAGCATCCGAAACATCTGCGATTGGCATAGTCCGGGAATTTATGAAGTTTGATTCTTTGATTTGTGAAGTACTTAATGCATTTTAATCGAGTCTGTAATCGAGTGAACTTTCTTACCTTGTTTTGAAATCTATAGGAGCGCGACAGCGCTCCCATGGGAGCAGCCCCCGAGATTGTGGTTTATTGTCTTGCAATAGAGGACAGTCTCAAATCATCCTTCTATACTGCTTTTTGTCAATCGAAATATTTTGTCTTTGAAATCTAAGGGAGCGCGTCAGCGCTCCCATGGGAGTAGCCCCCGAGATTATTCTTTATTTCGTTTGAAGTAGAGGATAATCTCAATAATTTTGCTCATTTTTGATCAATCGCAGTGAGTGATTCTTTTTGCCGTTTTTATGCCTCACCATCTGCCTTTGCATCCTTTTTGCTTTCGTTCTTATGATTATGAATTGTGCTTGTTACATAGGGTCACTCGACTGCCACCACTCTCCCTCCTCTACCCGAAGCCGGGCCTACTTTGGAGACGGCAATACAGGAGGAAACCAAGCTGCCCATTCCTGACCCTGCTTCTGCCCACTCGACCCCTCAGGATAATCCCGAAGAAGAAACAGGGGAAGAGGTGGAACAGGTTGTGGCGGATGCTTCAGATGAATCAGATGCTGAGCAGGGTCCTCGCAAGCCTAAACGCCAGCGTTTGGTTCTTCCAGAGTCTTCGAGTACAGAGGATGAGCAGGGGGATACCGGTAATTCGGGTATCCCTTCTCCTGCTAAAAGCCATCCTCTGACTGTCTCCCCTCTGGCTTCTCGTCCTCCTGCAACTTCGAGCCACACCTCTCGACTGGGTGTTTTTTTCCCTTGGTGACGAACCTGATTCCGATGAAGAAGATGAGCCAAGGTTTGCTTTATGGTCTATTCCTTTATTTGTGGCCACGCCTTTATGGTTTTTGTTTTTTGATTGGATGTATTTTTGCTTTATGATTCCAGTGGCAAATTGCCATCTCCACCTCCAGTCGCGGATACGTCGATTGTGGCGCAGCCATCCATCCCTCCAGGAGCAGCACAAGGCACTATTCTTGAAGCGGATGCCGTGGCTTCCTCCTCCAAGCCTGCCTCTTGGGCTGATCACGTGAGTGCTTCTGTTCCTACTTATACTCGAAAATTTTGTTTCTTCTTCACGCGATAAGAATATGCATACTCTGTTTCAGCCTATGTATGCCGCCATTGCCCCTTGGGTTCAGTCCTTTGTTCGGGTGGAGCAAGAGAGGGACTCCCTGCGGTCAACTTCGACTGAGCTTGCGCGTAAGCGTTTTTTGCTAAAACTATTCCCTTCTTTTGAAGTTATGACATTAATCGGGAATGTTTGTGAACTCCACAGAAGATAAAAAATCTGCTGAGGAGCATGTGGGGGACCTGGAGAAACAGGTGAAGGACTTGCAGACCCAGCTCTCTACCCAGCAATCTGAATCGAAGAAAGCGCTTGCTGATGCTCAGGATGCCACCACTCGCCGCGATAAGGAGCTTACTGCACGTCTGTCGAGTATAGCCTGTGCTGCCAAAGGTGAATGCACTGTCTTTGTGAGTAGTAGCTCTTTGCCCAATTTAGTAGTTTTTGCTTATGGTTTCTGCTTTCTGAACTTTGAAGGTTCCGAAGGTGCCTCGACTTCCACTAAGCCATCGAGTGACTCATTGTCACTCGATGATGCAATCATGGAACTCGAGTCTGTGCTGTCCAAGACCAAAGGCGATCTGGCTACTGTGGCCAGTACCCTTAGCAATTTGCACGCGGGGATGTGTCCTGCAGCCGCGCTCCTTCGACTGCTGAAGGACTTGTTGCAGCTTTTGGCAAAAGATCGTCGATTGTGGCGGATTTTGCCCGCGAACTCACGGTACGCGGCTCGGAGTACACCCTCAGGCTTTTGTTAGGCAATGGTGTAGAGGCCGATTTCGACAGTGCTTTATCGGACTACCCGAAAAAGCCTGATGGAAGGCCGCTATCATTCAGGGGTGTAACCGAGCCAGCTACGCGACTGAGCGAAATCTGCGTCCAGACTATGGAACGCCGGCTGAAGCTGTTAGGGCTCAGTCGCGTAAAAGTAGGGCAGAATCCATCTCGCAGGCCTAGGAACTCTTTACTCTGTAATTTGATTACTCGAATGGCATGTATGCTTTTGCTACTTATGTTTATGCTAGTATATACTTTTGGGTGCTTTTTTGAATGAAATTTGCTGAATCACCTGAATTTTGCAACTTCGTGTGTCTGGGCTTCTGAATGTTGCGTTTTATGAACCAGCCACAAGAGTGCGAGTCTGGTGGACCTTCTCCTCTCGTACTCGAACATCTGGCGAGCAAGGAATGATACGAGGGCACTCGCTCTTGCGAAGAATCGAGTGAGTGAACTAGAGCAAGAACTCAAAAACACTCGAGCTGAGTTGGAGCTGCTGCGTTCCAAGCCAAGTTTTGCTACCCAACGCGAGGAATATGTTCTTGGCGAGATGGACAACATAAACAGGCAACTCGAGTGTGAGTTTATGACACCATTTTTGCTTAAAAGTTTTCATTTGTTTGCATTATGCTTTGGACCAATAACTTTGGCCTTTTGCAGGTTTTGTGCCTGATGCCCAGCAGGAAGGTAGGAGGGTCAATCGACTCCTCGATAATGCTGTTGAGTACCAACTACTGGCAGGCAGCATTTTTATTTGGACAAGGTGCACGCTCGCACACTTGTACTTTGAAGGATCGAGTATGGCGAAACGCCCAAGTGCTCGAGATGTGCAGGCGTATTTCACTCGCCTAAATTCGCGCTCTTTCCGTCAGGGCCTCAACCTCAAGGTTGTTTCCTTTGATTGATATCTTTCGAGTGACGGACTCAGTCAAAGAGTCTTTGATGCAGCTTGCTATTCTTGGGTCCAACGCCACTATGGCTTACATCCGCAGCCGTAAGCCAAATTTTGCGATTCGACCTCCTGCAATTGGCACACTTGTATCCCAATCACATTTGATCGAGACACGCTCTGCTGCTGAGGAACTCATCGATTGCTGCAAGGAGCAGCTTTTTGGTCCTGTACTGGATATAAAGGATGAGCCAGATTCTTAACTTGTAAACTTTTTGTAATCGGGGCATTCTCCGAATGTAAATATGTACTCTTGTATTTGTGGCGAAATATTTATATGCGTATATTTGTGACAGCCCCGAGTCTATCGAGTGGGATTTTGAGTTTTTCTTTGACCCAGCCCCGAGTATATCGAGTGGGTTTTTTAGTTTTTTTCTTGACCCAGCCCCGAGTATATCGAGTGGGGTTTTTGAGTTTTTTGCTTGACCCAGCCCCCGAGTATATCGAGTGGGGTTTTTTTTATGCTTGACCCAGCCCCCGAGTATATCGAGTGGGATTTGGTTTTTATGCTTGACCCAGCCCCCGAGTATATCGAGTGGGGTTGGGTTTTATGCTCGAGCCCCCGAGTGTTTGAGTGGGTAAACAATAAAAGGCATATATGAGAATATGGAGGAACATGTATCTTTATTCGAAATATGTGTTCGACCAGCAAGCCGCCTCATTAAAAACCTTCCAGTCCCCTTAGGTACCCTGGTAAGGGAAAAGAGTGCGTCTGAAACCTGCTGGTTCTTCCGACATTATGCGCTATTACATATCTATGCATAGAACTGACGCAGATGCGCCCCTATGTACTAGTGTGACTTGACGACATGTTGACCGTCTCTGATTCAGTCGGGTGCCCCTTGTGCTTCATCGCGTCGTTGATGACCTTGAGCCCTCTGTCGATTGCCATTTCTTGCTTTCTGGTAGAGGTGTACGGTCATTGGAGACCTCAAGCTCGGCGAGTGATTGCTCCATCCCGTACATCTCTGAGATTTTGCTGAAGTCACGGTCACATGAATCTGACCTTTGAAAGTTCCCGTTGATCGTGATGACTCCTTTTGGTCCTGGCATTTTGAGCTTGAGGTAGGCGTAGTGTGGGACGGCCATGAATCGAGCGAAAGTGGGGCGCCCAAGTATTGCATGGTATTGTGACTTCCAATCGACCACTTCGAACTCAATCGACTCGGTTCTGAAGTGAGTAGGATCTCCAAACGTAACATCGAGTTGTATGGTGCCTTCTGGGAGCACTGCTTTGCCTGGGACGATACCGTGGAAGGTACTTGGACTTTGGCAGATTTTCGACTGATTTGTTCATTCTGCGTAGCGTATCTGCAAAGATTATGTTGAGGCCGCTACCTCCGTCCATGAAGACCTTGGTCATGGCGTAGCCTCCGATTTGGGCGTCGAGTACCAAGGCTGCATGCCCTGGTCGATATACTGCGGGTGGATGGTCCTCTCGATTGAAGACAATCGGAGTTTCTGATCCTTTCAAAAAATTGTGATAGCTGGGGGTGCCATGACCGCCATATTGACGTGTCGAGTGTGTAATTTTTGCTCTCTATTGGAGGGACGTCCTCGCTGGATCATGTTCATCTGCCCGCGAGTTACGGGATATTTTTGTTCATCTCCTTGCTGCATCTGGTGCACGGCTGCTGCCATTTGTGTTCCCGTAACGGGTTGTGCTGGCACCATGTACACTGGCGTCGGTTGCGCTGGTGTTGGTGCAGTATACACCTGAGTAGGCTGTGTTTGCGGTGGTATGGAATATACCTGTGCTTGTTGTACTTGTTGCGGTGCTGGATATGCCTGAACAGGCTGTGCTTGTGATGTAGTCGATGGAATCTGCACTAGTTGAGGAGGTGCACGTCCATCTCTTTGCAGTCGCAGTATATGTTCAATCGCAAGTTGATCGAATTCCCTGCAATTTCTCAGCGAGTGGTTAGAGCGAAGCTTACCATCGTCCCCTTTATAAAGATGGAATCTGCAATAATCGTCCATCCTTTCTTCGATTGAGCGCTCAGGATCTTTGTCTGCTCGCCTGCGCCACTCTGGCCTTCTGTAGCTATCGCGGTCGTCGCGTCTGTGTCTCGACTGTCACGTCGATCGTCTGTGCGATGGTCTCGATTACCTCGGCGGTCGTCCGTACGATGATCTCGATTATCACGATGATCGTCGGGTCGTCTGTCAGTTTGGTCGCGGCTGTCCCTTGACTGGACAAAGCCTGCTGCGATGAAGTTTGGATGGTCATCGTCGTGATAACGATTCTTGCGTTTGCGCCTTCGATCATCTCTGTAGCTATCTCTGCGGTCTCGACTGCCACCCTCGTGATTTTCATGTGAGGGTACGGGTCGAGTGCCTCGTACGGAGTCTTCTCCATCTGCCCACTTTGTTGCGAGTACCATGAGTGCCGCCATTGTCTTTGGATCTTCTCGACCAAGTGTTTCTTTGAAGTCTTCTCTCCAGAGTCCGTTTTTGAAGGCGTCGATTGCCCTATCTTCTGATACGTTGCCTACTGAGTTACGGATGGTGGTCCACCGCCGTATGTACGATCTCAGAGATTCATCTGACTTTTGCTTGCAGGTCCGGAGCTCCTCGAAAGTTTTGGGGCGCTCACATAGAGGCTCGAAGTATTTGATGAAATCACCTTTGAAGTGCTCCCACGAATCGTAGTATGATTCGGGTAGCGATTTGAGCCAATCGCGAGCTGTTCCTTCCATCATGAGTTGTATGTACTGCATAGCTGTAGTTGTGGTGCCGCGCTGACATCCGACTGCCAGCCTGTAATCTTCTAGCCAGCCTGATGGCTCTTGTTTGCAGTTGAACTTTGGCGTGGTAGCTAGCGAAATTTCTTGGGCATACGAGCCTCCCGGATCCGTCGAGTGAAGCATAGCGCTCCACATGGCCGATTTCTGCTTCCGAGTCTGAGCTGTTGCTGTATGACCTCCTCGAGTGGCTCCTGCTGGAACGATGACGGCGTGAGCTTTTTCGACTGCTCCTTCCCCGAGGACTTCGACTGCGACGGTCCCGATCTGTATCTCTCCTTGGAGTTGCTTGTGGATGCTGTATGGCTTGTGCTGCTATTGCCAGTTGTTTGTACAGTTGGAGGTGCTGATCCCTCTTTGGGTCTCCTGCAGGAGGTTCGATTGTTCTGAGATAGGTGCCTAGCGTCATCAGCGCCCCGGCTGGCTCAGTAGGTATGGGACTCCTTCCGCGTCGACTGCCATAAAGGCTGGGTTTAGGTTTCGAGTGACCGCTGCACGATCTGCGTCTCCGAGGTTTATGAATCGTGACCTATTCGCGGGGTCGTTTCTGCCTGTTGAACTCGTAGACAATGCTCTTCGCCGAGCACTCGATATGCTGGCTTGCTTTTTGCGTTCTTCGAGTACTGCTCGGTAGTTCTTCAACCGTATCGATTCTTGCCACTGGAAGTATTGTAAGGTCAATACCTCTTCCGGAGTTGCGTTTGCTGGTAGCATTGTGCAGCTTTCGATTACTTTGCTCACTTTTTCCGCCATCTCTGCGGTGATGGTCAGCGTGGTTGTTCCGTCAGGCATGGTGACTGTGCAAGGGTATTCTGTAGGTCGACGGCATGTTGCAGCTGCTGACGTTTCTGCTGTACTCGCGGTGTATACCTGATACGGTACCACCCGATCTTCTCCCATGTGCTGTAATGCGCATTATGGATTCGGCGTCGTCATCCAGGCTCATGTTGGAGTTGCTTTGCTTGCTGGGGTTTTGTCGCAATCGAGTTGATCTTCGAGTGCTTTGTCCAGGCTATCTGCGTCGCAGGTGAATATCTCGTGGCTGGCACGGATTTCTGGGCCGTTGAGATCGGCGAGGTATATGTTGTCATCTATGTTCTCCTCGTTCCCCGCGACGTCGTTGCAGTCGACGATGTTGTCGAGTGACTCGATTGAGTTGTTTGGGCGGTACGCAGATTCGATCTCGCTTCTTCCAAATCTTTTTGCCACCTCGTCACGGAACTCTTGCGAGGTCATGGATGTTGCAGAGTCGCTTGGCGATTGGATCGGGACGATCTGTGACGATGTCGCGCCAAGATGGATGGTGTTGCAGTCGAAGCGTTGTCGATTGTCTCCGTGTCGAGTGTCTCCATGTCGAGTGGATCTAACAGGTCCTGCACACCATCTTTATCGACAAAGAAGTTAAATTTTCCAACTGTAATATCCAAACCTGATTCGAGTCCGGCAAAGGCTTGTGAGCCCATCGAGTGCGGCATGAGCCTCCTTGGAGATTTTGGCGAGTGATCGCTTTTTGAATTGATGCTGGTAATCTTGCCGGCGAGTTGCCGTTTGCAACGGTGGTCGGTGATTTGCTTTTTGATGATGTAGTAGGCGAGTTACCTTGTGCAGATGCGATCGGCGGGTGGCCGCTTGATGATGAAACCGGCGAAACCGTGAGCCCAATACTACCTTTTCCCACAGACGGCGCCAATTGTCGAGGTGTGCCCTCGGCAATTCCCATGGTTGCTATACCTAGGGTTGATTGTGTGGTAGAGAACGCGTAGTATTGGTGGAATCGACGGCTGACAAGCTGGATTTACCCAGGTTCAGGGCCCTCGAGTGAGGTAAAACCCCTACTTCCTGCTTGTCTGTGTTTATGGTATGAATATGAGGGTTACAAGGGTTCGACGAGCTGTTGATCTCGTCGAGGTTTTGGTGGCTATGGATTCCTTACCTCGGTCGATCACCCTCCCAGCCTTTATATAGGAGACTGGGTCTCGGGAAACATAACCGACCAAGATTACATGTATGGAAAGTCTTAACCGACTATAACTTGATCTAACTTCGAAAACACTCTTCGTCTCAGGCCTTCCTTCGTGGGCTTCGATTAATCTTTGGGCTTCTTTGATCATTACGTGCACCAGGTACCCTTAAGCTGGGGTACCCGCAGAGTATAACGTCATCATTCCGGTAGGGGTTCGAAAGCGTTTGGATTTCTACCGATCTCGGTTCTTTTGGCAAAGTGACCAAACAAAGAGAAAATATAGGCTCACAAAATGGAACATTATATGTAGACCCAAAGACCAAGGCAGATTGGGAATCGAGGTTTTACAAATTAAAAACAAAAGCCTATTAGCCAAATGGTTATTTAAAATACTCACACCAGAAGGGGTTTGGCAAGAATTATTGTGTAATAAGTATTTGAGTGGCAAGACACTATCTCAAGTTCAAGTCAAACCAACAGACTCTCCCTTTTGAAAGGGAATTATGGGGGTTAAACAGGATTTTTTTGCCAATGGGTCGTTTGTAGTGGGAAATGGTTTACAAACAAGATTTTGGGAAGATACGTGGTTAGATGAAACACCACTGGCTTCTCAATACCCAAGTTTATATAACATAGCGCGACATAGAGGCGTCTTAGTTGCACATGTGATGAACTCGGCTCCCATTAACCTTCAGTTTCGCCGGGTTATAATAGGTGACAAACGAGTTGCGTGGATGCACCTAGTGGGCCGGTTGATCCAAGTAACAATTTCAGATCAAGAGGACAAATTTAAGTGGCGATTGACAACAAGCGGGTCTTTCTCCGTTAAATCAATGTACGCAGATTATATGAATGGACATACGAGATACTTACAAAAATATTTGTGGAAACTTCGAATCCCTCTAAAGATAAAGATTTTCTTATGGTTTCTTAATAAAAAGGTGCTGCTTACTAAAGATAACTTGGCGAAACGAAGATGGACGGGGTGTAAAAAGTGCGTATTCTGCGATACAGAAGAGTCTATAGAGCACTTGTTCATATCCTGTCAATTGGCTAAAAATATTTGGCGCCTAATTCATTTTACTTTTAATATTGCACCTCCAACCAGTATTTCTAATTTGTTTGGAAATTGGTTGAACGGTGCAGATAAAGACACAAAGGCTAGAATTCGCATCGGGGTGTCGGCCTGTCTTTGGGCGATTTGGTTGCCGGAATGATATTGTCTTTAATAAGGTTCAAAATCCACATTTTATGCAGGTTGTGCTCAAGGCTACCCACTGGATCCAATCGTGGTCACTTCTCCTACCAGAAGCCCAGCGGGTTCTTATGGATTCCGGATGTACTCGAATGATGGCGGTCGTTCGGGCTATCTTCTCCCGGAATGGGTGGCGGATACTAGAAGAATTGATAGATAGACTGCTCATTTTTTTGGCTTATTTACATTTTTACACTGTGTGATCAGTGAATTGATTTATTGTAATAAGTCCGTACTTTGACGCTCCTATTAATAAAAACAAAAGCGGCCGTATGCATCATTTTGATGCAAAGGCTGGGGCGAGGCTCCCATTTCTAAAAAAAATTACCTCCTCCACGGTGGAACTTCTCACCTCCTGGACCAAGTATCGATAGCCCTCCAGGAAACGCTTCGACCCCTCAATAGTAGGCAAAGCTTTATCATGAGTTACCTCGTTACGAGCATACCATGCCCGCCAAGCCACAAGTAGGGTGGCATCAATCATATCTTCCGAAATTTGCATTAGCACCGATTTGAACCATTGGAACGGGGATATCGACTAGCTAGCCACTCTACAATTTAGACCCGGACGGCCACGATCGGCGTCGACGACAATGAACACAACCTCTCATCAGCCGGCAGCGTTGTCCTCCATGTCGATCAGCTAGCATCGGCGGCAGTTCAGCCGATGAGGTCAAGCCCGATGGCGACTCCGGCATGTTCGACAGATGGGATCGGGTACGTACGCGTGGGCATGAGGACGCTGCAACTTCAGTTGGATCCATAGCTTAATTATTGTTTCTTGAGCTAAATTTATTTATTTTCCTCTCGCCACAGCGCTTGTTCGGCGGCATGGTGGCCGGCATACTCCTTGCGGCTGCGGCGGCCGCCCTCACTCTATGATCGGTCTATGTCAAAGAAATCGGTGTGTCGAATGACGTGTTGGGCTACGTGGCCGTGGGCGGCGTTTGTTTCAGCATGTTGCTCGTCCATGTCTTTGCTTGTAAGGATAAACTAACACGGTTCAGAGAAACAGAACAGCCGGCATTGGATGATCCAGTGTAATCTTTGGGGGATCTACTAGATAGTGTACAAAAGAGATGTGAAGATCATGATCTGATTATTACAGAGAAATAATAACTATTCTGAAGTCGACTAATCCTTAAAATTCGGTGCATGATTACTCGTGGAAACAGTTAACGTGTGCAGATTCTTGATCCGTCTGTTCCTTCTCTTTGTTACGACTTTACCTGTACCTGTTTTCCTTGCGTCAATCCTAGCGGGAAGGCTTGGGCGAAACCTTAGACCGTTAGACGTCACCGTCTAGTGTAACCTTTGGACCTTCCTATTGTACAAAAGAGATGTGAAGATCATGATATGATAGCAGCGAGATAACTATACTATCTGAGAAATAGGCTCTTAAGCTCTGGGCCATGATTACGTGCCAACAATTTGGGCAGCTTCTCGGCCATATGTACTTTCCCCTATACATGTTTTAGCTCGAAAATCCCATAGAGACGATTTAGTCACAGACGACCTCCGCGTCGCTCCGCTTGAGAGACACGGGGGAAACCCTAGCGCCGCCGGCAACCGATCTCCTCCCCTAGCCAGCCTCCGCCGCTGCCGCCGGCCTTGCCGCGGTGGCGGCGGCCCTGGCCCCCAAAGGCGGCACGGGGAGAGCTCGCGGTGGACGCGCGGAGCGGCGCGTCCCTCTTATCATGGCAGCGGCGATGCGGCGGGGCGGCGGCTCTCCGACGACGCGCGGTTCGTCAAAGGCATGGTGGAGGTGCTCGCGGGCGTGGGGCGGAACGGCGGTTTCCTTGGCATCCTCGCGCATCGCCTCGGGTTGAATAATGGATGTAGGCGGTTAGGCGAGGCCCTCTCCCTCGCGCATCGACAACGCGTTCCCTTGCAGCAGTGGCGCGTCGGGTTCGCCGCGGATCGGCGGCGAGGTACCGCGGTTCCCCGACGGCGAGCGCATCCCCGTAATGACGGTGGTGGCGCGTGGTCGCTGCACGGTGGAGTCGGGAGCCTGGTGACGCCGGTTGCTTGGCACCATGGCGGTGTCGGCGGCCAGTCTGGCGGCGGCGGGCTGGTTCCACACTGGCCAGTCTCATCGGCTCGGGTTGAATAAAAGTGGCAGTCCTAGACCCTTCTCACACCAAGACGAAGATTTACTTGATGCAAGTCTTCATTGATATGGCCGGATTGTCGAGTTTCGGAAGGCTCCGCCGGCGAACTCCATTGGACAAATCAAGCCTGGAGATTGACGGATCGGGTGGGATTCGGTCGCGTGCAGCCATGTTTTTTCTGACCGTTTGGTTTCAGAGGTAGCGTTGCGAAGCTCTGCAGTCTGTTGCCATCATGAACTTGTCTTTTGTTTCATGATGAAGTCATAGTGCGGAGAATGACATGGAAGCCGAAATTTGAGGGCTAGCAATGGTGGTTCAAGTTCTGGTGGGATGTGGGATTGGCTAGGTGATTCCTAACTTGAAGCAGTGGCAACGGCAAGAGGGGGCGACAGCATAGGAGAAACTCAGAGTCTAAACTTTCAGGTGAAAACCCAAGGTCTAGTCTTAACTGGTTGTGCCTGGCAATTTCCTTGGTGAAGGTGTTGTTTTTGCAAGTGTAGACTTTCTTCAGGGTGAAAACCTATGATCTATGATCAGGGCGACGACGACGCTTGAGCATTGTTTCCTTCTTGAAGGCGTCGCTTTAGGAGTAGTTGGGCTTCTGCAACTGTTTTAGTGGGGTTAGGTCCGTTGTCACAAGGAATGGATCACTGCAGCGGGACTTTCTTTTTTGTAATTCTTCTTTTTATTCTGGGTTGTGTGCATCCGTGGTGCCGCTAGGGCAACGCTTTGTTGCAGAGGTTGGGTGTAATTGGTATCATCGCGATATTTGATATTTATATATGCTCCTTATCTAAAAAAATACGTGTTTTTGCTTGTGTCAATCCTAGCGGAAGGCTCAGGCGAAACTCTAACAGACATCGGCTCCATCTCCCCTCTTCCTGCCAACCACATCGATACCGAAGGACGTCGATGGGCAACGGCGGCGGGCTCTGGTCGATCAGCATCCATGATGGTAGGATGCTGGAGCATTTGGAATCATAGGAACAAAATTATATTTGATGGAGAAACCAGAAATCAAGAGACTTGCTTTCAATTCTATAAATCTTCAGTTGACACGATTAGGCATAGAGTTAAACCTAGCCTAAGAGAGGGTTACAAACTTGGATTGATCAAATGTAATTTATTTTCTTGAACTTCTGAACTGTTTGTAAATATTTATTAGGAATGGAAAATAGAAAATGTGTCAGTAGGGTCTTCCCCACTGTTATGCGCCCAAAAAAAAAAAGCAGCGGCGGCAGTGCAGCCGATGATTACGTTGCAAGTTTGCAACAATGTATGCATCTCTTCTCGATGGATCACAGCAGAGCATCAGCCCTAGCCAATGAAAAGCCAAAAAAAAGGGGGAACGGAAAAAAAAAGTTGTAGCAATCCTCGTAACGCAACAAGAGGAAAAAAAAAGTCTCGACATACCAACCAACGCGAGATCCGCGTCAACTAGCTATTCCAAACATATATGCTCAGCAGCCAAACAAACCTCCCGTTTCAACTAGCTATTGCAGAGTCTACATCCGACGATCGATCCAGGTCGATCCATCCCCATGAAGACGATATCGGATCCGGCGACGGCCTCAAGGTCGACTATCAGCGGGGGCAATTCCGCCGATGCGGTAAAGCCCGATGGCGACTCCGGCACCGACGACATATGGGAACGGGTAGGCTTGACGCATATCCATCCATCCATCCATCCATGCCTGCTCCAAGTTCAGATCGGTACCTTTCTTTCTTTGTTTCTTGACCTAACTATATATTGATTTTCCATCTCGTCGGTGCATGTGACATACGTCACACAGCGCTTGGGCGGCGGCATGATCGCGGGCACGGTCCTTGGGTCGGCGATGACGGCCCTAGCTGTGTATTCTGCCCGGGTCAAGGAGTTCGGCGTCTCCGCCGACGTGCTGGGCTACGTGGCCCTGGGCTGCGTGTGTTGGACCATGCTATGTTTATATGCCCTGGCTTACAAGGAGGCCGGCACTCACACCACCGATCAGGATGTCGGCGGACGTTCCACTGAACGTCCGTGTCCGTCTGTCTCGTTCCGCTAATACTAATCGCTAATTTAGCGGAAGCCGCGTCCGCTAAGCTGTATTGTGTTCGCGTCCGACGGACTGGAGCGGACCGGCCGCTACTCGTGAAAACTTTCTAAAACTGTGCGAATGGGTACTGAACTGTGCTCGTCGCCGGGTAAGCCTCGATCTCCCTGCTCCGGCCACCTCCGCCTCCGCCGTGACCAGATCCGAGCTCTCCTCCGCGCGCTCTCCCGTTTCCTACTTCAGTCCGACGCCTACACCAACTGAGTCGAGGCTACCGAGCTCCATCTCTCCGCCCCATCGTGCAGGTCGTGCCGGCGCTCGTCTCCGGCCATCCTTCCATCCTTAGGCTGTGTCACGCAGGTCACGTCCCCGTCCATCCCCGACTTGTTCTGCATTGAGTCGATCTGGGCGGGGACGAGCTCGGCTTGAGCTTGTCAATGAGATAGAAATTGTAGTCTTAACATCATAGCTCACGATTTTACCATGGTACTTCACGATAGTTCACACGATTTCAGCGTGAAACTTAACGGATTTATAGTGTGATCTAGCAAGTCTATACTTTTATTCACGATTTATGACGGGAATTTATAGTGTGATCTAGCAAGTCTAGCAAGTCTACGGTTTTACATATAAAATATAAGAAATGTATGCAGTAGTCTTCTACGGCTGTACGTCAAACAAAACTAATCGATACATGAAGAGCAAGTAGGGCTGCGACAGGCCAGAACGAGGTGGATCACACCACCTTATGCAACCGAAACTGTAAGGTATAGAATCAACATAATATCGTGCAAAAGAGACCGCAGCCTCTTCCCTATATTAATATCTCACGAATTGCCACTAGATAACAGTTTGTATGGAAATTGGAAACCACGGAATGATCGAGATCTATATCAGTGTCAATATTGTTCGTCAAGAAATGGTAAAGTAGATATGAGAAGATGTACATGCGCGGTGTTCATACATAATCATGCGCTTTAGACTAACGACCAGTCGAGTTCTAAATAATTATTTGTTAGCTCGCAGATCGACTTTTTTATTTGCAAGAATAGAAAGGTTATTTACAATCAATACCATACATAGCCAATAGTACAAGGTAGATATACATTAGCTGATTACAAGTAGTACAAAACAAAGTCTAAATGAAAGGAGCAAATCTTCAAACTTTTCTTTCTTGCATGACACAATCTTATATTTTCTAAAGTAAGTCGTAGAACGACAAAGATATCAAACCACAAACCTGTGAATACACACATGAATTCTCCCATAATTCTAATTTTGAGATGCCATGTCAAAGCTACGTGCACCCACGCGGCCATTAAGATACTCAACCAATATCGGCAAAAGCACGAACACCACTATCTCAGGGAAAAAAACTGAACAGGTTGGTCGACGTCGCTGGGAGCCGAGAGCTGAGAGTACGAAGCACCATTGTGAAGAACGTAGCAAATGAGACAAATATTTCGAGGACAATCCTCACGACAAGCATGAGAAAACAATCCAAAATCGATCTAGCGAACAAACTAGAAAATTTAATCATAGAGCACACCATTGTCGTCAGGCATAAAATCTTGTCATCGAAGGAAGAACTGCAGATTACTTATTGTAGATGGTGCCAACTCTATTGAAAACACTACTATTATTAAGAACCCCACGGACATCGGCGAGGCTGGCCGGAGGAGGGGGAACCGGCCGGGAACTAATGTATGGTGGAGTCAGGTGGTAGCGTCTTCTTCTAGGTTTCCATGAGGAGAGCTTCTGTGCAAACACGAACATAATCCAAACGCTGCAAGAATCGTAAAGGTCTACTGTAATTATTACACTAGGTCCGATGTCGTTCGATGTGATTCTCGTGCCAGTATGTCCTTCCCCTTTTCATAAAAAATGGCGACCGCAAACATGAGGATGAAGCAGCTGATGCTGCCTAAGAGCACGTCGTCCAGCAAGTCGGTAGACACGCCGAAATCCTTGATCCAGGTTCCAGGTATCGAGGGCCATCGCCGCCACCACAACGACAAGGATGGTCACGAAGAAGCACTGCCATATGTACCCACGCACGATGAGCCATACACTACCATACAAAGAAACAGTTAATTAACCGATCTGAACTTGCATGGATGCGTTCATGCATCCAGGGGATGATCAAGCGTATACGTACCCGTTCGAAGCTGTCAAGGCTTTCGGAGTCGCCTTCATGGGCTGAACTGCCACCGTTGGTGAGCAAGCTCGAATAGGACGACGCCGCCAGAGGAGAGATTGTCTTCATGGTGTGTTCGGCCTTGGCACGTACGGCCGCCGGGAAGTTGGTTTGTTCGGTAATCAAGGACTGCACGTGGCCTGCCTTAATTGGGTCTCGATTTATAGGGCTTTCTTTTGGAGGTTTGGATTAATCTCGGACGTGATGGATACACACGCTTTTCACCCAGCAGCCTCACCGCGTCAAGTCGCTCACGATGAGCGTACCCATGGGACAGCCAAACTTGCGAGCCTTCGTGCAGATTATTTCTACCTTACGAGGGATGCGAACCACATATATCCAGCCAATTACAGAGGCAGGCGCGCTGAGTCAGGATGCAAGCGGACAAGCCGCCGGCGCGTCCGCTCCGTCCGCCTTTGTCCGTAAACGATAATGACATGATTAGCGGCTTCCGCATCCGTCAATTTTGCTGGCCGGTGTACCTGGCGGACATAATGGACGAGCCGTCGCCGCTATGCAGCTAGCTTTTCGCAGCAGCTGCTATGCGTAGCTCTGTATACTAGCACCTGTGAATGCACACGAGAAAATTGAATCAACCGTGAACTGACTGAGGAGTATTGACCTCTCAACCGTGAACTGACTGAGGAGTATTGACCTCTCAACCGTGAACTGACTGAGGAGTATTGACCTCTCAACCGTGGACTGTCCGACCCGGCGGCGACGACTTCTGGGGTTGCGAGATGCAACGCTTGAGTCGGCGCGCTCCTTACCTCCTGGTCGAGGGAGATTGAGGCCCTGATGGAGCGGGTTGTAAGGTCCTTGCTAGGATTTGGTCTCAATTACATCCATGAACTCGATACAAACAGCAGAATGGAGTTGGGGTTCAGAGAGAACAAGGATTGGAGGAGAAGAAGACAGAGCCGTTTCGCCGTGATCCAACAGGATGGTCTGCTCGATTGATTGCGGTACGCCTCGTACTTGTAGTTCCTGTCGTTGCCAATGGGAGGGCCCAAGCTCATGACGCCTGCTCCAGCGCCGTCCAGCCTAGGCCCATGTCAAGGTATGGGAAGGGTCCCTGACACGGGGACTCCGGCGGCGGGAGCGCCTTTATGCCGCCCATGGTTAATTCCGGGGCGGCCGCAGAACTTGCTAAATGTGCCGCGGCCCAAAGTATTAGGTGGCGCGTGATTTTATTTATTTATTTCAAGCGTCTGGCTTATATGAAAAAATACTCCAGAATATTTTTTAAATTTTAAATTATTTTCAAAAATGATTTTTCAAATTTGGAACCATTTCTAAATTTCGAACAATTTTAAATTCGGAACCATTTTAAAAATTTAGAACCATTTTCAAAATGAAGCCATTTTAAAAAATGAACACTTTTTAAATTTGGAACCATTTTCAATTTTTGAACCATTTGTTTATTCGGAACCATTTTTAAATGAACATTTCAAAATTAAAAAATGGTTCCAAAATTTAAAAATGGTTCGGAACCATTTTAAAAAAGAACAGCCCGGAACCATTTTTCGGTTCGCAGCCATTTTTTTGATTCGGGGCCATTTTCAAAAAGGAACCATTTTTTTGGTTCAGAACCATTTTTCGGTTTGGAACCATTTTAAAAAATCGGAATCATTTTTTGTTCGGAACCATTTTCCAAATCGGGACCATTTTTCCGGTACGGGACCATTTTTTCAGTTCAGAACCATTTTCAAAAAAAGAACCATTTAAAAATTAGAACCATTTTTAAAAAAAATACCTATTTACAAAAATATGAACCATTTTCAAAGTAAGCGAAAATTAAAACATAAAAAGTGAAACAGAAAAACGGAAAACCAAAAACAAAACCGAAAAAGAAAACATAAAAACAAAACGTGAAAAAAAGGAAAACAAAAAGGAAACGGAGAGAAAAAACAGAAAAAAGAAAGAAAGAACACGAAGAAGGAAAAAAAGGCCGGCCCTATCGCGGGCGAAGTCCTGTAGGTGCCCAAGAATTCCGGGGCGCCTACGGGCGGCATATAGGTTTTGCGGACTCCGGCAGCGAGCTTGGGGAGGCAAGCATCGGCCGGTGGAGAGGCTGGAGGATTTGGCCGACGGCTGCGGCGTCGCGAGGCGGCAGGCGGTGATGGTCTGCATCTGCATGGTTGGAGTGGGGAGCTGAACGGGGAGGGCGCCAAGCTCGAGGTGGCGCTCCTAGGTAGAGGAAGATGTCGGGCTTGGCGCGGAGGACCGGGGAGCCAGGCCGCGGTCCGACGGCCGAGCGGCCAAGCGCTGTCGGCGACGATCTTTGATGCTCCGAGATTGCGAGAAGACGGACGCGAACATTGACGGACAGGTCATACGTTATCCGCCAGGCCTGCCGAATGTGAGCGGCCCATCCGCTTAGCCGCTTCCTAGCGGCGCGGATGGAACTGATAGGCGAAATCTGTGTCCGTCTACATCCTGACGCGCGAGTTGGGCTAACAAACCTTCTGGGATATCAAGACCATATATATCTAGGGTTAACTGAAAACAGCTCCCCGGCCACAACTACCTTGCTCAAGTCAGGCGGCGATTGAAACGTCGAGCATGAAGGTAATCCCTTATCCGACCGCATCATCGTCGTCGAGCAGTCCAAGGGCTGAGACCAAGCCCAAAGACGACTTCGTCTTCACATGGCGGAACCTGGTGGCCAGCCTCGACACATGCGAACGGGTACATATCACATATGCATGGAAAAGTTCAGATTTGTTACTTCTAGTTTTCCTCCTATGTATCTCGGTGCCTGTATGGCTGAGGCATTGGATGTAACACCTGCAGTGCATGTTCGCCGGTATGATTGCCGGTCTGGCCGTCGCGGCGACGGGCTTGGTGGTCTGGCCCTTCCGGGAGCGCCGGGCGTTTCTATCAACGTGCTAGGTAACGTCATCTTGGGCGGGGCCTTTTGCTTCGTCATCCTGTTCCAGGTCTTCGTGACTTGGCTAAACATGCTAGTATTGCTGATGCTATTCGGATCATCGATTGGATTTTGTGGGAATTTCCGAGACGGGTAAACGGGACTACTCAGCGAGCATGCTCAACCGCTTGTCGGGTGGGGTAGAGTTCACTTGGAGGTCTCGTCCGCCACGTGGTCGGTCTGGGGGCATTTTAGTAGGCATCAGAACAGAGACCATGGATGTATTGGCTAGTTCAGAAGGTGACTTTCATGTTAAAGTCCACATCCGTAACAAGGCTGACAACTTTACATGGACTCTGGTCGCTGTATATGGTGCTGCCCAAGATGAGCATAAGCCTGCTTTTCTTAGAGAGCTGGTGAATCTAGCAAAAGATAATCCTTATCCTATAATTATAGGGGGTGATTTTAATTTGCTTAGGTTTCCACATGAGAAGAGTAGAGGCAGATTTGACAACAGATGGTCTCTCTTATTCAATGCTGTTATTGACAGCCTTAGTTTAAGAGAAGTCTCAATGGTTGGGAGGCAATTTACTTGGGCTAATAGCCTCCCAGAGCCGACATACGAGAAGCTGGACCGTGTATTGATGGATTCGGATTGGGAGGTAAAATACCCACTGGTCTCAGTACGGGTCCTCGAACGTATAGAGTCATTGTCAGATCATGCTCCCATACTCCTAACCACGGGAACACCTAACCCATTATGCAAACACCAATTCAAATTTGAATTGGGCTGGCTGCATAGGGATGGGTTTTCGATATGGTAAAGAGGGTGTGGGAAAGGCCGACGCCTGGTCTAACTCCAATCCAAAGGTGGAACAACAAAATAAGCGCATTGCGCAAAACACCTGAATGGTTGGGCAAGACATATGGTTGGGCAATTAAAAAACGAGAAGCTCAGGTTATCATCTATTATAGATGAACTTGAGGCCGCTGCGGAAGTTAGACCCCTATCTTTGTATGAGATTGACTTAAAAAATCGTTCAAACACTGAGATGGCGGGTCTTCTTCGTGAAGAGGAGATCAAATAGTACCAACGATCGAAGGCCCAATTTATTCTGGAAGGAGATGCGAATACGAGATACTTTCATAGTCTTGCTAATGGAAGACATAGAAAGAAACTCATTCACTCCTTAAACCAGGAAGAGGGTACGATTGAAGGCCATGAGCAGTTGAAATCCTACATCACGAAGTACTATAAAAATCTATTTGGAGAGCCGGACGCAGATAATTTCTCGCTGGACGAAACCCAAACAGATGATATCCCGCAGGTTTCCGATGAGGAAAACGCCCATCTGACCGCTCCTTTCTCTATGGAGGAGGTGAAGAAGGCAGTATTCCAAATGGAACACAACAAAGCACCGGGTCCGGATGGTTTCCCCGCAGAGTTTTATCAAACTTTCTGGAACATAATCCAAGAGGACTTGCTCGCGATGTTCCAGGATTTACATGCTGGACATCTTGAGCTGTTTCGCCTAAATTTCGGTGAGATAATTTTGTTGCCAAAGGTTAATGGAGCAGAAAGGATTCAGCAATATAGACCTATCTGCCTTCTTAACGTTAGCTTCAAGATTTTCACAAAAACCGCTACTATTAGGCTTAACTCGGTGGCTGATCATGTTGTGAGGCCCACTCCGACGGCGTTTATGCAAGGTCGCAATATCCTTGATGGAGTTGTGATCTTATATGAAACAGTTCATGAAATGCATCGGAAAAAACTCAATGGAGTCATCCTAAAAATTGACTTCGAAAAAGGCATATGATAAAGTCAAGTGGTCTTTCTTCCAACAAACACTCAGAATGAAAGGATTTTCAGCTGAGTGGCGCGCAATGATTCATAATTTCGTTTCCGGAGGAACTGTCGCCATCAAAGTCAATGACGATGTTGGTAGAAACTTCCAGACGAAAAAGGGATTACGGCAAGGCGATCCATTATCACCTATACTGTTTAATATAGTTGCTGATATGTTAGCCATAATCATTGAGCGGGCAAAATCCGATGGGCAAATTGTTGGCGTGGTACCGCATCTAGTTGATGGCGGATTATCCATTCTACAATACGCTGACGACACAATTCTTTTTATGGATCATGATATGGAGAAGGCGAGAAACCTGAAATTAATATTATCAGCGTTCGAGCAACTTTCCGGTCTAAAAATCAATTTCCATAAATGTGAAGTGTTTTGTTTTGGCGACGCCCAAGAGGAGGCTACCCAATATGCCGAATTATTTGGCTGTGGGCTCAGTCAGTTTACAATTAACTATTTAGGCATCCCAATTCACTTTAGGAGGCTGACGATAGCTCAATGGAAACATGTTGAGAAAAGACTACAAAAGAGGCTAAGTAGCTGGAAAGGAAAACTACTATCCTTAGGGGGGAGATTGGTACTCATAAATTCAGTCCTAACCAATATGGTGTTGTATATGATATCTTTCTTTCAACTACCAAAGGGAGTCTTGCATCGATTGGATTACTTTCGATCCAGATTCTTTTGGCAAGGGGATAGTGAGAAAAACAAATATCGGCTGGCAAAATGGGATGTCGTGTGCCGCCCTAAGGACCATGGTGGCATTGGGATTCATGACCTTCAGGTCAAGAATAGAGCTCTTCTTGGTAAGTGGCTATTTAAGCTACTGACGGAAGAGGGGGTGTGGCAAACTCTTCTTAGAAAGAAGTACATAGTCTCAAGTGCGTTATCACAGTTTTCTTGGAAATCAGGTGATTCCCATTTCTGGGCGGGTCTAATGGCGACGAAGAAATTCTTCTTCCCATATGGCTCCTTCTCTATTAAGGATGGGTCTGAGATAAGGTTCTGGGAGGATACATGGTTGGGTACTACCCACTCAGAGAACAATATCCAACGTTATATGGTATAGTCCAAGGACGTCACAAGAGCGATACACTTGCTCAAGTATTGGTTGATAATCAACCCACTGTGACGTTTCGTAGAGATCTTGTTGGACCCAGGTTAGCATCTTGTCATGAGTTGCTCCAGCGACTCGCTTCTGTCAATTTGTCTCAAGGGACCAATGAGTTTAGGTGGAATTTACGCAAGTGCGGCAAATTCTCCGTGGACTCCATGTATATCGCACTCGTTCAGCCGGAAGTGCCAGTTAATAATAATAAGAAAATCTGGAAGATGAAGATTCCACTTAAAAACAAAGTTTTCGCGTGGTATCTTCGTCGGGGGTAATTCTTACAAAAGACAACCTTGCAAAACGCAATTGGCATGGGAGCAAACATTGTGTCTTCTGTCATAAAGATGAGACAATCAAACATTTGTTCTTCGAGTGCAAGTTTGCTAGTTCTATATGGTCCATCATCCAAATAGGTTTTACTATTTACCCACCTACAAGCATTGCAAATATTTTTGGCAACTGGCTGAATGGAGTGGATAATAGGTTCAAACAACTTATTAGGGTGGCAGCGCTTGCCGTAATATGGTCGCTTTGGCTATGTAGAAATGACAAGGTTTTTAATGATAAAAATTGTTCTCTTATGCAGGTTATCTACCGGACTACTGCTACACTCCGTTCGTGGTCTCAGTTGCAACGTGTGGGGCATCGAGACCTATTTATGGAGGTCTGTACAAGACTGGAGGATACGGCGAGAGACTTTTTATCCCTACATGGATGGCAGCATAATTTGTGCATCGGCCCTCCACCACCATAGGCATCTTTACAATTTCTCATATTGATATGTAATTCGCCTTGTTATTTTTCTTGCTAGTACCTCAGACTTTTTGGTTGTGTGCATCTTAGTTATGCAGAGGCTGAATGTAATGTTTAAACTCTTTTAAGTAATAAAGACTCCCTTTATCTAAAAAAAATCCTGTTCCAGGTCCTTATGTGCTATACATGCAATGGAAGCGTGTACTTCAACAAACGACCTCGTCCTCGATGTCTGCGTCAGATCTAGTTTAGCCGCAACAATCTGCTTATTTTTAGTCTGTAAAGAAAAGTTTGCTCCATATTTTGTCGAACCATTCAGTGAGTCTTTGTGTTGTGTTGAGTACGAAAGAAGATCGTTGAGAAAATCATGTTCTCATCAACCACTACAACCGTGAAATTACTGTTCCTAAGTCGACTGTGCTGTAGTATACTATGACGTGCATTACTCATTTTTTTAGATAAAGACGTGCGTTACTCATGTATACTTGAAAGTTCAAACAATATGTGCAGCTTATTCATTTGTAATTTAACCGTGTTCAACTAATAAAACTAAGACCTACCTAGGTCTTGGTGTTTGTTTTAGATTCAATTTTCCTTATGGCCCATGCTTTTGGACGATCGGAGAGTTTGGAACACGAGCTGGCAGCATGACGCCCCGCTGCAATCGAACGGCAGATCTCGGAGATCATGGCGACGATCACCAAGAAGGCGCAAGCCACGAACGACAAGCTAGACACCCTCACACCTCAGCTCACCCTCCACATAGATGCAGACAATGGAGACCGTGGCACTACGGGAATCCCACAAAACGCCGACGGTAACGCCGACGGCTAGAAACTGTCGGCTTACACCAGAAGGCATCCAGGCCGTCCATCAGCCCTTCATACGCCGACGGCATTGCCGTCGGCCTTTGCGCCTCGCTATTTTTCAGTTTCTCATCTGCCGCCGTCGGCCTTTGCACCCTGCTATTTTTCAGTTCCTCATCCGCCGTCGTCGGCCTTTGCATGCATTTTTTTGAATTTTTTTCAATTTCGAAATTTCTAACTCATCTACATACTAAATCTCTAATTACACATTTAATCATAGGTCAAATTAATTACGCTGGTCAAAGTTCTCGTTCGGTCACCTATCATCAAATTGCTCCAGCCAAAGCACGCTTAACATTTGAGTTCCTTCAAGATTAGCTTCAAAATGAGAAATGAGAACTTACTAATACTTGTATCATATCAATCATATTAACCCCTAGGTTTCCCTGAAATTTTCATTGGATGGGTTAAGGATATTCTGGAGTCTGGTACTTCCTCTGTTCTAGTAAATGGAGTGCCTGGTAGAAATTTCAGATGTAGACGAGGAGTCAGGCAAGGTGATCCCTTATCACCGCTTCTCTTCGTGCTTGGAGCAGAATTGCTGCAGTATGTGATAAATGATCTATGCAACAGAGGTTTGCTTAATCGGCCGATAAATGTGAGGGAGGCTGACTTTCCAGTGGTACAGTATGCCGATGATACAATTCTAGTGTTGGAAGCTGACTCAACACAGTTGAATGTATTGAAGATAGCACTGCAGGAATTTAGCGCATCTACTGGACTGACTGTAAATTTTCATAAGTCTTGCATGCTACCGGTTAATGTGTCGGATGAGGAGGTTCAGAGGCTTGCCGCTGATTTTGGATGTTTGGTTGGAGTGTTCCCTTTCACCTATTTAGGTCTGCCCATGGGCACCACCAGGCCAAAAATGACTGATCTTATGCCACTTGTGGATAGGCTGGAGAGAAAGCTTACAGCAAGCTCCTCTTTTCTTGCATATGGTGGCCGACTACAGCTCATTACCTCATGCCTCTCATCGATGCCTATTTTCTTTCTGTGTTCCTTGGATATTCCTCCTGGCATCATCAAGCTCCTCAACAAAATTATTAGACAGTGCTTGTGGCGGAAAAATGAAACGCAGACGCGGAGTCAGTCCCTGGCATCTTGGGAAATGATCTGCAAACCTAAGAAGAGTGGGGGTCTTGGCATTCTGGATTTCAAAAAGCAAAATGAAGGTTTGTTATTAAAACACTTGCACAAGTTCTTTAACAAGGCGGAGGTGCCTTGGGTGAATCTGGTCTGGCAATATTATCCTGATGGTGTGCCTCAGGTAGCAAACTTGTGTGGGTCTTTTTGGTGGAGGGATGTGATGAAGTTAGTTCAGAAATATAGAGAGATTTGCACTGTAAAAGTGCAGGATGGTGATACTGCTTTGTTTTGGTCTGATAGTTGGCATGGAAATCTGCTACACCTTCGGTTCCCATGACTGTTCTCATATGCTGTCGATTCTAATATTTCGGTCAAGACAATGCTCAGTACAGAGGAAAGAATTCAGCTCTTTCATTTGCCACTCTCACAGCAAGCTTATGATGAGTTTCAGAGTATGGAAACGGACATCTCCCAGGTGATTTTAAATCCGGATGGGAAGGACCAGTGGCTAACCAGATGGAAAGATGGAGAATACAGTGCTAGCAGATATTACGAACACTGTTTCAAGGATGTCGTGGCCCCCAAGATTTACTCTTATATTTGGAAAAGTAAAGTTCAGCTACGAATCAAAGTGTTTGCTTGGCTGCTAGTCAGTGATCGTTTGAATACAAGAGATATGCTCAGGAGAAGACATTGGAATGTCACAGATGTGTATCATTGTGAGCTCTGTCCCTTGAGAGCGACTGAGGACTGGATGCATCTCTTCTTCCAGTGTAACTTCAGTGGAGAAAATGGAATTTTCTTCAGGTGAATTGGGTGTTTGGGGACACTTTTGAGCAAGTTTTTATCAACACAGCGAGGGAGTTTGACAAGCCGTTCTTCACTGAAGTAGTTGTCCTGGCAGCTTGGCACATCTGGAAACAAAGAAATGAGGCGATCTTTCAAAATGTGTTGCCCTCTTTCTGGTCTTGGAAGAGAAATTTTGTCCATGAGGTCACCATGCATGCGCATAGGGTGAAGTCTAAACACCTGCAGACTTGGTCAGAATGGATAGATTCACTTAGTTAATATTTTGTAATATTTCGCTCTCAGCTTGTAAATAACGTTTAAGATTTCAATAAAATGATGTGGGGCGTAAGCCTTACAGTCCTTATATTCAAAAAAAAAATCATATTAACCCCTGAGTTATGATGTTACACTTTTTCATTATTTAAATTTAAAAAATTCATTTTAATAAGTAACAATGATTATGTAATACTCCCTCCATTCCTGAATGTAAGGTGTATAGTTTTCTGCACGGAAATTAAGATATGGGTATTTGGCATGCGGTGGACTCATTTCTTCTGAAGAAAATCGGGAGATATGAGTTCCTAATAAACACATATTGAAAACAATACACCCTATAAATTAGGATTCATTTTTGGATGGATAGATTGTCCATAAATCGCATTATACCATATATTTTGGAATTTTTCTGAAAAAACTATACACCTTATATCAAGAAACGGAGGGAGTAGTATATTTTGAATAAATGACAATAAAATTAATTTTACTTTTATTTCTTTTTTACATTTCATATGGAATAATTCATATCTTTAATTCCGTTAATCGAAATTTGAAAAATAAAATGTATATGTCAATTAGAAAAATGAGAGTAATTCAAATACGACATCCATATCATCCTTTGCATTGTATAACATCGATGGTTTAAGAAAATTGACCTCTGTCGATGAATAGTCATGTTGGCCATTTTGACTCTTTTTTGAAAAAAAATCAAATAAAGTGAAAAAGTCCTCAAAAAAAGGTATCCTTTAGCATTGAGTTATTTTATATGTACTAGTTTCTATTAAAATGATAAACTTTTTTTTTACAAATTTTTCAAAAAAAATGCTTCACAAAAAGGTCTATCATCTAGTTATGGCCATAACTGTGCCATAGTTTGTGATAATGTGTCCATATTTGAAACATAGGTGTGCCTTGGTATGGCAAACATTGTTTTCAAAAACAAATTCCAAATTATTTTTATAAATATCATTTCCCATTTTTTAAGTGCCAAAAATGACTTTTGTAATGGAGGAAATACCAAAAATATGTTGCCAAAGGCACCCATCTTATTGTCAAAAAGGGTACTACATATTTTATGGATAATACCCAAGTATTAGGAATTTTCTCGATTTTTATCTAATTATTCCTATTTAAATGACTTTATGCCAATTTTTCAAAAGTAATTGAAATTGAACTACAAGTGTGTGATAGTTTAGTCTAATTTTTTTTTAAAAAAATCATTTTTAGGTACACAAGTAGTGACTTTATCACAGAAATATCGATAGTTTTGAAAAATGTGACCCCTTTCAATGAATAAGGCACGACGGTCATTTTGACTGTTTTTTTCACAAAAATATAAGAAATTGAGAAAATACTAAAAAAATGAATTCCTTTGACAAGGAGTCCTTTTAGGTGTACTAGTTGGTAGCAAAAATGATAAACCTGAGTTTTAACAAATATTTCAAAAAAATGCTTCACAAAAAGGTCTATCATCTATAGACATGTATAGTTTTCGCATCAAATGACCAAGTTATGGCCATCCCCATGCCATAGTTTGTGATAATGTGTCCATACTTTACACATAGGGGTGTCTTGGTATGGAAAATATTGTTGTCAAAAACAATTTCCAAAATATTTAAATAAATATCATTTTCCAATTTTTAAGTGTCAAAAATGACTTTTTAATTAAGCAAGTACCAAACATATGTTACAAAATGTCATGTGCACGGTGAAAAAGATTTTATGGATGTCGTATTTAGATTTCTCTCATTTTTTATAATCGATTTAGACATTTAATTTGTTAAATTTCGATTTACGGATTTAAAGATATGAATTATTTCATATTAAATGGAAAATAGAAAAAAGTATACGCCGACGGCCGCCGTCGGCCGATCAATATCAAAGTAGACGCCGTCGGCGGCTGTCGGCGTATCAATGTTGTAAAGTTCCGTTTGCGAGCCGTCACGGCGGGACTTGTACTCCGACGACATTGTAGATGCCGACGGCAGCCGTCGGCGTATGTCGGGCTACGCCGACGGCCGCGTTCGCGGCTTCCCTCGCTCGCCTTATACGCCGACGGCCCCGACATTTGGTCGTCGACGTATAATTCGGCCGTCAGCGTTTTGTGGGATTCCCGTAGTGCGGTGACGAGCCCCACCACGACGCCCTCCACTCTCCTGCAGCTCTAGTTGGGCGCCAATGAGTCGCATCCGCCCCCACATACCTCCCCCGTGACGCTCTCTAAACATGTAGACATGTTTTAGTGCTAGATTAATGTACATGAAAAGACTAGAAAGTCTTATATTTCGATACGGAGGGAGAATACGACGGGTTGTAAACTGTTGAGAAACTGTCCAGCAACTCAACCTTTTCTACAACAATTTAGGAGAGCAGAACATTGGAGGAGGCACGGGAAGTTCCTTAGATTGCGAACAGAGATGTGGTGTTGTGCCAAGGGGTAAAGAATTGAGGTAAGGAAGGATAAGGTATGCATTGCACTAATTTATGGTGACAGCCAGTACAGTAGAGAGGGATGCAACAACCGCTTGATTCTGTCCAACAGGATTACAAATTTCATTACACCCAAAAGCGATCGGGCACTCTAGACATCAACCCCCAAACATCGGGGCCATTAAGAATGAAATTTAGAGTAGGGATACAGAAATTAAGTCTTATGATTTTCCTCCCTACGAAGGGCAAGGTTTGCACACAGCGGGTGCTTCATGACAGTGAAGAACCCTTCGTTCCGACTATTCGGCGTAAGATCGACGGCGAGCTCCCCCTTTGGGTCTTTCCACTCAAACTCTCTTAGGATATTGGCCATGAAGTAAACTATGTGCAGCATCGCAACGCCCATACCGGGGCACATCCGGCGACCGAAGCCAAACGGCATCATGCTGATCTCCCCTGCACTGCCTGCCCCCACCAATAGACTGGTGTTTTCTCCATCACCGCCTGCCAATAATCGTTCTGGCTTAAACTCTTTTGGGTTATCCCAAGCTGTCTTGTCTAGCGCTGGACTCAGTATAGGAAAGATCACCACTGTGCCCGTCCGGAGATGTCGGCCGTCAAGAAGTACGTTGTCACGTTTCTGTCACGACAGTGCACCTAAGTCGAGCGCTGAGAAGCAAGAAGCGGGCCATGGGCCGTCAACGCATCCGTGAGGCCCATGAACACGCCAAGGCCAAGGCCCACCCGAAGGAAGCAAGTGCTGTCGTCGTCGAGGACAAAGAGGCGGCGTGAAGGAGGAAAGGGGCATCAAATGATTATTGTCTAGAATCCCATCGGGATCTGTAACTCTCCCTTGTCTCTCTTCTGATGAACTGAGTTCATTCTACCCCAATTCAGCAGCGTGACGCTGTTTGTATCTGAATCATACGTTTGTATCCTTAACTATGTGAGGCTAGATCGCGTAGGTTACATTTGGTATCAGAGCCAATTCGCTGCGATTTCTGAGAGTTAGGGTTAGCCACCATACGAATTAGCAGCGGAATTTGAACCAGAGGAGGCGAATCGGGTAGTAGGAGGCGCAGTGGTTGGGCTGTCCCCGTAAAATTCCATCTGGTCAGTCTTCCTCCCTGCGGCGTAGTGCGGACTCCCCAATTTGGGTTGATTCCACGGCGGCGAGTGGTGGCGGGCGCGAAAAATTTCGGACACAAGTTGAGCGGCGGTGACGAGGTGTGGACTCGGCAAATCTCTGGGTTGTGTACCTCGGGTTGATTGAAGGGGAGAGAGATGAGCGCTGGTGATCACGACGGCTGACAAGCAAGGCGTTTACCTAGGTTCAGGCTCCCGGAGGATAACATCCTACTTCCTGCTTGTCTGGTTATTGATGGTGAGTTGTGGCTACAATGGCGAGATGGCAATCTCGCTAGGGTTTGTGTGGCGGCTATGAGCGTACCCTAGACGAAGGACCCTCCTAGCCTTTATATGGTAGGCTAGGTCTCAGGTGAACGGTGCCGATGGCGCTTACAAGCATGGCGGGGTTGCATGACCTAGCGTCGACTATCTTGGGCCGCACGTCGTCCTCCTTGGGCCTTCCTTGGGCCCTCGTCATAAGGCTGATGGGCTTGGCGTGACCCAGGTACCCCACCGTGGGGTAGTCGAAGAGTGACCCCACGACAGGAGCCCCCGAGTGCTTAGTCGAATCGTAGAGTCGGGTAAAGGACTCCTTCCTCCTGGGCACGCGTCGGGTTCCTGAAAGAAATGAGTAAAATTGGTCGACTCCGGCCGTTCAGGGCTTATGGAGGATTCCTTAGTCGAACTGTCACTTCCAGGGTAAAATGCGGTGAGTACAGCCTTAGTCGGTGATTTTTCGACTGTTTTTGTTCTGAGTCACTCGGGAGCGCGAACAGCGCTCCCGATGGGAGTAGCCCCCGAGATTAAGCTGAATTGCTTGCAATTGAGGTTAAACTCAATTTTTCTTCAGTCGAAAAGCCCGCTCCCGATGGGAGTAAAGAAGGGACTCGACATGTTGGAGTCGCGACTGGCTTTGCGTGACTTACTGTGTATTCAGCCTGTTTAGCTTACTGCACAAGTTTCTTCAGCTCTTGGAACTTACTGAATCTTCTTGCACTCGAATGAGCTGTTCGAGTTTATTCGGCTCTTAGAGCTTACTGAATATTTTTGCACTCGAATGAGCTGTTCGAGTTTTCGATCAGCCCATTGGCGTACTTGCTACGCCTGCGCAGTTGACGTCAGTGCTGACGTTTTCTGGCTCACTCTGTGTCCGACGGGACGTGACAGTGCGGGCCCACTGTCAGTATTGACTGGAGACAGCGGTTGCCGCTTTTTTCTGACCGTTGGGCGCGAAAATTTCGCGGTGTGATGATGGCGCCTTGATTCCCGCGCGTAGTGGGCGGCGTGGCCGTCGACGGTTGCTATCCCTGCGCGACACGTGGACGGCCAGATGATGTTGCGGAGAGCGGTTTCAGCAGGGATGGCCAGGATTGACTGACTGCGCGGTATATAATTTTCACCGCGGCGGTGAACAGTTCATCCATCCCCATTCCTTCATCGTCTCCACTGCTTCTGTTCCGCCATTGTTGCGCTACGTGCTCTCTGTCAGCTTCTAGTCTTCACCCTCCATGAGCAAGGCCGCGATGAAGAGGGGGAAGGCTGCTGCTGGCGCCGTCGCCGCCGCCGAGGCGAGCGTGATGAAGAAGCCCGACGGCGACTGGGTCAAATCGTCGGTGAAGAAGGCCGACCTCGAGGCCCTCCGCGCGCAGGGCTGCTGCCGCCGGTAGACCAAGCGACGGTGCGCGCTCCTGGGAAAGAGGTGTTCCCCGCTCCTCGCGAGGGGGAACGCGTTTGCTTCGTGGATTTCCTTCCGCGGGGTTTCGGGTTCCCCCTCCACGATTTCGTCCGTGGTCTCTTGTATGCTTATGGGATTCAGATCCACGATCTGACTCCCAATAGCGTCTTGAGCATCGCGAGCTATTTCGTGCTCTGCGAGTGCTTCCTGGGAATCGCCCCAACTGGCTGTGTGGAAGTCGCTATTCCTCGTCAGGAGGAATGTGGGGAAGAGCAAGCAGGTGTACCCAGTCGGCGGCTTCGGCATCCAGGTGCGTGGCGACACCTCCTACTTCCAGATGAAGAAGTCCGACTCCGTCCAGGGCTGGCGGAAGAAGTGGTTCTACATCAGGTGCGACCAAGCAGGGCTTCCTGAATTCGCGGCTGATCGCGAGTTGCGGAAGACGAACGCGTGGGCGCACCCGCTGTCGAAGGAGGACAGGGAGCGACTCAGCCCTTGCTGACGCTACTTCGTGGCCTTCTGAAGAGTCTCGGGCGCGAGACGGGTGGAATTCACCTCATCGCCACCTTCTTCAGGCTTCGGGTGCAGCCGCTGCGCAGTCGCGTCCACCCCATGTGGGCGCGTGAGGATGCTGGCAATGAGCTTGATGATGACGCAGTCGAGTCGAAGGTGAGGAGCATCACTAGTCTCCGAGCCGCTGACCCGTGCAACGTCAAGTGCCCAGTCGAGCCATATGGGCCTAATAATCCTGTGCCTGAGGTGAGCTTCGTTTGCTTTGTCTTGTATCTTCTTCTGTCGAATCCTTTTGCCTTACTCGAACGCTTCATTTTGCTGACAGGGTCGTTCGAGCTACGTCAGTCTCCCTCCGTTGATGGAGAATGGACCTCATGAAGAGGCAGAGTTCCCTGAGGACGAGGTTGATGACGATGAAGTTCCCTCCGCCACCTCTCCGAGTGAAGAGTTGGAGGAGGATGATGAAGATGAGGAGCCGCTGCGGAAGCGGCAGAGGCGAAAGGGTGGCGACTCTGGTTCTGCCTCGTCGCCTGTGAAGGAGGCGGGTGTGAACGAGGAAGAGACGAGCGAGTCCTCTTCGGGTGCTAGGCACCCGAGTGACCTGGCTGAACCTTTGGTCGTGCCTCCACTCGGCTCTGCACCGCCGACCGAGTTCGCGAGGATGGCCTCCGTCTCCTTGGGAAGTGAAGATGATGATGTCGTCAGGTTAGTCGCATAACCATTGCTTTGTTTTTGTCGAGTGTGCTTTTTCACTTGCGGGTCCTTGAATTGAGTTTTCTTGTCACAGCGACCGTACTGGCGCTGCTGTTTCTTCCCCTCGTGAGATGGAGCACACTTCTGCTCCCATGATCGAGCAGACTGCGAGGACGACCGGAGAGGAGGCTCTGGCGGGTGACGTTTTGGCCTTGAAGGCTTCGACCTCCGCCATGCCAGAGAGGTCTGCTGATGCGACTCCGGTTGACGCTGGGCTGCTTGAGCATGTAAGTGTTCTTCGACTCCTTCTGCAAGATCTGTATCGGGTGCGCGTACAGCGCTCCCGATGGGAGTAGCCCCCGAAGATGCGCGTGACTAGAATAGTCGGGCGTAGATTAATGTCTTGTGTTTCCTGCAGCCATTTTATCGCCAGCAGATGGAGGGAGCCGCAGCCTTCGTTCGCATGGAGCAGGAGAGGGATCAGCTCCGCACTGCTCTGGAGCAAGCGAATAGTAAGTGTGAACCCTTGTGTTCGAGGGGTGCTTCGACTGCCTTTATTGCTAACTTTGCTCCGTTGATCCGTAGGCGAGAAGGAGAGCATGAAGACGCGGGTCGCGGAGCTGGAGAAGTCGCTGGGTGAAGCCCAAGAGCGGGAACAAGCTCGGGATGCTCTGGAGAAGACCCAGGTCGACCGCTTGCTCGCACTCGCAGATGTTGTTGGAAGTAAGTTTTTCGGCTCAGTGCCTACTTTGCCTTTCTTCGACTTCTGACGTCTTACGGGTGTGGATTTCTTTTGAACAGAGACTTGCGGAGGTGCTCCTCCAGAAGGGACTTCCAGCGAGAGTGTCGGCTTGGCGGAGGCTGTTGGCTTCGTCGACCGCGTCTGCGCGTATGCATCGGCAGCGCTGCAGCAGTCGACGGCGGCACTGCAGAAGTCGACGGAGGCCTTAGCGACTGTGCACCGGAGTATCTTTCCCAGCAAGCCGCCACCAGCTGCTGTTGACGCACTCGCGGCTCCATTCGAAGGCAATTCGAATGTCCTGGCGGACTTCACGCGCGCGCAGACGGTACGCGGCTCCGAGCTCACTTTCCAGCTACTTCTTGGTCACCAAGTCGTAGGTGATTTTGAGAAGGTTGTCAGCGACTTCCCTCGGAAGCCTGATGGCAGGACCGCGTCCCTTAGCGGTGTGAAGGTGCAGGCGAGCCAGCTAGCTGCGAAGTTGGTCGCCACCTTCGAGAGAGGATTGCCAAAGCTGCAGAGTTGGCTGCTAGGAAGAGCCGTTCCCAGTCGGAGTCTGTAGTGTAGACTTTTTCCTTTTAGGACTATGCTTCTGCTTTTGGGCTTGAGTCTGTAATGCACTTTATATTGTGCGAGTGAACATGCTGATGATGAAATGTGAATTCGCTCCCTCGGGGGTGCAGTCGCCGAGTCTTTTTTGATATCTGGCTTGGATGAATTATGTTGATTCTTTTCCTGGCTTGACGCTGTCAATTCTTGGCAGTCTGATATGGGCGAAGCTCCTGACGTTGCTGGAACGACTGGCGCGGACGATGAGGAGGACACCACTTCGGCTGCGCCTACTCGTCGCCGCCGTCAAGCTCCTCCAGCTCCTGTGCGAAGCGTAAATGACCAGAGAGTGATCACCTTCATGAGGAACAAGGTTTGAGCTCGAGTCGAAGCTGAAGAGCTGAGTTGGAGCTGGAGCGATTGAGGTCGCGGCCCGTTGCGCCGTTCTCCCAGCGTGAGAGTTTCTGCTTGGCGAGATGGACTTGATCAGTCGACAGCTGCAAGGTTGGCCTTCTAGCGTTTTTGCTTCGGCTTCTGTGTCTTCCTGCTATGCTTAATGCTTGGCCTTGATGCAGATGTGAACTCTGACTTGAAGGCTGAGCAGCTTCGAGTGGACGAGCGAGTAGAGAAAGAGGCCGCCGGTGACTCACCCGAAGCGCGCCAGTTTTGGTCGAACAAATCCAGAGGTAGTGTACTGGCACGAATGCTGGATCGCACCTGGCGGGCTGCTGTGCTCTTGGAAGGTTGCAGAAAAACCCTCTGGCAGATCAACAAGGTGTACTTTCCTCACAACGAGCAGCCGAATGGACTGACTGCGCTTCTGGAGAGGTTCCGTGAAGGCGGTGCGTTGAAGGAAGTCGTGCACGCTCAACTTGTTGCCGGGGCGAACGTGGCGTTGGCATACGTTCGAATGCACCGGCCTAATCTTCCATTGCACAAGGTGCTTGACGGCTTGCCTGGAGAGGGTGACTATGCCGATACTCTTGCGGCTGCGCGCCAGATGATTCAGCAGGTCAGAACTTTAGCGAGCACCTTGTAGGGCCACTTGATGCGCCAAAGGGCGAGCCTGTAGAATAAGAGTAGTAGAGTGCTGTTGCATAGCGTTAGCTTGTAAAAGAAATTTTCCAAGTGGAAATATGAGTGTATGTATGTCGAGGTGGGGGTAGCCCCCGAGTTAGTAAATTGTATCTTGTAGACGTCTGTAAACCTGTATGGCGCAGCCCCCGAGCGGATCGAGTGCGGCCTAGGATTTTGAATTAGACATGTGCGGCGCAGCCCCCGAGTGCTTCGAGTGCGGCCGAGGTGTGGCGAGTCAGACCTGTGCGGCGCAGCCCCCGAGTGCGTCGGGTGGCGACCTAGGTTTTCGAGTTGGACCTGTATGCGCAGCCCCCGAGTGCGTCGGGTGCGGCCGAGGTTTTTCGAGTTAGACCTGTATGGCGCAGCCCCCGAGTGCGTCGGGTGCGGCCTAGGTTTGACTTAGACCTGTGCGGCGCAGCCCCCGAGTGCGTCGGGTGCGGCCTAGGTTTTTGACTTAGACCTGTGCGGCGCAGCCCCCGAGTGCTTCGGGTGACGGCCAAGGATTTTGCGAGTGACCTGTATGGCGCAGCCCCCGAGTGCGTCGGACGCGGCCTAGGTTAGACTTAGACCTGTATGGCGCAGCCCCCGAGTGTGTCGGGTGGCGACCTAGGTTTTCGAGTTGAACCTGTGGCGCAGCCCCCGAGTGCGTCGGGTGCGGCCTAGGTTGTTGACTTAGACCTGTGCGGCGCAGCCCCCGAGTGCTTCGGGTGGCGGCCTAGGTTTTGAGTTGAACCTGTATGGCGCAGCCCCCGAGTGCGTCGGGTGCGGCCTAGGTTTTGACAGACCTGTGCGGCGCAGCCCCCGAGTGCTTCGGGTGGCGGCCTAGGTTTTTGAGTTGAACCTGTATGGCGCAGCCCCCGAGTGCGTCGGGTGATGGCCTAGGTTTATGTTGCTTTTTGACTAAAAAGTAAAGGGGAGAGCTTGTTCCACAAATCACTTCATTGATTTTTGCGAGCAGGCCGCCTCATTAAAACCCTTCCAGTCCCCTCAGGTACCCTGGTAAGGGAAAGAGTGCGTCTGGAACCTGCCGCTTCTTGAGATAGTACACTTTGTTACAAGGGGGAGTCGATTAGGCGTAGAAGCGGCGCAGTTGCGCCACGTTCCACGGGTTGCTGCAGACTGTCCCTGTCTTCGAGTCTTCAGGCGGTAAGCTCCGCCGCCAATTGCCTCTGTCACGATGTATGGACCTTCCCACGGGGAGGCTAGTTTGTGCACCTTCTTCTGTTTGAGGCGGAGGACAAGGTCTCCGGGGACAAACGCTCTGGGCCGCAGTCGCCGTCCGTGATAGTTGCGTAAGTCTTGCTGATATACGGCTGTGCGGGTAAGGGCGATGTCGCGTGCTTCGTCCAGGGTATCCATGTCGTCCTCGAGTGCTTCTTCTGCCTCGGACTCGTCGTAGGCCACCACTCGGGGTGCATCGAACTTGATGTCGCATGGCATGACTGCTTCTGCGCCGTAGACCATGAAGAATGGCGTGTATTGAGTGGATCTGTTTGGCGTAGTGCGCAGACTCCACAGCACGGATGGCAGCTCTTCGACCCAGGCGCCTGCAGCGCGCCTCAGTGGTACTCGCAGACGCTTCTTGATGCCCTTGCAGACTAAGCCATTGGACTTTTCGACTTGCCCGTTGGACTGCGGGTGCGAGACAGATGCGTAGTTGAGCTTGATGCCTTGCTCGGAGCAGAAGTCCTTGAACTCTTCGGTGTGAAGTTCGTGCCGTTGTCGGTGATGATGCTGTGTGGCACTCCGAACCTGAAGATGATCGACCTGATGAAGTTAACTGCCGAGGAGGCAGTCGAACTTGTGATAGGCACGGCTTCGATCCACTTCGTGAACTTGTCGACTGCCACCAGGAGATGCGTGTGTCCTCCTAGCGAGGACTTCTTGAGTGGACCCACCATGTCGAGCCCCCATTGAGCGAAGGGCCAGGCAAGTGGGATGGTCTTTAGTGCTGAAGCTGGTGCGTGCGGCTCGTTGGCGAACTCCTGGCAGCCGAGACATTTCCTCACGAGTTCCTCTGCGTCTTGCATTGCGGTGGGCCAGTAGATGCCAGCGTGGATCTCGAGTAAGATGGCTTGACCGTCGACTGGGTCGACGCACCTTTGGAGTACTCCTGAGATGCTTCGCTTGTATAGCTCCCCCTTGATGATGGTGAAGCCTTTCGAACGGCGAATAATGCGCTTGGCTTCGACTGAGTTGACTGGCAGTCTCTGGTGCAGCATGTACGCCAGATATGGGCTCGTCCAGGTGGGCTCGATGAGCAGAACCTCCATTGGCTCCTTCTCTTTGCCTGGCGGGTCGGCGGTGCTCGTTGATGGTGTGGAGGATCCGGGCGTGGGTCGAAGTTTGACAGACCGCTGCGTGATGCGCTCAAGGAAGACGCCGGGTGGCACCTGCGCCTTGTCTGAGCCCAGGTTGGCGAGGGCGTCGGCTTCCTCGTTGCTTTCGCGGCCGATGTGCCGCAACTCGCAGCCGTCGAAGGTGCCCTCCAGCTGGTTGTACAGGTCTCTGTAGGCGATCATGTTGTCGGCGATGGCGTCACAGGCCTTCATGGTTTGCTGCACGACGAGGTAGGAGTCGCCGTAGATCATGAGGTGAGTGGCGCCGCAGTTCTTGGCCATTCGCATGCCATGGATTAGGGCTTCGTACTCAGCCTCGTTGTTGGAGGGTGTTGGGAAGTCCATCTGTAGCACGTACTTCAGCTTGTCGCCTTTGGGGAGATGAGGATGACTCCTGCCCCGGCTGATCTGAACTTTTTGGAGCCGTCGAAGTACATTGTCCATGCGTTGGACAGGTCGGGGACATCTGGCAGCTGGGCTCTATCCACTCGGTGGTGAATTCTGGGAGCACTTGGGCCTTGATTGACTTCGGGTGAGCGTATTTCAGCCCCCAGGGTCCTAGCTCGACGACCCACTTAGCGACTCGTCCTGTCGCGCATTGGTTGGTCAGGATGTCGGAGAGCCCGGAGGAGCTTACCACCGTGATCGGGTGCTCGGAGAAGTAATGGATTACTTTCCTTGAAGTCATGAAAACTCCGTAGGCCAGCTTCTGGTAGTGCGGGTAGCGCTGCTTGGACAGGGTCAGCACCTCGCTGAGGTAGTAGACGGGTCGCTGGACAGGGTGGCTGTGCCCTTCTTCTTCTCGTTCGACTACGAGTACCGTGCTGACCACCCTGTTTGTGGCTGACACGTAGAGGTATAGCGGCTCGTTCTCCAGTGGAGCCACCAGTACTGGGGAAGTCGTGAGTGTTTTCTTGAGTTGGTCGAACGCGACTTGCGCTTCTTCTGTCCACTCGAACTTGTCTGTCTTTTTCATCAGTTGGTAGAAAGGCAGGGCCTTTTCTCCCAACTTACTTATGAACCGGCTGAGAGCTGCGACTCGGCCGGCTAGGCGTTGCACCTCGTGAAGCTTGGTCGGTGCTGGCATTGCGAGTATGTTTTGCACCTTCTCAGGGTTGGCTTCGATTCCTCTTGCAGAGACGAGGTACCCAAGCAGTTCTCCGGCTGGCACGCCGAAGACACACTTGTCTGGGTTCAGCTTGATCTGATACTCGTCGAGGGCGGCGAAGACCTTGCGGAGGTCGGCGATGAGGGTGTCCTCCTTGCGGGTGGTGACGACGATGTCGTCGACGTAGACTTGGACGATCTGCCCGATGAGCCCTTTGAGGCATGCTTGCATTGTGCGCTGGTACGTGGCACCAGCGTTCTTCAACCCGAAGGGCATCGTCTGGTAGCAGAAAACGCCGTCGGGTGTGATGAATGCTGTCTTCTCCTCATCGTCGACGTTCAGTCTGATCTGCTGGTAACCTGAGTAGGCGTCCAGGAAGGACAGGCGTTCGCAGCCTGCAGTCGAGTCGATGATCTGATCTATCCGCGGGAGCGGGAAATGGTCCTTGGGGCAGCATTTGTTGAGGGCGGTGAAGTCGACGCACATGCGGAGTTTCTTCGTCTTCTTCTTCTCCACTAGGACTGGGTTGGCGACCCAGTCCGAGTCCTTGATCTCTCGGATGAACTTGGCATTCAGCAGTCGATCGATTTCTCTGCTGATTTCGTCTCGCTTGGGCCCGGAAAAGCGTCGCATGGCCTGTTTGACGGGTCTGGCGTCCTTGTGGACCTTTAAGGAGTGCTCGGCGAGGTTCCTGGGTATTCCTGGCATGTCAGAGGGTTGCCATGCGAAGATTCTCCAGTTCTCACGTAGAAACTCGACGAGCGCGCCTTCCTATGCGGGAGTCAGACTCGACGATACTTTGACCGTCTTGCTGGCGTCAGTCGGGTGGACCTGATGGGTCGTTGTGTCGTCAGCCGCGTTGAAGGCAGCGTCCTTGGCTGGTTTCTTGCGGGCTGGGAAGATGGTCTTGTCGTTGTCGACTGCCATTGCCTCGAAGTGCTCTTCGACTCCGAAGAATTCGGAGATCTTGCTGAACTCGCGGTCGCAGCTGTTGGAGCGGTCGAAGTCGCCGTGCACCGTGATGACGCCCTTGGGTCCAGGCATCTTGAGCATGAGGTAGGCGTAGTGAGGTATCGCCATGAATCTGGCGAAGGTTGGGCGCCCGAGTATCGCGTGGTACTGCGACTTCCAGTCGACTACCTCGAAGTCGATCGACTCCCTCTTGAAGTTTTCGGGTGTGCCGAAGATGACGTCGAGTGTGATCGTTCCCATGGGCGTGACTGCTTGCCCTGGTACTATGCCATGGAAGGTGGTCTCTGATGCCGCCAAGTCCGTCGTTGGTCTGTTTATCCTTCTGAGGGTGTCGGCAAAGATGATGTTAATGCCACTGCCTCCATCCATGAACACCTTTTTCAGGGTGTAATCTCCGATCAGAGCTTCGACTACCAGAGCGGCGTGCCCGGGTCGTGGTACTGCAGGCGGGTGATCTGCTCTGGAGAAGTGATTGGTGTCTCTGACCCTCTCAGGTAGTCGGGTACTGCAGGTGGACAGGTGATGGCTTGGAAAACTGGCGAGTGATGATCTTCTGGGTCCTGTTTGAGGGGCGCCCCTTCTGTATCATGTTGAGTTGTCCGCGTGCCGCTGGATATGCGTCCTGGATCCCGGTGGGGCATCTTGTCGGCTGCTGCTGCTGCTGCAGAAAGGCTCCCGCCGCCTGTGCTGGATTGGCGACTGCGGGTGCGGGCGCTGCCTGGATGGCCAGCTGCGCGGCTGGCTGCGCTGCGGGTGCTGGAGTGACTATCTTCTGCATGGCTTCGTATATTTTGCGTGCCTTTCGACAGTCCTTCAACAGGTGGTTGGATCCCCACTTGCCCGTTTCCGGGTTCCTGAACATGTGGTGCCTGCAGGGTTGTTCCAGCTCTTCCGCTGGGCTTAGTTGCGTTTCTGCCACTCGCGTTTATGGCCTCCGTCGCTGCGGTAGTTGCTGCCGCCGCTTCGGTTGTACTGCCCCTGGCTGTATTGGCGACTCTGGTCCCGCCGCTTCGACTGTACTGTGCATGGCTGTATTGGCGACTGCTGTCGCGCGCTTCATCCTCACGGGGGGTTTGGAATCCCGCCGCTACTAGCTCGATTGAGTCGTTGCCGTTGTAACGCGGCTTCTTCTTGTGGCGCCCTTCTCGCCAGTTGCTTGGTCCGGCTTCGTCCTTCGGGGAGTAGTGTGAACTATTGCGGACCGAGTCCTCTCCGTCTGCCCACTGGTTTGCTATCTTCATGACCTCGATCATGTTTTTCGGCCGGAGCCTACCAAACTCCTCGCGGAGGTCGCGGCGGGAGACGCCGTGCATGAAGGCATCCATCACTCGGTCCTCCGAGGTGGTCTCCATGGTGTTGCGGAGCAAGGTCCAACGCTGGATGTATGACCGGAGCGGCTCGTCTCGTCCTTGCTTGCATGCTTGTACTCGACGAACGTCGTCGGTCTCGAGTACGTCCCAGGAAGGATTTAACGAAGGCTTCCGCGAACTCGTCCCACGTCCTGAAGGCGTTCTTGGGTTGAGTGTTGAGCCACCCGCGTGCAGAGCCCGTGAGCATCAGCTGGATGTACTGCATGGCCGTAGTCGAAGTACCGCCCTGGCAGCTGCAGGCTATGAGGTAGTCTTCTAGCCAGAGTCTTGGGTCCTGCTTCCCGTCGTACTTGACTGCTTCTGCCGTGAGCTTGAAGCCCTTGGGCATTCTTGTGTCGCGTATGTTGAAGCTGAAGCATGCGGCGCCGCACGGCTCGTAGTCGCCGTCGTTGCGGTCGTAGTCGAAGTTGGACGTGCTGACCGGCCGCTGGATGCGGCTGCGGTCTACCGTCCTTTGTGTGATGACGTTGCGGAGGTCTTCACCTGGCTGCGGTTGTCGCAGTTGTCTTGTCGCCGGGGCTGCGAGTGCTGCGGGCTCGTGGTCGCGGCGATCTCGATCTTCTCGCGCTTTTTCTGTCGGCGCCTTGTTTACCAGTGCGTCTTCGAGTGCCTTGATAGACATGATCTGCTGCTTGTGGAGGAGAGCGCGCGAGTCGCCCTCAGGCGGCTGTGTCAGCCGCAGGTATGTTTCGACTGCCATGAGTGCGGCTCCGGGTGTCTTGGGGACGGGTATTCCGTCTGCGTCTTCTATGTATGATGACTCGAGGTTGCGGGTGACTCTAGCGCGGTCGACCTCCGTCATCAGGGGCACGCGGGCTCTGTGGCGCCTTGCTCCTTGCGAGACCTCTGTTGAGGCAGTGAACGAGTAAGCGGCCCTCCTGGCGCTCGACGCGTCGGCCTCCTCCTTGCGTCGGAGGAGCTCGGCCTTCTCTGCGCGGAGTCGTTCGCCTTCCTTCCGCAGCAGGTACTGGACCGCCATAAGGTCCTCCCGGGGTGCATCCGGTGGGGGGTACGTGCCGTCCTCGACGTGCTTCAGGGCTTTGATTGCCATGTCGCGGGTGATGGTGAGTCGCGTCACCTGGTCCGGCATGACCACCTCCAGTGGGTATGCGGGTTCGTCGTCGTTGCCCTGCGGCCTCTGGCCGATCATGAAGACTTGCGCGGGGTAGATCTGGGCAGTGGGACGGGAGCTGCCACTGCTGCTTCCTTCGTCCGAGCCGTGCTCGGAGCTGAAAATGGGTGCGACGTGGTGGACACCACAGTCGCCGCCGAGGCTCCTTCCCTGGAGTTTCGCGACCTTCGCCGCGGACGTGAGGAGTGATGTCGCTGTCGTCGACGTGGGCGCGATTGGCTTGTTGACGATCTTGCGAGTCGATGGAGACGCGAGTGGCGTGGATGAGAACGGCGCGACCTTCGTTGCGCGCGAAGGCGTGGTCGACGTAGTCGAAGTTGACGTAGATCTTGGCCTTGCCAGCGACGCGATCGAGGTAGTCGAAGTAGACTCGATCCGCGCGGTGGTCGACGAGGTGGTCGACGTAGTCGTAGCAGATGCGATCTCCGTGGTAGCCGGAGACGCTGGGCGCGGCCGCGTTGGGCGCGATCTCTGCCGCAGCGGAGGCGGTCGGAGTAGTCGAGGCGGACGCGATCTTCTCAGCAGTCGAAGATGCTGTCGCCGCAGTCGCAGCAGATGCGATCTCCGCAGCAGGTGGGGGCGTGGTTGGCGCAGCCGCGGCAGATGCGGGTGCCACCACCGCGGCGGTGCGATCGCCGTGGATCTGAGTACTCCACAGCTGTCTACGAAGTAGTGCATGGTACCGAAGGTGAGGCACATACCTACGTGCAGATCGGCGTACACCGAGCGGTGGGCCGGCGGGTGGAAGGTGTACTCGAAGGAGCCGAAGCAGATTGGCTCCTTGGTGATGCAGACGTCGGTCTTCAAAGTTGATGGAGCCGGTGCGACCATGATTCCAGCGCTCGTTCTTTCCCACAGACGGCGCCAATTGACGAGGTGTGGACTCGGCAAATCCCTGGGTTGTGTACCCCGGGTTGATTGAGGGGAGAGAGATGAGCGCTGGTGATCACGACGGCTGACAAGCAAGGCGTTTACCCAGGTTCAGGCTCCCGGAGGATAACACCCTACTTCCTGCTTGTCTGGTTATTGATGGTGAGTTGTGGCTACAATGGCGAGATGGCAATCTCGCTAGGGTTTGTGTGGCGGCTATGAGCGTACCCTAGACGAAGGACCCTCCTAGCCTTTATATGGTAGGCTAGGTCTCAGGTGAACGGTGCCGATGGCGCTTACAAGCATGGCGGGGTCGCATGACCTAGCGTCGACTATCTTGGGCCGCACGTCGTCCTCCTTGGGCCTTCCTTGGGCCCTCGTCATAAGGCTGATGGGCTTGGCGTGACCCAGGTACCCCCACCGTGGGGTAGTCGAAGGGTGACCTCACGACAGGCGGGGATCGGTTGCTTGCAGATCTTCTATGAGCGGTAAAATTCCGAGTCTACGGCTTGATTTGTCCACGGCGGCGAGTGGTGGCGGGCGCGACATTCGGACACAAGTTGAGCGGCGGGGATCGGTTGCTTGCAGATCTTCTGTGAGCGGTAAAATTCCGAGTCTACGGCTTGATTCGTGTGTCAATTGGAGGCGATGGTGTCGGCGATGGACAAGGTGCAGTCGGAGCTGGCGGATCTCAAGAGCCAAGGTGAGACGGTGGCGGAATCTCTCAAGTCCATGGCAGATGTGCTGCAGAGTTTGAATGTATGGATGCCTCAGATGAAGGGTACTATGGGGATTTACAGAAGACTGTCGATGAGGTGAGCAGCAGGGTGGCTGTGTTGGAAGCAAACAGAGCAACAGTCGACACTGAAACACCACGAACCGAGTTACGGGACACGGAAGCAAGGATTTCTGCACTGAATTCCACACTGGGGCGAGCTCATATTGAAGCCCAGAGGAATAGAAGGAACTTTCACAGCACGCCAGTGCAGTTTGACCTGGGGGAATCATCTCATAGGGATGAGGATCTGGATGGCAGTGCTATTTTGGCTAGCAGAGGCAATCGATACATCGGTGGTGGCAGGGTGCCAAGGTCGGATTTCCCCAAGTTTGACGGTGAGAATCCTATGTGGTGGAGAGGTGTGGCTGAGAAATATTTCTCCCTGTATCAGGTTCCCCGTGAAACCTGGGCAAGTTTTGCATCAATGCACTTCAGGGGCAACGCAGCTCTGTGGTTATAGTCCTATGAAGCAGAGAACGAGGTGGAAAGTTGGGAAGAGCTGGTGGTGGCGATACACTCCAAGTTTGGGAAGGACAAGCATCACCGTTACCTGGAGGCTCTAGAGAGATGCAAGCAAGTAGATTCAGTTGCTGATTATTATCAGAAGTTTGAAGAACTACGCCACAAGGTGCTAGTACATAACAAACATTACGATGAAGCATTCTTTGTCACCAAGTTTGTAAATGGATTAAAGAGGGAAGTTCAAAAAGCAATTAAACTACACAAACCAAAACAGTCGATATGGCTCTGTCTCTGGCAGAAACACAAGAGGAATTGTTGGAGGAGTCAAGGGTTTTTATGGCTAGCAAGTTCAAACATGAGTATAAGAAACCTGGAATCAGCAATTTTGTTCATAAAGGTGTGCTCAACACCCCGGGAGAGGACAGAAAGAAGCATGATCATAAACCTCCGTGGGAGGACAAGCTGGTGTCGCTCAGGGCGCAACGCCGAGCTCGTGGGGAGTGTTTCACGTGTGGAGATAAATACCACCCGGGACACAAGTGCAACAAAACAGTACCACTGAACATTGTTGAAGAGTTATTGGCCATAATGGAAGAAAAGGGCAGCTCTGAATCCGAACCAGAACCTGAACAGGAAAGTAGCAGCGATGAATCCTGCAGTATGCTGTCAGCGCACGCAACAGCCGGTACAACTCATAAAAAATCTATCAGACTGTTAGGCACAATGCAAGGAAAGCAAGTACTGATACTTGTAGACTCGGGCAGTACAGGGAGTTTCATCAGTAATAAAGCTGCAGCAGAATTAGTATTGCCAGTGAAACAAGTGTCGCAGGTGACTGTCACAGTAGCTGATGGAGGCAAGACCAAGTGCGACACTGCAGTGGAAAATGCAAAGTGGCAATGTCAAGGGCATGAGTTCAACACCACTCTGCGGTTATTCAACATACCAGGCTACGACCTTATCCTAGGAATGGATTGGTTGGATGAGATTGGGAAAATGTGGATTGATTGGCATAAGAAGAAGATGTGGTTTAAGCATAATGGGGTGAGAATAACATTAAAGGGAATACGTGACGATGTCACACAGTGCAAAGCAATATCACAAGAAGAGCTCGAGAATGTCATAAAACAAGGTGGAGTGGCACAGATGGTTCAATTGTGCAGAGCTGAAATAAATGAGATAACTGAAGATATCCCTGCACCAGTCATCAAATTGCTGGAGGAGCATAATGGGTGTTTTCAAGAGCCAAAAGGATTGCCACCTCACAGAACCTTTGATCACAAGATACAATTGCTGCCTGGAGTGCAACCAGTGAATGTCAAGCCATATCGCTATACTCCACAACAAAAAGATGAGATTGAACGCCAAGTGCGGGAAATGCTGAAAAATGGTATAATTAGAACAAGCAAGAGCCCTTTTGCGTCACCAGTTTTGTTGGTTAAAAAGAAAGATGGCAGTTGGCGGCTGTGCATTGATTATAGTCAACTAAATGCTATAACTGTGAAAGACAGGTATCCTATGCCTGTAGTGGAAGAGCTCATGGATGAATTGACAGGTGCACAGTTCTTTACTAAGCTGGATCTGCAATCAGGTTACCATCAAGTGAGAATGGTTGAAGCAGATGAGCATAAAACAGCATTCAGAACTCATAGTGGTCACTTTGAATTCAGAGTCATGCCATTTGGACTCACCTGTGCACCAGCCACATTTCAATCAGCCATGAATGAGATATTCCAAACTGTGATCAGGAAATTTGTATTGGTGTTTGTTGATGACATCCTGATATACAGCAAGAGCCTAGAGCAACATGTGGAACATTTACAACAAGTGTTTGCACTACTGGAGCAGAACAAACTGTTCATTAAGAAGTCCAAATGCTCGTTTGCTCAGAGATCCTTGGAGTACTTGGGCCATATCATTGGTGTAGATGGTATTGCTACAGACCCAACCAAAGTGGAGGCTGTCAAAAATTGGCCCAGGCCAATGGATTTAAAACAACTCAGGGCTTTTCTGGGAATGGTTGGATATTACAGACGTTTCATCCTGAACTTTGCCCTGATATGCAGAGCTCTGACAGCTTTGTTAAAGAAGAATGTGCCATATGTGTGGACCAAATACACAGAAGAGGCATTCCAAACTCTGAAAACTGCTCTAATACAAGCTCCTGTTTTGGCTATGCTCGATTTTCAGAAGGAATTCGTTGTTGAAACTGATGCTTCTGGCTATGGAGTAGGAGCAGTGTTAATGCAGCAGGGTCACCCGTTGGCATTCCTCAGCAAAGCTTTAGGGCCCAAGAATCAGACATTGTCTACCTATGACAAAGAATGTCAGGCTATTCTTATTGCACTGGACAAGTGGAAGTCTTACCTGCATTACCAACCATTTGTCATCTACACTGACCAGCAGAGTTTGGTACATTTGGGAGAACACAAGTTCAATACAAAAATACAACAGAAGGCATTCTTTAGATTACTGGGTTTACAATACAAGATTGTCTATAAAAAAAAGGGATAACAAATCGTGTGGCGGATGCACTATCTCGCAAAACACACAATGAAGTTGATATTCATGTTGCATCAGCTGTGTATCCCAGGTGGCTTGAAATTGTGGTGGAAGGCTACACGCAAAACACACAAGCTCAACAGCTCCTGACTGAGTTGTGCCTCAAAAGCCCAAATGAACAAGGATATTCTCTAACTGATGGTATCATAAGACATCATGGTAAAATCTGGCTTGGAACACACAAAGAGGCTCAACAAGCTATCATGCAAGCACTACATAACAGTGGCCTCGGAGGACATTCTGGATATTTACCCACACTGCAAAGGATACAACAAATCTTTTCATGGCCAGGAATGAGAGGGGATGTGCAGCAGTATGTGCAACAATGCCAAATTTGCCAACAAGCAAAAGTGGAGCACAACAAAGTGCCTGGATTGTTACAGCCTCATAAAGTGCCACCTGAAGCATGGCACACAATTAGCATGGACTTTATAGAAGGATTACCAACTTCGGGCAAATTTGATACCATACTGGTTATTGTGGATAAATTGACCAAGTACGCCCACTTCATACCGTTGAAACACCCATTCACAGCGGCAACAGTGGCGCAATTGTTCATGGATAATGTTTACAAGCTGCACAGCATGCCAAAAGTACTGATCTCTGACAGAGATAAGGTGTTCACTAGCTCCTTTTGGCAGAATCTCTTCAGGCTGGCTGATACCACACTGAATCTCAGTTCTTCGTACCATCCTCAAACCGATGGTCAAGCAGAGAGGCTGAATCAGTGCTTGGAGACGTATTTGCGATGTATGGTGCATGCTAATCCCAACCATTGGTCTAAGTGGTTATCTCAGGCTGAATATTGGTACAATACTGCGTTCCACTCTGCGTTGGGCAAAACTCCATTTGAAGTGATGTACGGCAGGAAGCCAAGGCATTTTGGGATGCACAGTGGTGATACTCCAGCTGGATCTGATCTAGCTCAATGGCTACAGGAGAAAGCAGTCATGATACCAGTGATTAAGCAACATCTGGAACGGGCCATTCAGAGAATGACTCATCAAGCTAATAAGAAGAGATCAGAAAGGAGTTTTGAAGTGGGAGATTGGGTGTATCTTCGCTTGCAACCGTATGTGCAGCAATCCCTGATGCCTCGATCTTGTCATAAACTGAGCTTCAGATACTTTGGACCATACCAAGTAATTCAGAAGGTGGGCAATGTTTCTTATAAACTACACACTCAAAAATACATCCAATGGTGCATGTGTCTCTGTTAAAAAAGGCAGTGAAGGCATCTGATGAGGTTAGCACTACACTTCCAATGTCACTCATGAGCTTATCCACTCAAGCTGTACCAGAAGAAATCTTGGAGGAACGAATGGTGAAGAAGGGCAGGAAACTCCAACCACAGCTTGGGGACAAGCTGCTCATTTAGGGGAGGGAATTGTCACGACAGTGCACCTAAGTCGAGCGCTGAGAAGCAAGAAGCGGGCCATGGGCCGTCAACGCATCCGTGAGGCCCATGAACACGCCAAGGCCAAGGCCCACCCGAAGGAAGCAAGTGCTGTCGTCGTCGAGGACAAAGAGGCGGCGTGAAGGAGGAAAGGGGCATCAAATGATTATTGTCTAGAATCCCATCGGGATCTGTAACTCTCCCTTGTCTCTCTTCTGATGAACTGAGTTCATTCTACCCCAATTCAGCAGCGTGACGCTGTTTGTATCCGAATCATACGTTTGTATCCTTAACTATGTGAGACTAGATCGCGTATGTTACAGTTTCATTACCTTGTCAACATAGGAGAGAATGTATTGATCGATCAGTTTAATATATCCTCTAGCTTATAGCAGTATATGTTCCTAGTCCGCCAGTCTTGCATACCTGTCTGAACACCGTGTGCACGGCGGGATGTAGCCGGAGCCCCTCCATGATGACAGCATTCAGATAGTCCAGCTTCCCAAGAACCTCCTCGCTGACTTCCTCCGCGTGCGCGCCCACTACAGCGTCGATCTCTCTCTGGATCGTCTCCTGTATGTGTGGATTCTTCACAATCTCTGCCATGATCCATTGCAACTGAGTGGCTACGCCGCCCGCCCCGGCACCAAGGAACTCGGAGCACATGCCTACGAGTTCTCCGTCCGCGAGACTCCGTCCCTCGCCCTCGACCTGGAGGTCGATGAGTGTGTCCACGTATGCCGTCGGCTCGCCAGATTGATTGCGCTCCCTGCTACGACGGGCCTCGATGAGTGGAAGGTACATCTGCTCCTGGTTCCGCCGTAGCGTGACCAGCTTGTTCAACCGTTCACGGTAGTAAATCCTGGAAACAAAGAATGGGAGCTTGGACAAGACACGCAGCTCCGGGAAGATTTGGATGAGCTCGCCCATGCCCTTGTACATGGCGCGGACGAGTCCCTGGTCCACGCCGGCGCCGAAGCACATCTCCACGAGTAGTCCAAACATGGCGATTCGAATGCTCTCCGTGGCGAAGACTAGGCCGTTGGGAGTGGATCTGCACTGCCGCCTGAGGTCGTCGAGGAGGCTCGAGAGCGCACGGCAGCGTGCGGAGGCGTAGCGGTGGAGGTGCATCGGATGGAGGACGTCGCAGTCGATGTTGCGGCGAATGGTGCGCCAGAACGGGCCATAGGGTGCCGAGTTCATGTTGTCGAAGCGGCGGCCCGAGAGCACGCTGGCCACGTTGGAGGGTGGGCGGTCGGAGAAGGCGCCCCCGACGCTGCCACGGACGAGAAGGTGGTGTGCGGCGACGCGGTCCCTGACGACGACGAGAGCAGGCCGGTGGCCTTCCGAACTAGAACCGCGACGGTGCGCAGCGCCTTGTGGCGCCACAGCCACAGGACGGTGAGGAGTAGCAGTACCCCAACGGCGACGAGTTGATGCATGGCCGCTGCTACGTACTGTGTGCTCTCGTGCTAACTGCTTTCACTTGTGCCGGAAAAGAGACTCTATATACTGGGCATCTCACGGGTGTTCCGACGACTTGAACTATAAATAGTTGGGTCAATAGAGCCGTGTACCTTCCAATCAATGGCTCGTGTTTCTTGTACATGTGCTGACGTTCGTGTCGACAGGGACAAGTTGCTTGGATGTAAATAATCAAGTACAATAACAACTGAGATTCGCCAACTTTACTTAAGTGTGACATGTGTCAGTGACCTTTCAGAGGCTGCGTGTGTGCTGTCACTGATTAGGTAATTCGGACAGAGTCTGCTAGCTCTTGCGTTGACATGGACACAAGTTGCATGCATGCAAATAATCAAGTACTATGCATATAATCAGACCTCTCGAAGTTGATGTATTAACCAACTGAAATCTATAACTAGGATTTAACAAGGGATTAGTACACAAGCACAAAACCTTACATTAGAACTGGCTCCATTGCACACCGCATAGCTGATTTGGCTAGCCGGCTATGTAACCTACATTATAAAATGTAACTCCTACTGAATTTTACATACTCGTTGAATGCAGCCTTATGTACATCTTGATTTTTTATTTCAGAACTTTTTCAACGTTTGAATTACCGTTTTCGATTTTTTAAAATGGTCCACCTACAGCCCAAGCTCACATTTTCTCATTGTTTTCTGCGGGCCACGTCGGCTTTGCTGGGCAGCATAGCCCATCAGGCCGACCTTTCTGTGAGGCCCGCAGCATGTGAATCCATCGTCTTCGTCCGGCATGACATCTGAAAAAAAAATCCGGCGATGGAGCCGGGGGATTCACGGCGGACAGCCTGACTGGTGGTCCTCCGGTAACGGCGTGATCAAGAGTCAACACCACGGAGCGCGTGCTCTTACGACGCCTGAATGCCATGCGGGAGTCGCGCCGGCTGGCGAGCGACGGCGGTGACAGGTCGCGGTGCAGTCGGCGCGCTGGCGGCGGCGCTTCCGATTGGGCGGCGGCAGTGGCTGGCGCTTCTGCTACCACCTTCGCCAAGCGGCCTTCAGTGGTGCGTATCATCTCCTCTAGTCTCTCAATTTCTGACAGATGCACGCAATTTAGATAACATGTCTGAAGATACCCAACTTGATAGCAGCATTGGAATATGCCACAATAGTAAGGCGAATTAAACATTTCTGCAGTTTATATACAAGTTACTAAAAATTTGGGTGAAATGTGGAGATCACTAACAACTACTGCACTAGAATCATACGATCACAACAGCAAGAAAAGGGATCCCCTTCTTCCCACACAAACAAGACATACAGCAAAAATAAATCTGAACATCCTTTGAAGGTTTCCAACTCCAACAAAATATATAGAGATTAAAAAAATCTGTAACTCCAAAAAAATCTTTATTCTAGTACAGTGCCATCACTCAACCACATCACACAATGAAGATAAGCACAAATCCAACTACGCATAGAAGACTACATGTATGTACTTTAAAGGGAAAAAAACATGTTAATAAATCAATAAGAACACAAGCCATGTAGAAAAACAAACTCAAACGAGCTACTGATGGTGAAAACTAAGGGAAATAATTGGAGAAAATGTCGACCCTTCAGGACAAGCTTCGTATTCAGCCCACTTCACGTAGGTTTCTCGGATGTGCTGATAGCCGCTCTCGAACTCTGTTTGATTGTTGCATCATCAGTACCCTTAAGCAAGACTTCCTTCAATTCAGACAGGTCATTCAGGCCAGTAAGCTGATATAACGCAGTGGTGCAGTCAATCTTGAGCAGATCAAGTTTCTTCATCGATTTGACCCAAAGATTACATGTAACTTGCTGGACCTGCAAGTAACCTCGAGGATCTTCACCTTCTTGAAGGTGGTCCAACTCCTCACCATACAACTGGGCATGAAAATGGAGCTTACCATCCTCGAGCTGTTTGACTCGAAGGTGTACAA